>JAPMOR010027330.1:0-87110 GCA_026543865.1 Argiope aurantia
CGACTCTTCGTTTTAGTTCCTTTCATGGTATTTATTTCGTAAACCTAACATTAAAATGAAAGAGCAAAAGGGTCTTTTGTTTCTTCCCGCTTTATCCATATTTGTTTAAAGAGTTTGTACATAAAGCATACTTGTTTCTGATAAGTGCAATATTCTGCAATATTATTTGCGTCCATTTATTTTAACTGCGAGTTTGAAAGCAGATATATTTGCCTAAAATAATATGCAAATTAAGCAGATGGAAAAAAGACATTTGCAAAAATTTAAAAGTGATTAAAAATATAATTCCTTTTAATTTAACTTAAAAATAAAAAAAATATTTAAAAAATACAAAATATATACGGAATATAAACATAGTTATGATGAACAAACCTGTGAAAATAGAAAAAAAATGAAAATTAAATCTACGATCTCAAATTTCAAGTTATAATGTGTGAACATTATTATTTTTTAAATCACTATTTATCTGAGACTTCTCTATCCCTATATATATAATTTTTTTAACTTTCATTTTCCATTTTTCTAGCTGGCAAACAAAGTTTTGGAGCTCGACCAATTTTCATATGAAATAACAGCTATTGTGTCACAGTTCTACGTCAACCTTTTAAAAACGCATCTGCTGTCAAAGAAGCATACGTAATAATAAAGCAATGTTGGTAAAAGCAGGTAAAAAAATATATGCGATTAAAAGATGATGATATAAATTGCCATTTATGCTTTCTTCATTGCCTACGCGATTTCGAGCTTCAAAAACCTTAACCAAAACAACATTATGTTCTCACATGATAAAAATTATTAGAAATAAACGCTTTAATTGAAAATAAATGCTTATTAATATTTATAGAAATATGGAATTCTTGTTTATTTCTATTTAATAGTAGCTAATACATCCGGAAATTCTCAGGATTTAAATAATTTCAAATTTCAATTTGTATTGTAAAAGGGAAAAAGTCTTGAATACATTTACCTTCCTGAGGTGTACAGCCAAAAGTGAGATGTAGGGAAAAAAACTATTTCAGCAGTCCAGCACATCACAACCCAGACCAATCGTAGAAGATTTATTGAGAAATATAAATATTATGATCAAAAATTCGAAACCTGATGGGTGGATGCTCGATGAAAAGGTCAAACAGCTTCAGTATCCAATAAAAAAACTTTATATAAAAGCATGAATTCACAGTAGCAAAACATAGATAAAGCCTACACAAAACACTTTTTTCAATAAGCAACAGCACACAGTCAAAATCTTTAAAGAATAATTTTAACAGCATGAAGAGCTTGGATAGAACTTGCTTAATTACTGACTTGAACTCAACTCTCAATCGTTACATCTCTGTCCTACCAGTTTTCAGTCACAGGGCAAAGTATCTTCTAGAAAAATATCGTATCATTTTAATCGAGATATCATTTGGGTTCTCGTGTATTCCGGATTTTTCCTCCTTGGCGCCGCGAAATGGTTATTAGAGGTTATCTACCCAGTATCCATTCAGCAATCTTAAAGCTATCTGAGAATTCTCTTCTTTACAATAAAAGTGACTGCTCTTGGAAGCATATTACAAATTCTTAAGAGTGCATATGACTTTTTTCTGCAAAGACAAATGTCTAATTACATAAAGACAACTACAATATTATTAAGTCGGTAGTGTCTCGACCCATATAAATGGGGCGCAGCAGGGGCGGAATATTTTTATTGTTTATTACTGATTATTTTTCAGTTTATAAACTGAAAATGGTACTACATCACAAACATCAAATTATTAACATATATCACAGCTGAAACCAATTTTATCTACTAAAGCTAATATTATCCTAAATAAAAATGTTGAAAGTTTCGAAG
This sequence comes from Argiope aurantia, assembly GCA_026543865.1. Taxonomy (NCBI): domain Eukaryota; kingdom Metazoa; phylum Arthropoda; class Arachnida; order Araneae; family Araneidae; genus Argiope; species Argiope aurantia. The sequence continues at coordinate 1,838 of JAPMOR010027330.1, forward strand.
AAAATACTTCAACATTTTTATCCATTTAAAAAATATTTATCTCAAGTTCAGAAAAAAAATATGTCTGTATATTCATTTTTAATACAGTTTATATATCTTTATATCTCCAAATAAAATGCCTGCTATTAAAACTGAAATATTAATGCCATTCTTAATTCGTTACACATGATTCGTATTGTTGATGATTAACATATCATGGGAATTAATAATTTCCATATATATAAGTAATTAGCAACTAGACTATCTACCAATAAGTGTTTGGACACCCATGAAAATGAAGATATATGCTATTTTGATGTACGTCACACCTTCTGTACTTAAATATTGTTAGTGCGGAACTCAATGACACACGCAAGAAGTGGAGCTAAACCAATTTATTAACTCAACTCTAAACTCAATGACTGACAGATTTTCTGCTTTTAAACTAACAGGGAAAGTTTCAGAATACTTTTCTGGAGACAGTAAGAAAAGTCCAGAACACGCATCTGGTAAGCTAAAGAAAGTTCTAGAATTTGCTGGAACATGAAAGAAAGGGAAACATAAGATCAAGGAATTAAATATTTACACAAACAGCGAATAGCATTATCTCTAGCGGGATTCGAACTTAAGATCTCTTGATAATGAGATAAGTGCTACGACCATTCGGCCATGGGGAGTCGACTGCCTCTTTTCAATGCGGCAATAGCACTTATTAAACAGAAATGGCATTAGTCACAGGCAAAATGCCACGAATTTCAGAGCGGTCTGACTTCGCGAAAGGCGTAATTATCGGATATCACAGAAATAGCCGGTCAACAAGGGACATACCTAGTGAGTTAAATAATCCAAAATCGACAGTGGCTTTTATGATTAAGATTTAGAAGGCGAGTCGTGATTGCCAAAATGGGATTTGACTCGGCAGACGCAAGAAAATGTGAGATAGAGTCTGACGAGTGCTGTCCAAAGAAATTCAGAAAAACCTACAAACCGATGGCCCACTTACTCCAGGTGTTCCAACAAGCATCCGAAACTGTTGCTTCAATAAAGACCATCCACAAGGAAGTACATTTACTTAGCTTCCATGGTCATGCTGCCGCACATAGGCCTTTGATTACAAAATCCAATTGCATTACTTGATTGATGTTGTGCAAGGCACATCGAAATTGGATCGTAGATGAATAGAAAAAGGTTCTCTGGAGCGATGAATCAAGTTTCAATCTGTACCAATCAGATGGCAGAGTTGGCTTTCGCGTATGTATGGAAAACGCCTTTCCCAGAATGCGTAGTGCCTACAGTATTATTTGGCTGAGGTGGAATTATGATCTATTGATGCTTCTCGTAGTATGGACTGGGACCCTTGATCTCAATTTATGGTAAGTTTAACGCCAACTTCTACTACACTATTCTAGACAACAATGTGCTTCCTACGTTGTGGCAATTTTACGGGTTGGATCATTGTTGTTTCTAGGATGTTGTGAGGTCCACCACGGATTAGTATGATGGCAATGGAGAGAACTGCCTAGATTTCCAAACCAGAGAGAAGACTTGAATCTTATAGAAAACCTCTGGGATGAATTAGATCGCCGAACTAAGGGGTGAAGCAACCGTTCAAAATTGTTGAAAGAACTTACATGGCCCCTCCAAACCGATTTGAAAAAAATACCATTGGCTGTCATCCTTGTGGCAAGCATACCCTGTAGGGTTAAGGCTAATTGCCCCAAATAGTGGCTCTAGCAACAACTGAATATGAATAAATTATTTTTATCTCTTTTATTACAGGTGTCCAATTACTTATTGATATATAGTGTATCAGCGAATGGTGTTTAAATTCCATTTACTAGTTGATTCTATGTTTGTCAGGCAAACATAAGTTAGAAATTTCTTCAAGAAGAGTATCGCTTTAACTTTTCTCGGTTTGAATGACACTGTACAGTGTTTTAGAAAATACCAACAACCCATTGTTCGAGGAAGTTACCACTTGCAGGAAATGCATCTGCAGCCCTCAGTGACCAGTACGTAACATTAGCAAAATTAAAGCTGCTTAATGCGGTTCTGTTTTATTAAACTTATTATTTGATGAAATTTTTTAACAACTCATGTTCTTGGATATTGCACACTTTTTAAAACCTTCTTTATCTTAAAAACTCAGATACTTAAGCCACTTTCTTATAACTAAAGTCTTGAAAATTATTTAATATCTTATTTTTTTATGTGCTATGATCATCACGAATACAATGGGATCACAGAAATCCATAAAGAAAACAACGGAGATGGAAATGAAATTATTCAATGGATTTTGAACAAGTTTTTTTTCTTCAAATTTTTAACAAAGTGAAACTTTTAGGTTTTGAGATAACCAATAGTTAATGTCTTAGTAATTAAAAATTATCGTTCAGTTTCTTTGTACAAACTTATAACTAAGCTAATCTAATTTTTGTTAAATTAAATTTTAATATATAAAGCATGTGACTAAACACTGAAACAATGTTCTTCTCACTGACATTTTTTTTCCTAATTGAAATATTATTTTTAAATTTCATTATTCAGAAATTGATTTAAAAGTCAACTTTTTTTTTTTTGGCTCTTCATTGAAATTCAGAGTTTAACCTGCCTGCTTTAATATTCTAAATAATAAATATCTATAAAATTAGAAGGCGCATAATATTCAACTAAATTTTGTAACATTCTTTAAAAATTAATTATTTTTCCAAAATAATTCGTTTTTTAACCTAATATTGTAACATTCTTTAAAAATTAATCGTTACTTTTTGTAAATAATTAACTTTTGTTCAATTTTAAAGATTGTTTATAACAGACTGTATTTTTGGAAGAGCTTGGGATATATTTGGTGCAAGAAATTTTTCTTGTTTCAATTCAAGTTAAAAGGATATAATGATTATTTTTGAACAATTATTCAATAATATTCAACAAAACGAGAAAAACGAATTGTACAAGTAAAAGCATACAAAGAAGTTACACTATAATTTACATTTATATGTATGCATAAAAGTCGAATTAAAAAAAAACTATAAATGATTTGTCGTGACAGATTGAAGAAAAGAAAAAACTTCGATCACGATTTCAGTGAAAACGAGAACAAAAATCAGCAATATCAAAATGAAAGTAACATGTCAAAGGAATGTCTATCCAGGAAGTAATATAGTGATTTTCGCTATTTACTTGAGAAACTCTATTTCTGTATTTTTGCATACAACACTTCTTTCCAAAGCAAAGAAAAAATATAAATCATAGAATCTGCTATATTTTTGTTGAAGTTCCCGTCTTGTTTATGCCCCACAAAAATGTTCTTTTCCTACTTTTCTATCTTACTTTAAAGACTGGTCTTCTCAAACTTTTTCAAAAGAACCGCTCTGAAAAACGTTCCAATTTCTGCTTCTGAGTGTCATCTCCAAGAAATCAAAAGAAATCCGTCGTATGAATTTCTCTACAAGGGCATATTTGCCTAACGTCCATTAGGAAAAAACGGAAATGTATGCTATTCCTTTTCACAGAGATTCCGGAAAAGGATTCTCAAAAATGTGTTTACGCAGCCATTTCGGTTGGTCTGAAAACACCGACGGAATTTGCCTTTTTTTCGCTGGTAAAGAGAGAAAAAGAAATATCTCGCTGGAAAAATATCGTATAGCCTTTTTTGTTTCTTTTGAGAAAAAACTTTCTGCTAATGGTTCAAGAATTTTCAGCTTCTCATTAGAAAAGTCATAACTGCTATCTGCAAATTTTCAAAATTATGGTAAAAACTACTGATACTTGCTCGTGCTTTGAAAATGGTATATATGAAAAGATTTAAAGATTACTTTTGATCATTCAGAGAGACTTCAAGAAATATTTAAAGGTTTCTTTTTAAAATAATTATAAATCACATATTTGTAAGATGTAAATTTTTTGCATTCACACATTTACATAATTTTGGAAGAATCTGAAATTTTTCATTTCTCGTTTCTCCTGCGTTTGTGCTCTGAACAAAAAAAAGCTGTTTAAAACATCTTTCATATTTACCTGTGTAAAGCCCAATAGTGATTATTTTTCGAAATTAACTTTGTATGCACTATGAATTCCATACTTTTATTCCAATCAAAATCTTTCATTTTGAGATACTATAGCAGAAATATAATTTAGTTATCTCTGATTCTGGTTTGTTTATTTCTATTTATTAGATAACTTGGCGCGTCAAGTTTTTATCGTTTTTTTCTGTCGGATACATATTTTAACTCTCCTTTATCGTCTATTTACTTTAAATATTAATTGAGAAATGACTTAATTTATATAAAAAACAATCATATTCAAAATAAATTGAAACAACGAAATATTTACAAATATTTTAAAAGATGATTGAAGAATTTTCTATTCTATTCCTGATATCAAGCTTTGTACACTATTTGAGAAATTTGATAAAAGAAACGATGCATCTTTAAGCATATTTTAACAAACTAGGCATTCATTAACACCGAACAGATTTTGAAAATGTAAGCATATTATTTTTATTCAAATAAAATACTTAAAAATATATATAAGAATGCTTATTTTATTTAAAACTAGCCATCTTCGGTGATTAGTTGGTTTCTTGAAAATAAGAGTTACAAAAAATTTCAATTATATAACTGAGGATTGCGCAATTATAATTTCAATGTTCTATTTACATTTTTACACATCCAAATATCTTACATAAATGGACATCAATATTTAAAAAGAGCATTATTCTTGTTAAGGCGTATTCATTATGTTCAGCGTAAATTAAGCCTTATTAATCTTTTGTGACACGCTTTTATAAATTGAAACAAAGTAATTTTTAAAAATACTTTCTACGTTTTAATATTGTCACGATGATACAAAGAATAACAAGTCACAAAATGACACTATAGCAAGTTTATTATCTTTAAGCAAATCGTAACATGCAGGCGAAGAACACATTCCATTGCTTGTGGAACCCAGAATTTATACCTTTACAGAATAAACTAGAATTATAATAAAGGTTATAGAAAGTTCTCGAACATTAACAAATAAATAATAAGAAATTCAAATTAAAGTTCAACCTTCAAATTAATACGACTAGGCTGGGATTCGTATCCCCGATCTTGTACTTTCCACGCGCGTACTTTACCTCCGAGCCACATTGACTATGTGCAGATGTTCTTTTTGTGGCAATATACAATTCATTATCATTCAAGAAGCTTTAATGGGAAATTTTAACATTCATTACAAGATAATGCTTCTTGTATGAAATTGAAATTAAATTAAGTTATCCAAATAACTGATCATTAACTCTTTCATTACTGACCCAGTCCTATCGGTCGTACAAATTTTATACTCTACAGAGCCGGTTTCTGATTCAAATGAGGGATGTAAAACGAGATAACACTAATCACATCACTCCACTTCTTATTTTAAATAAAACTTCCAAGCCGATATAAAATTTGCACATCCAAAAGGGCCGGATTAGAAGGGAAAGAGTTGATATCTCACGGTACAAGTCGGAAAGATTGTGGGCTGTTTTAATATTCTAACTAATAGAATATATATTTAATGTATCGCACATAAAATTCATCTAAATTTGTGACATTCTTTAAAAATGAATTATTTTTCGGAAAAAATTAGTGTTTTCTATCAAGTTATGTAATTTTTCAAAATTATTCAGTGTTTTCGGAAACAAAAAACTATTTCAGTTTTTAAAAAATAATTTGGAACAGTCTGTATATTTTCGAAAAAATACTGAATGATTTGTAAACTGTATACGAATAATTTTGAAAAATTATTAAATGGCATTCAACAAAAAGCGAAACAAATTATAAAAGAAGATATAAAAGTCATACTATCATTTACATTTACACGAATGCAAATATATTTAAATTTTCACTCACAATTTCCAACTAAATTTTATAGAATTCTTTACAAATTATTCATTATTTTTTGAAAACAATTAGCTCTTACCATTTAAAAAAATTATTCGTAAGATTATATATTTTTCGAGAAATTATTAGAAGATTTGGTGAAACTAATTTTTTTTAAATTTCAATTAAAATAAAGCAAATCTGATTGTTTTTGAAATAATGCAATAGAAAGAGAAACATGAATTATAAAAGTATATATAGAATTTATATTATCGTTTACAATTATACAAATCCAAAAATGCAGACGCGTAGAAGAAAAAAAATAAAGGATTTGTTTGTCATGAGAGGTTCAAAAAAAAACTTCGATCACGATTTCTGAAAAAAGGAGACAATATCAGCAATATCAAAATGAAAATAACATGTCAAAGGACTGTCCATCCAGAAAATAATATAATGATTTTCGCTATTTACTTGAGAAACTCTATTTCTGTATTTTTGCATACAACACTTCTTTCCAAAGCAAAGAAAAAAATATAAATCAAAGAATCTGCTATGTTTTTGTTGAAGTTCCTGTCTTGTTTATACCTCGCAAAAGCGTTCTTTTCCAACATTTCTATCTTTCTTTAAAGACGGGTCTTCTCAAACTTTTCCAAAAGAACCGCTCTGAAAAACGTTCCAATTTCTGCTTCTGAGTGTCGTCTCTTCTAGAAATCAAAAGAAACCCATCATATGAAATTTCTCTACAAGGGCATATTTGCCTAACTTCCATTAGGAAAAAACGGAAATGTATGCTATTCCTTTTCACAGAGGTTTCTGAAAAGGATTCTCAAAAATGTGTTTTACGCAGCCATTTCAGTTGGTCTGAAAATACCGACGGAATTCATTTCCTTGTTTTTCGCTGGTGAAGAGAGGAAAAAGAAACATTTGACTCGGAAAATACTGTATAGCCTTTTTGTTTCTTTAGAGAAAATACTTTCTGCTAATGGTTCAAGAATTTTCAGCTTCTCATTAGAAAAATCATAACTGTTTTCATCGAGTTCCCAAACTTTGGTGAAAACTAAAACCTGCCTTTTGCTTTGAAAAGCGTATGTATCAAAAGATTTAAAGATTACCTTTGATCATTAAAAGAGATTTCCAGAAATATTTAAAAGTTTCTTTTTTAAATAATTAGTTAAAAATGATTTTTTCAAAAAATATAAATCATTTGCATTCACATTTTTACATATTTCTGAAGAATTTGAAGTTTTTCTTGCCTTTTTCTCATTTTTCCTGCTTGTATGCTTTAACTCAACACGAAAGGCCTGCCAAAAACTTACTTCATACTTGCTCGTGTAAAAGTGCAGTAGCGATCATTTTCAGAAATTAATTTTTTGTACTTAATCAATTCCATACTTTTATACCATTTAAAAACTTTTTTGAAATACTATAATAGAGAAAGAATTTTCTATTCTTTCTATGCGACTTGTTTATCTGCACTTATAAGATAATTTGGTGCATAAAAGTTTTGTTTTTTTATTGCCAGATACATATTCTAAATCTCCTGTATACGTCTATTTATTTGTATGTTAATACCGTATGCTAAATCAGGATGATTTTAATATTTATTATTCTATTATTATTAATTATTATTTAGTATTCTAAATATTAAATAAAAGAATTAATATCCAGTATTTTAAATATAAATTCATAAAACATTTTATTTATATAAAAAGCAAGCATATTTGAAATGAATTGAAACAACGAAATTCTTGCATATATTTCTGAAGTTGAATAAAGAATTTTCTACTCTGTTCATGATATTGAGCACTGGGAAAATTTAAAGACGAAACCTAATATATCTTTAAATATCTTTTAAAACCTGAGCTTTCATTAACACCAAAATTGATGTTAAAAATTCGTTTATTATTTAAATTTCAAGAAATACGAGAATAAATATAAAACAAGGCTTATTTAACTTATATTATCCGTCCTTGTTTCTTTGAGATTAATAGTTGCAAAAAATTTCAATCATATTATTAAGGATTTTTCAATTATTATATCAATTTAGTTTGTAATTTTATTTATCCAATTACATCACAAAAAGGGGCGGCCTTATTTAAAAGCTAGAATCATTAATGTTAATCATTATTCATTATATTAAGCATTATTAATGCTTTATAATTCTTTTTTATCATTATGATAAAAGTAATTTTTTTAAAATACTTTTCACCTTTTAATATACCTGGTGTGGCATAAATTCGTGCAAACTTCAAAGAATCATAGTAAAAAAAGTAATGCTCGAAAAAAATTGAGGTTTGTGGGAATATGTTCAGAGAGCCTTTGGATTTTATTATTTCCATTTTAAAAAAAAGTGTATTTATATAATGACCGATGGATGGAGCTCACACGTCATACCGAGACGGTTTATCCAAATCAGGAAAACAGAGCACAGTAATATTATAGTACATTTTATTTTAAAGCAAAAGATGCTTGATATGACCGCCACCACAAGGTATTGAGCAAGTGAGGCTTATAAGATGTCGGAATCGATGCCACCAACGAACAACTGAATGGCATCTTACAGTTCCATCAAAATGGCAGGGGATACCCGAGACTGCAGGTATCCCCACAACCACAAGCCCATTGGAGCAAGATCTGGCTGTCGTGAGGGCAACTCATTCTTACATCCTCAGCTTATCACTCTGTCCTCAGTGAATGTGTCTAGAAGGAACGTCTTAACGGAACTAGAAGTAACGTGGGGCGGGACACCATCCTTCATGAAGGTGACGGAAGATAACGCACGTCTTTGCTGCAAAGCAGGCATAACGTGGTCTCGCAAAAGCCTAAGATAGCGTTCAGCAGTGACGGAACAGGTTTTCCAACCGGATACAGCACAACTCTTCAAAAAAGAAAGGGCCCAGAATGAAGGACGCAGTGAAACCGCATGAAACAGTCACATGCGGAGAATGTAGTGATTTGGTTGTGTACGCACGAGGGTTTGATGTCGCCCAGATACGACTGTTCTGCGTATTGACGTCACCATGCAATTAAAAGTGGGATTCATCTGTCCACATGTGTTCAGTAACCATTCTGGGCCACGTTCCATTTGTGCGAGCACCTATGTTGCAAAGGCTTGTCTTTTCTCGCAATCTGCTGACAACAACTGGTGAAATGCTTCCATCTTGTAAGGATGCATTTTCCAGATTTCGTGCAGAATGCGTTGGATCGACCTTTCCGGAATTCCTATTACTTTACCTGCTTTATGTGCACTGCAACTCCCCGTTAAAGTCCCGGCTGCAACATTTCTCACGACCCTTTGAATAACAAAAGACGCGGTCAGCGCTGACGGATTGTCTGCCACTTCGTGGATGATCCTCTAATCTTCCCGTTTCCTCAAAACGACTAACTGATTCAATATCCCATTCAATGAAATTGGGTTTTACTTCGCCTTAATTCCTTTCACCGTCCATAACTGTCGCAATGCTTTAGTCGCGGATGCACCGTTTTTATAGAACAGTTTAACCACTAATGCTCTATCCGGTAGCGATAGCATGCTACTGCCGTCGAATGGCAGATCCATTTTCAGCCTTGTGTTTTATAGCTATGCGGATTTTCATAAATCGTCTCGGTATGACGTGTATGCACCATCTATCTATTATTTTTAAATACCTTTTTTAATGAAGATAACAGGATCGAAAGGCTCTCTGAACATATTCCCGCAAACCGAATTTTTTTCGAGCATTACTTTTTTTATTATGATTTTATGAAGTTTGCACGCATTTATGTCGCACCCAGTGTATGATTCACTATAATAAATTGTAAGGAAACTTGAAATTCTTATATTTACTACCAGATTAACGTCATTTGTATGAAATAAAAATTCAGTTAAGTTATCCGGATAACTGCTAAGTAAAAATTTCACTACTAACCCAGCCCAATCGGTCGCAGAGCCGGCTTTCTGTTTTAAACGAGGAGTGTAAGATGTAATACGAGTTATCACTAATAACGTCTTCGCTTTTCATCCTGAACCTCTTATTTAAACAGAAACTGACAAGCCAGTATAGAATTTACACGGTCAATTGGGCCGGATGTTTAATGCAAGGAATAATATCTGACAAAGTACTGGCGGGAAAGATATAGGGCTGTTTTGATATTCTGATAAATAAATATTTACGGTATGGCGAATAATATCGCACTAAATTTTGCAAACATTCTTCAAAATTTATTTTTTTAGGAAATAATTGACGATTTCAACCAAATTTTGTAATTTTTCAAATATTATTCGATGTTTTTCGAAAACAATTAAATATATTCATTTTTAAAAACCGTTTGGAACAGTCAGAATATTTTCGAGTAATTATTGGAAGATTTGGTGAAACCATTTTTCCTAATTTTAATTAAAATAAAGCGGATCTGATTCTTGTTTTTTAAAAAATTATGAAACAGTACTCGGTAAAAAGAGGAACATGAATTATGAAAGCATACATATAAGTTATATTATCATTTACATTTATATGTATTCACAAAAGCAGACTCATAAAAAATCAAAACTATCAAGGATTTGTCGTGACAGATTAAAAAAAAGAAGAAACTTCGATCACAATTTCAGTAAAAACGAGAAAATATCAGCAATATCAAAATGAAAATAACATGTCAAAGGGATGTCTATCCAGGAAGTAATATAGTGATTTTCTCTATTTACTTGAGAAACTATGTCTGCATTTTTGCATACACTTCTTTATAAAGCAAAGAAAAAAATAAATAAAAGAATCTGCTATATTTTTGTTGAAGTTCCTGTCTTGTTTATGCCACGCAAAAATTTTCTTTTCCTACTTTTCTATCTAACTTTAAAGACGAGTCTTCTCAAACTTTTCCAAAAGAACCGCTCTGAAAAACGTTCTCATTTCTGCTTCTCTTTTCTACAGAAATGAAAAGAAACCCGTCGCATGAAATTTCTGTACAAGGACATATTTGCCTAACTTCCATTAGGAAAAAAAGGAAATATTAGCTAGTCCTATTCACAGAGGTTTTGGAAAAGGATTCTCAAAAATGTGTTTTACGCAGCCGTTTCAGTCGGTCTGAAAACACCGACGGAATTCATTTCCCTGTTTTTCGCTGGCGAAGAGAGGAAAAAGAAACATTTCACTGGAAAAATATCATATAGACCTTTTGTTTCTAAAGAGAAAATACTTTCTCCTAAAGGTTCAAGAAATTTTAGCTTTTCATTAGAAAAATCACAACTGCTTTCCGCAAATTTCCAAACTTTGACAGGTTTTAGTATTTTTTTTTTTATCTTGTGCTTTGAAAAGAGTATATATCAAAGGATTTAAAGATTACTTTTGATCATTAGGAGAGACTTCAAGCAATACTAAAAAGTTTCTTTTTAAAAATAATTACTTAAAAATTGTATTTTTGTAAAGGATAAATCTTTTGCATTCACACTTTTACATAATTTCGGAAGAATTTGAAATTTTCCATTTTCTCTTTTCTCCTACGTTTATACTCTCACAAAAAAGCTGTTAAAAACTTCCTTCAAAACTTACTCTAAAGTGCAATAGAGATCATTTTCCAAAATTAATTTTGTGTGTATTATCAATTCAATATTGTTGTCCCATTTAAAAATTTATTCTTAAATACCATAAGAAATATAGATTGTTTTTCTTTCCATTTTCTTTTCATCTGGTTTGTTTATTTGTATTTATTCGAAAATCTGACGCATAATTTTTTTTGTTGGATATTCTCAATCTCTAGCATACAACTATGTATTTTAAATATTAAATTGTAAATTACTTTATTAATCTAATGAAACAAGCATATTGGAAAGGAATTGATCAACGAAATATTTACTAATATTTTAGAAGATTAATATAGAATTTTCTAGTCTATTCGTGATATTAAGCATTTTATACTATTTTAGAAATTTGAAAAACGAAACATAATGTATCTTTAAGTATGTTTTAACAACCTGGGCTTTCATTAACACCAAAAAAAATTTTTAAAATATGACATTTAGAAAGGAAATATCTCTTAAGTCAAATAGAGCACAAAAGTCGTGAGAAATCCAAGAAATTTTCAGGATTCTTTATACGTATAATTAAAAACTGACATTAAAACTTCCAGTTAAATCTAAATTTGTGTCTTATTAAAACTAATATTAAACTCACAGTGGTGGCCAAAATTGTGGACACTTTTGAAAATCTTTGTTTTCTAAATTTGCATGTTTATAGAAAATGTTACGTCTCACAAAATACAAACTCTTGCATGTCATTTTAAAGAGAATTTAAGACTAATTTTAATGCAAAAAACAAAATTCAAATATTTGGAATAAAAAAGTTATACCTACTTTAATCTGAAAAGCAAACATAATGATAAAGTGCATTGTAATTTCTAACTGTCCTGACCAATTATTGCTCTTGTTCTGGGAACCAATCAAATGTTTATAATTGCCAACAGAAGCAGGCATCATGTTTATAGTTGGAACAAGTCATTACTTTGCTTTGTTCTGTAGAAGGAAGTTTTTTTTATGTAATCAAATTACAATTAAGAAATTTTGTTAAACACTTTAATATTTAATACGAATTTTTGTAAATTATTTTAATATTTAGTCAAGAAGCAATGACATCAAATAAAAGAATAGATTGGACACCTAGAAAGAGAAAAAAGATTATTGTGCAACAAGAATGTCCTCTTTCTTGTGCTAAAATTGCAAGTGAGATCGGGGGGTTCAATGACTACATCTGGAGTCCGAAAGTTTTGTTTACGATATCAGGAGAAAAATTAAACAAAAAACAAAGCAGGGAAAGGCCGAGAAAGGTGTACACCATCTGCTGATGACGTAAAATAAAAAGACTATGCCCTCTAAATAGAAAAATGCCATCATAAGCCATCAGAAGTCAATTGAATGATACTGGCATTTCTGTCAGTTCTAGAACAATCAGGAGAAGATTATTAGATGTTGGACTAAGAGTTAGAATTCCTCGAAAAATGCTTATTTAAATTTACAGCTGCGCATAAAAAGATTACAGTGTGCAAAGGTTTGGTTTGGTTTAGTTATATTAACGTCCCGTTTGAAGCAACACTTGGGCTATTTTGGGACGGACCCCGTAATTTTGAACCGCGGTCAGATGACGAGGACGACACCTGAGCTGGCACCCCCCTCTTAACACCACACCACACCAGCGGGAGGACGTTTGGTCAGTACGGATTTAACGTGCAACAAACCCCCTTACACGACGGTTCTTCGGTGGAATCGCGTCTCGAACCTGAAACCCTCCGGTTCCGAAGCCGAGACCTCACCACCAGGCCACCGCGGCCGCAGTGTGCAAAGGAACACATTAATTGGACAAATGATCAGGGGTCACAAGTTATATGGAGTGATTAAACAAAGATATTGTTATTCGGCAATGATGGGCAAAAATTTGAAAGACGTATTCAGGCAACTGTGAAGAACTCATTTAGTGTTATGATTTTGGTCGTGCATGTCAGCAGATGGTATTGGGCGTCTTCATGATATCGACGGTACTAAATGCAAGAAAATACACTGACACTATTCTAGAGCCAAAACTTATATCTTCCAACAGTGATCTCTTTCTCATCAACGTGTCATTTATTTTTCAGCCGGATTAAGCTCCTTGCCACACAGCAAAAATATTGAAAGAACGGTCGAACAAAGGGCAATGAATTGTTAGGATCACGAAACAGTCCTGGCTTCAATCCTATTGAGAATTTATGGCACCGTTTGAAAACTCTTGCACGAATGAGGTGTCCATCAAATAGAAGAGAACTAATTGAGGCTATAATTGTTTCCTGGCATCATGTAATAACGAAGGAAGAGCTTAAAACTCTCCTCAGCTGAATAAAAGATCGATGTGAAGCTGTAACAGAAAATAAAGACTACCCTTCTAAGTACTGATAACTCATTGCAATCATCAGCAACTAATGCATCTCTATAATTATTGCCGCTCAACTTTTTCGTATTGCAAATATTTGAATTTCGCTTTTTTTGTATTGAAATTGGCATTAAATTCTCTTTAAAACGATATGTAAGAGTTTGTATTTTGTGAAATGTAACGTTTTCTATAAGCATACAAATTTAGAAAACAAAAATTTTCATAAGTGTCTACAATTTTGGTCATCACTGTAAATTTATCTTGTGACATAAAATGTTTAAATTCCACGCTGAGTGTAAATGTAAAAGATAAATTCGTTAAAATTCCCCATTTGGAATTTAAATATTACAGACCCTTTCCTAAGTATATACTTAGCATGTGAGCAAATATACCTGAAAATAAACATTCATTTGAATGATTAATTAATTGTTTTAATTTAAATTATTGCATGACAATTTGTCACATAGAATTTTTTTATCATTATTTGGAATTTATGTCTATTGTTGTGAAAATGTAAAACCAATTCTCATTTTCCACTCTTTGCCACAGACAAAATTCTAGAACCGAAGCAAATACACACAAATAGTTTCTTAATTCACTGTTCCCAAGCGGAGGCCCTCTTTCAAATGAAATTTAAACAAGGAAAATTAGCTTTCTTACTCGCGTCTTATCGCTCACTGAGTCGGGGCCTCTGCTGGTTCTTTCTGGTGATGGATACAATAGAGAATTTCATTTACTCCAATAACAATTTGTATTTTGTACTAGTTTCTAATGTACACAGTATTTGTTTGCTAATTAAACAGAATCCCGAAGCAGAGGTAATTAAGGCAGTTTACTAAAGAAGTTAAGCTCGGTTTTCCATCTAATTTGTAGGCACTTCTGAAATGAACTTGTACTTCGCGACCACCTTTGGAACCACAGGACTGGGAATAAGGTATATTTGCAACTGATTACCAAGAAGAGTCAAAGCAAACATTGGTGTTTGGGAAAATTAAGCCCCACTGCAAAGGCATCTTGCTTTTCGTCGACGAACTGATTGCCTTCTGAACAAGAAATGGTTGGCTACATGGTTGCCAAATTGGTTTCTTAAAATTGTTTTTTATATGGTGCATTTTATTAAGGAAAAGGGAAATTAACTAAATTAAGGGAACTTGAAATGAATGGAAGTTTGCATCAATCTATTTCAAAAGAAACTTTTCAAAAGAAGAAAAGCATCAATCTTTTTCAAAAGAAAAAAAAAGCATTAAACTCTTGTAAATTAATAGTGGTTTGTACTTAGAAAGCAACATTTTTTTTGTTTTTTTGTTATATGAATAATTTTCCCCCATATAATACAGCAAAAATTATTATATTTGTGAAAGCAATTTTCTTATTTGTCACATTTCCAACATACAGAAGTGTACCAATGGCCATTAAATATTCTATTTTTGCATAAAATGGCTCCTTTTTGGTAGCAAATATGGATAGAAACCTTCAAAAATAGAAAACATATCCATAAACACACATACACATTGTAACAATAATTATAGTTAAACGCGTTGAAATTATCAGGAAATTCTGAGTATCCCTTATTTATTATGATGCAGTTTAAGGTGATCAAATTGAAATATCCTTCACAGATCTGGAATCCTTCATAGATGAGGAATCCTTCATTAACGAAAATTTCCTTCATAGATGTGGAACACGTTATTATCCTACACTAAGATTGTCGCACATATCAGACATTTTTCTAACTGTTTATGCAAATTGCATTTACTGATTATTATGAACTCGTGTAGATAAAAAAGAAAGACCATCCTCCATTAGGGTTACACATATATCCAGGGTATTTAATCATGAGAATATTCTAAGATACCAATTTTCGAAATTATTAAATCACTAGATATATTAAAACCATACTTGGAATATGAAATTAATTAGGCTGTATATCACAGCCGACTATTATGACACTCCACAAAGGCCCATGCAAAACTCAGACCGATCGGATGAAAGCATAGGTGGGATTTATAATTGAACTTTAATGACCTTCTCTAAGAAGCATGTCCCGTCATAGGTACTAGGTAGTCATCTCAAAGCACTTTCCTGCCCAGCGCAAAGTGAGGACCAACCACCATGCCGGAAGCTTCTCGTCTCTAAATCTGAGGTTCCTAAGGGGGATAGTTTAGTTATATTAACGTCTCGTTTTTTCAAAGCTACACTAGGGCTATTTTGGGACGGACCTCGTAATTTTGAGCCACAGTCAGATGACGAGGGCGTCATCCGAACTGCCCCCCCCCCCTCTTTACACAGCACCACACCAGCGGGAGTACACCCTAATGGGGATAATTATTCTGTATATACGTGGGTAAATAAATATTTACTCTAGACTATTATAGCTGGGCGTACTCAGGATCTACCAAGCTGCCATGGATACATTATATTATACATTTCTATTCTGACGCTAATATTTATCTGTGTGGAATTTTTTTTGAATACATGGTTAGAATGAAAACCTGGGCTGGAATGCCATCTTCAACATATCTATATAAGTATTGATAATTTTAATTCCATCTTTATAAGATAATCTGTGGCTGCGATAAGAGAGAGGGTTACCAAGCAGGAAGAGTTAAGAGGCGTTTTTAAAGTATAAAATTCTTCATTCTTCAGTTTCTTCTTCTTCTTTGAATATATTTTTGGGAAGGGTTTTCTCAGAGTTTTTACTGCAGTATGAAGTTTTAGTTAATAGAATGAAATACTTCTGTTTCTCATAAAAATAGGAAAAAAAACCAATGATGAATAGGTTCCCTAAAATTCACTGTTTTCTAGTAACCACTTACTTTAAGTTACCACTTACTTTGTTCCATAAAACTGTAGATTCAGTTTTTACTGTTGATGTTTCTATTAAAATAATTATTTATCTTGCATCTTTGTATATTAATTTAAGTCAAAGGGAAAGATGTTTGAAATGGAGATTGGTTTCTATAGGGTTGTTCGGAAAGTAATTTCGTTTTTTCCCGACAGAGGATTTAATTGTATTTTTTTGCACCCAACTTCACATTTAAGCCGTATAATTTTTATATGCTTTGAGAGTTCATATAGCAAGGCTTGTGTGTGAAAAATTCCAATTAATTCTACGCAGTAGTTTTTGGTTGGTGCCCTTTTAAATATGGAGAGCGATAAGCAGCATTTTCGACATATCTTACTATTTTACTACAGAAAGGGTAAAAATGCTGTTCAAGCCAGAAAGAAATGGACCGATGTGTATGGAGAAGGTGTGTTGACAGTACGCCAGTGCCAGAACTGCTTCGCTAAATTTTTTAGACGGTAAAACCACCTCGATCAGTTTTTTTGGCAGCAAAGACCAAACATTTTATGAGCGTGGAATGATGCTACTACCAGAAAGATGGCAAAAGGTGTTGGACCAGAACGGCCAATATATAATTTAATAAAGTATTTGTTTATTATACGAAAACTGTCTTTCATTTCCACAAAAAACTAAATTTCTTTCCGAACAACCCAATAATATCAAATGCAAGCAATTAGTTATAGATCATAACCCACAGTAGTTCAACATCTTTTCTAAGGTTTCATTATTTACGATTAACATAAAATCAGTCGATGCTTCAATTCGGGGCACATTTTATAGGAATAAAAGCAGTGTTACAAAACAACGTCAGATAACTTGGTATCACATGACACAAATTACTTTTTCACGTGACATTAACATCACACGAATTGATTATCTTTATCGTTAAAATGATTCCGGGCCAGATTATTACTAGACTGATTAATTCACAAGCAATTTTCAATAAAAAACCTTCACTATTTAATTTCATTTTATTGACCTTTAAAATAACAACATTAAATAGCAAACACGACTGAAAAATTAAAAGAAATCCTTTTAAAAGTATCCATTTTTAAAGCAACGCAAGGGCTACTTTGGGACGGACGTCGTAATTTTGAACCGTGGTCAGACGACAAGGACGACATCCGAAATGGCACCCCCTCCCCTCTCCAAACTTCCACAAAATATCAGCGGAAGGACGTTTGGCCCGATGTATTTAGCGTGCACCAAGCCAGATTACATGACAGGTCTTCGGTGGAAACGGGCCGCGAACCTGAAACACTCCAGTTCCGAAGCCGAGACGTTACCACCAGGAAACAGTGGCCCTCATTAAACCTGCGATGAATAAGATCTGTTAGACGCCCTCGAACTGTGCTTTTCAGTAATAATACTTACTTTGTTCCTTCGTATGGTAGATTAAGTTTTTACTTTTGATGTTTTTATCAAAATAATTATTAGTTTAATATCTTTGTATGTTGATTTAAGATGAAGAAACAGGCGTTTGAAATGAAGATTGATTTTTAACATCAGATGCAGGCAATGAGATATAGATCGTTACCTCACAGTAGTTCAACATCTTTCCTCAGAAATCAATCCATTATCTATAATGTGTCATCTGATAACTTGTTTTGCGACATTATTTTGTAACGCCTTACTTTTACTCCAGCAAAATGCGCACTAAATTCCAATATCTAGTGCGCATTTTGCTAGAGTAAAAGCAGGGTGTTATAAACTAATGTCAGATAACTTGTTATCAGATAAGACAACCAATTACTTTTTCACGTGACATTAACATCACACGAATTGACTCTCTTTATTGTTATAAAAACGATTCTAAGCCAGATTATTACTAGACGGATTGATTCTCAAGCTATTATCAATGAAAAAAACTCACCATTTAATTTCTTTTCATTGACCTTTAAAATAACAATTCTAAATATCAAACACCACTAAAAAAATTAAAAAACATTCACGTAGCATTCGTACCATAAAATTCGACATCTTTATTTACGAAAGGCTTCCTTTTTCACTTTCGTGCATCGCATTTCTCAAGATTTACGGCTATTGCATCCAAAAGAAAAAAATAATAACCCCCCATTATTTTTAAAATGAACCACAGCACCTTACCTCAGACTCAACGACGCCACGTGGTGTATAAAGGATATTTCCCAAAGCCCATTTGGAAGATAAACAGTGCGATAGTGAAATGGAGGGTGGAGAAAAAAAGATCCCACCGCCAGATTAGACGGGGCCTATTCCCCCAGGAGAAGTGTATCTGACAGGCTCAAGCTCTATCAGAAGCTCAATGGAGCGATTACTATAGGCCTTTTGGCCTGCTCAGGGACCTTGCGGTGTCCAGCTGGGCTGGGAATTTTATTTGCGAGCAGAAATATCGACAGTTTTTTTTTTTTTTTTTGTAGAAAAGGGGCGTGTATTTTAAAATAGTTCATTCATGGGTTGTACTTGCGGGGTTGATATGGATGTAAATTGTGGTTGATAGAGCTTCATACTTGCTTTAAAGAAGCGGTTCCACAGTTGATGGAAAATGGCTATGAATAAATTTAGAAAAACTGACTGAAAACTCATTCACTGCTTTACATATAAATTTGAAATATTGGGTGTGGTAAATAAGCGTTGTATTAGTCGCAGTATATAATTTAAATTATTCTTTTAAACTCCAAGTTTGTATGTACTTAAACCTGCTATAAAAATACCGTGAAAAAAGCGTGCTGTAAGCATTTCTCTGCTATAGTTTCTATTTTCGATTTTAATATTTTATTTATTTATTTATGCGGTAGAGGTATAATATATGCAAATTATAAATTACTTATTCGTTTCCATAAATATAGACTTTAACGGAGTTTTACAGTGAATACATTCAATAAAAAAGCGTTTTCATGTACCAAAGGTATCATGTAATCTAGCAAAAAACTTGCTGAGCAATCTGTTATAAATATAAGGAAAGTAGCAAATATTTGTTTCAATATGCAAATTATATCAATCATATTATATATAAGAACGTTTTTTAATAAATACTGAACGCAACATTGGATCACATATAAAACATAACATAAGAAAAGTCTTTGAACATATTTTTTAATTGTGCAAAACGTTTTTTGTTAATATTGCATTCTATTTGCCATTCTACAGGTATCATATATATATAATGTATGCCTTGCTATGTAATTAATACAACCATGTTGTGTTGTGAATTTGTGTTCCATGTTATACAGTTCATTTAATTTTAGGCGATTTTTTTTCCTTTACATAATTCAATGGTTAAGAGCATACTGCAATAACCACCTTCTGACCATGCAAACATGCATTATCTTGTAAAAAAATGTTTTGTTTTTGCATACCTGCATTTCTCTCTTAGTGTATGTAAATGATTTTGTTGGGCCCCCTATACAATAGTCTTTTCATAAGCTTCCAATCAAAAATTAGCAGGAGTGGTCTCACCGAAACTTGGTAATCACTCATAAATAATCTCGAGTATTAACCGCTTTCGAAACTTGACGCATAATAATTAGGAAAGAATTTATTAGCATGTTCTCTTAGGCGATTAATCATCGAAATGCGGCTACTACACAAACATCATGACAATTCGAATGCTTTTATTCCGACTGGATGACGATAAAATTTATACAGAATACAAAAATAATCACTCACATACCAAATTTCCCTTATTTTAGCCATTATGTTTTTAAATTACTGGTTTTTACATGCAATGCGAAAGTAAAGGACAGATAGACAGACTCTAACCACTTGTCAGATTTGATTTAAAATTTGATACGGTTCTGAAATTGTAGAGCTAAACTGTGAACCAGTTTTATTTATCTAGCTCTCTACATTTTGCAGTTATCATTTTTACATTCCGACTGGTTGGTCAAACATAATTCCTTTGAATGGGCCTCATTGAAAATTTGACAGAAGTCTATAAATTTAGAATAAAGATCATATACCAAATTTCATTCTCTATCTCGTATCGTTTTTTTTATTTATCATGTTCACATAAAGAACGCTAGATATAATAGCAAAAAATATGTTTTTCGGAGACAAGATCTGAAATGTAAAGATTCATCAAAATCTGGAGTTCCAATATTTTTTCCTATCTTTTTACGTTTTATGTACGAAAAAATAAAAATGGCAGCCATTACATTCTCGACCATAATGATCTAATCGATTAGGAATTTGAAACACGATTGCTTATGACGTACTCATCTAACAACAATTCACTAGTGAATAAATACTGAAACAATCACTCAGTAATAATTAGGGCTAACAATATTGAAAAAATTTTAATTCTTGATTTTTAAATACTTTTGACCACTATTAGTTTAAGCAGAGTATTAGGTAACGAGACTTCGCTGCATCCCATAGCCTTGGCCATATTTTTTCTTATATTGATAACAATGGTACAAATACTAACTTTCAAAAACATTCGCTGGAACAGAATACTGAAAACTGTCGATAGAAACGATATTCCTGAATATTAGCATTATTGGAATTTCGTAATCCAAACTTAGTTATTGGAATACGTTTTCAATAAGTCATAACTTTTTTTTCTTTTTATTCCTATTTTATATCTACGGTAATTAGTTGACGTAAGAAATCGAGTTTCGGGACCAATAAAATGGATTACCTAATTCATCAAAAGAATTCAGACCAATGATAGACTGCACTTGAGGCGTTATAAATTGGTGTCGTCACCACTTTATGCCTCCAATAGAAATCTTAATATAAAGAGATCCAAAGCTGTCTTTAACGCCTTCTGCAGCTTTTTGGAGTTCGATCCATGGTTAACGAACAAGCACACGAAAAAGATAAAGGACTGACGGTTGTTCACGGATCATTCATCAAGAATGAAAGATGGACTTTTGCTGTCGAAGAAGACAATGATAAAGATGTTTTCAGATTTTGATTCCATCATATTTTCTGTGCCGCCGAGTTGAAGACATCGGATTGGACGCAGTTTGTGCTTGCACAGCTATCGCGTGAGCTGTTCAGCGCTGACGTCATAGTCATTGATTGGATTATTGACGAAGTGGCGATAGATTGAAACTTATGAAATGAACTCTCGGAATAAAAATAGTAAAAAATATTTATTAAAGTTATTATTTGAAAAGATATACCATTAGTTACCTTTTTTATTACGTAAGGTACATGACTATGTTCGAGAGGAATTTTTCGAAAAACGTTCGAAAATAGATATATTTTTTTAATATTTGCATAAAAATAATTGCGAAAATATCTATTAAATCAAAATATACCAGTTAAGGTTTCTAAAAAAGTGCTTTTTTGGCTCAGAGAGAGAGGTATTAAGCAAAAAGAGGTTTTTCAAATAATTTGCTTAACATTTTGCAGCTTAAGAAATATCTTACTTAATTTCTGATCTAAAAAAGCTGTATTTCTATCCATTCTTTAAATATTGGAGATCGACTGATAAATAACACGAAATTTCCGATTTTTTTACACATTGTAAAGCATTAAAATTATTTCTAAATGAATGGATTTTCTAGTTCAGGGACCACAAAACATTTTGTGAAATTATTACACCAAATTAGAACAAAAAATACGCATTAGATTTTGATTTATGAGGTTTTTCGTAAGAAAATTCTACCAAAGATTAGAATTAGAGAAAATAGCGTTAAAACATACGCAAATGCAAGTAAAAGAATCAGTGTAACTTCCAAAAAAAATAGATCTAGTAACAAAATTATAAAGGCTTTATTAAAAAGTCTCTTAAAACATTAATATTAAATAAAGATAATCTCGTAATTTAGCAGAGAATCCACTATCAAACTAGTCACCTTCGTACTAATCAACTAGCCTGTTCGATGGGTTTAGTTCAGCTATATTAACGTCCCGTTTTAAAAGCAATATTAAGGCTATTTTGAGACGGACCACGTAATTTTCATCCGTGGTCAGATAACTAGGACGACATCTGAGCTGGCATCCCCTTTCCAAACTTCCGTACCAAAATTTAATGTGCACCAAACCCGCTTAAACGGCGGTTCTTCAGTGGAACCGGGTCACGAACCTGAAATCTTCCGGTTTCGAATCCGAGACTTTACCACTCAGCCACCACGGCCCCTGCCTGTTCAATGGAAATTTTGGTTAAATTTGATTCAAATTAAATAATTTAGAAATAACTTCATGTCCAAGATTCCGCCAAATTGTCTCGCATTAATGCCGTTATTTTAATTGTCAGATTTAAGATTTATTTATTATGTTTATGCACCTTTCTATTGGAAACAGCTCCATAACATCATAGTGCTATTAAAAATGTAAATATTCTGCTCATCTACCTTTTATATTCGTGACAGTTTGACTTCACTTTTTTTATTTTTCTGATAAACTACACAAATATTAAACAATCTTTCAACAAAGGAAAAAAAATCGAGCGATTAAATTATTGATGAAACAATGAAAATCATTTGAATTTCATAATTACAATGTACTCTGAAAAAAATTGGAAAAAAAAGCATTTTTAAAAAATTAAATTAAAAATTTGCATGACTATTAAATTGATATCATTGAAAAAAAAAACAATTCTTTTTTTAAATACGAAATGTTATAAAATTTATTTTTATACATTAATAATTTTTAAAGTTATCGTGAAAGAAATCCAAACTTTCGCTTTATTTTTAATTAATTAAAAATTACAAAAAAATCGTTCCGAGATTTGCATTTCCACCCCCAAAGTATATATGGGTAATGATTAGTAATTCTTGGACAGACAGTCTGTCCTGAAAAGAGCCAACACATACACACACGCACACTTTCATCTTTATTATAAGGAGAGATGAAAACTAGAGGGGACATTCTACATGATATTCTCTTTCAACTCTCCATTCAAGGTCTTATTCCCCTCTCTCCGTATGAAATCGCAGGCCTTGAGTAAAGTCGTGAAAGTCATGCATAGCAATAGTGAACAGTAGTTGCGAAATATCTCTGACTTGAATCTAGCATTTTCATTGAATCTGTCGTGTGAATTTATATTTTAGCAACAATATTTCGTATTCATTCAAACAAAAATTTGTCATTGAAAAGCATTTGTTATCACATACCGAATTTCAATGTTTAAATCATTGCGGTTATGAGTTATTGCGCTCAAATGTACGATTCAATATTCGATAAGGATTTACTTTTTAATTGCTAAATTTCTGTACAGATTTTATTTGCCTATTGCTTATATACCATATGCCTTACATCGTATAAATAATGAATTCATTTGTACTCGAACAGTCAGATAAATTTGCTTTAAATGGATTCTGCAAAAATTTTGATCTAAAAAAAATTTAAAATCGAATGTTTAGTTCATTTACCAAATTTCATCCGTTAGCTAGAATCATTTTTGAATTATCTGTTACCAGAGATAGATAGACGGGCGTAATCCTCAAAATGTGTCTTCGATCTCAGAGAAGTCAAACATTGAGCAAAATCGAAGGCCTTGAGTAAGGCCGCAAAAGTCACGTATGCATTGGTGAACAATAGCTAAAAAATATCGAGCGTTGATGTAAAAACAAACTCTCAAGTTCGAATTTTTCGGCGAATGCAATATTTTTTCTATATTTTGCATATGAGAAAATCAAAATTTAAAAATATAAATTTTCAGTGGAATTTAGAAACAATTTATTTGATATTTTACCATTTTCAAATAATTTACCAATATCAAATAATAATAATTTGAGGTTTTCGACAATGTCCTTGTTGATTCCTATTAATAATCAAATGAAAAGAAAACTGCAGTTTAGCCTGCCTCTCGCTTTCCAAGAACAATCTTCGAAATATTTTCTCCAAAATGGCAGTTTCAAGTATGAAAAGTTGATAAAGATTACAAATCATGGTGGATTCAATTCTAGATCTTCTATTGATGAAGAAAATCTATTAACTACAAACTGGAAAAAATTTTCAGTGTTTATTCATATAAATCAAAAAATATCATGAAGGATAAATATTTCCCTATTTTCCCTATTAGTTCATTTGGATTCAAAATATAATCGATTATATAATCGATATTTCCCTCAATATGGTAATTGTTATTAAAAACTATCCTATAAAGGTTTTGCAACTTTAATAAGTCTATGATGAAAACACGACCTGTGTTATCCACTTTTACACTAAAGTGATATTTATACCATAACTTCATAAACCTTGCATATATGTTCCCACATTGCAATCCAATCTCCTCAGTGTTGAACTAACTCTGAAAGTGTTTACAATATACACAAATCTCCAGAAGATTTCGCACTGAAATGTTTAGGAGCGTCAGTTCAATACTTGAATTATTGATATTGAAAATTATGCTCTTGTAGTAGATCAAGATCAACAAATGTCTGTAAACTTCTCCGTTATAATATATAAATGTGAAAGGCCTTGGCTCTTCTCTTAGAAGCAAGCTAATAATATTTGGGGTCTATATTCCTTGTGAACTTTGTTAGACATAAAAGCAGATATGTTGATAGTATCGCTGATCTTTCAAAACAACAGATTAAAGAATCCAAAATTTACAAAATTTTAGTGAAATTAAATCCAAAGTTATATAAACAGATTCAATGAAAAATGTTTAAAATTTCTGAAATTATCGTTATTTATTATACTAGATAGACTCAAATTAACATCTTAATGGTATTTTATAGATAATTGGCCTCATTGTTTGGATTCTTCTGAGACGCAATTGAACATTTTCATTACAGTTCATTTTATTAATCCAAGCCAGTAAACCAGTTTCATAATTTCACATGTTTAACTATTCCCCAAAGATATTTCAGTCTTTCATTGGATTGTTGAGCTTAAATACTCAGAAAAGTATACATACAAAATGCAAGGTAATTTATAACACAATTAAATGTATTAATTGCTAATATCTTTCTGTAAATGTTAATTGATATCAGAGAGCAATTATGCCGACACTTCCTTATAATTATAATAATTAACAGAGTTATTGTTAAACCTTCTGTCTCTGGATAAGGTTGCAAAAGTTACACGATTTTTATATGGTGGCTTTATAAATTTGAAAATAATGTGAAAGATTTAGTTGTAAGTCCATATTGTCAATAAAATTTATAAAAAATATAACCTGAAATTTTTTGATGGAATTCAGTTCATTTTATTATTGATACACGTATTCAATATACATTATGATCACTGAAGTCACTTGCCACCCTCTGAACTTCGGAAAGGTTGCTGCTATAATTGTCTTAGTGTGACGTTTAAATATAGTAAAGTAACCATGTGCAACTGAATAAAACCACCTACGACGCCACCTGATGGGAAACTGCGGAGTTATCAATTCCCAACTCGAAAACAGAACGAGACAGGGGAAAAAAGTGATTTACAAAGACTTAGAACGTTACCAATTTTAGTGTGAAAAGACACCTTCTGAACATTAATGCAAAGAATAGAACGGGTTTTTTTTTCCATGATTTCCGACACTGTGGTGAAAAAAATGGTCCAAGAAAGAAAAAAAACAACTAGTTATAAAAATGTACCTTTATTTAAGATGCTCAAACTTCTCACCGTCGGCTACAATGCCCATTTGGATCTTCTTTTGAATTTCAAATTGCACACATTGTATGGAGTGCGACACGTTCGCACAAGTGTCCGGAATGCTTCGTCTAATGTCTTACATATTTTGGGGAGGGGGAGGTCGCATACATCAACATTTTAAAAACGTTTCTGTTAACCGAATTGAGGGCGATTTTTATCATAATCAAATATACACTGGTGTATTTTCTGTACATCAAAGTCGTGCCTTTGTCAAAGTTCGACTTATCAGTGCGGCACCGAAGAAGGATCTATAAATCAAGTGATCAAAGCCTGTACACTATTTCGAGAACACAGACTCAGATAGTCAAGAAATTGGATGTCTTTTGACATCGACGAACTCAAAAATTCCAGCCATTAAATCCTCTATTAAGGACATTTTGTCAAAGCTCTTGACTTTTGTTCTCTTCTAATGTAAAAATTTAACATGCATTTAATGTATTTTATGCATTTTTAATGTCTCACAATTTAGTATGTAATGTTTTTTTCTCTTTTTTTTTCTGTACCAATATGCGTTTTCTCTAGAGCGTTATTTGCTGTTTCCAAGTATACAATGTCATCAAATGTCGTTTGTCCCCAGTTGGTGTTGCTCATCGGCGGCCTCATCCAATTTCCCGCATGGCCTCTGGCTAGGTGGGGGTATTGCTTGCATCACACCTACTGTTTCAGGTATCCCCATAGGAAAAAGTCCAGGCGAATGTGGGGGCGATTTTTCGAAACCGCCATACGCATTTATTTGATTCTGGATTCCTTGACGTGGTACTGCTTCATTGGAGATGTTTTGTGAACAAGTGTGCCGTCATGTTGAAATCATAGATCCAAAAGATTAAACAACGGCATGTTTTCCAACAAAATCATGTATTATGTTATGTAGCAATTATAAATACTGTGCACCTGTTAACGTGTCATTTTAAAATATCGTGCAGATCAACATGTTATTGTAAATTGCACACCAAACGTAAATTGTACAATAGGAAACCACATTTAATGTTGAACGTCTGTAAAATATTTAGTATTTTCCTGTGCCCAGTAATGGTGTCCATGTCTTATCCTTCCACACCCTATCTACAAGAATGCTGGTTGGACGTGTATTTGATTCAAGACGAATTTGCATTATGCATAGCATTATAACAGTAATCACTTAAACCACACAGAACATCTTGGCAGGATGGGTATAATCACGTACTTTCTATAATATTTTTAGGCATTTAGAATGTACTGAATGGATCTCAAATTTTTAGAATTTTATTTAAAAAAATTTTAGTATAGGACCGACATTTAAAAATAGTTTTTTAATTATTTAATGTTATCATTTTCTCAACTGCCATCAAATTTTTCACAGCCATTTTGCTATAAAGCGAATATTGGCTTATTCGGAAAGTAATTTCGTTTTCCCCGACGGAGGATTTAAGTGTATTTTTCCACACGTAACTTCAAACTTAAGCAGCATAATCTTTATATGTTTTGAGAGCTGATACAGCAAGGCTTGCTTGTGAAAAAGGCCAATTAATTCTACGTAGTAGATTTTGGTTGGTGCTCTTTCAAATATGGAGAGTGAAAGGCAGCATTTTTGGCATATTTAATTTTTTTACTATAGAAAAGATAAAAAGGCTTTTCAAGCAAGAAAAATTTTATCCGATGTTTATGGAGAAGATGTATTGACAGCACGTCAGTGTCAAAACTGGCATATAAAATTTCGATCCGGAATTTTTATGTTGAAGCTGTACCACGTTCTGGAAGGCCAGTTAAAGCTGACAAAAACATTCATGCAAATCGGCCAATCACAACTCGTGAGATTAAATGTATCTAATTCAACTGTTCATGATCACTTGGAAGGCCTAAAGGTTCTCGGCCTTAGGCATATGGGTTCCTCATGTTCTCGTGGAAAGAAATTGTCCCGTTGTCGTCTGTGATTTGCTTCTCAAAAGTCCCGAAAATGATCCATTTTTGAAGCGCACCATTACTGGGGACGAGAAATGGGTTGTCTATAACAATGTCAAACGCAAGAGATCATTGAATAAAGAGATGAACCTCCTCAAAGCATTTCGAAAGCCAATATTTATCAAATAAAGTTGATACTATCTGGTGGGATTTCAAAGGAATCTTTTTTTATAAACTTTTACCGGACAATACAACAACACAGCGATTAATACTGAAGTGGACTGTCATCAGCTAGACAAACTGAGATTCACTTAAACAGAAAAGGCCAGAAGTGATCAACAGAAAAGATGTAGCGTCCCACCAAGATAATGCGTGACTTCATACAAGTTTGGTAATTGACCAAAAGCTTTTACAGCTGGAATGGGATATACTGCCATACCCACAGTATGCTCCAGATCTGGAACCTTCTGATTATTATTTGTTCCGGTCTCAACAAAAAAAATTTTATACGATAAAATCTTTATTTCAAATGAGGAGGTCAAAAGTCACATGCATCAGTTTTTTACCAGCAAAGGGCAATAATTTTATAAGCGTGGAATCATGCTATTGCCAGAAAGATGGCAAAAAGTTTTGGACTAGAATGGACGATATATAATTTAATAAAATATTTATTCACTATAGGAAAATTGTCTTTCATCTTCACAAAAAAAAGTTGAAATTACTTTCCGAACAACCCAAT
This sequence comes from Argiope aurantia, assembly GCA_026543865.1. Taxonomy (NCBI): domain Eukaryota; kingdom Metazoa; phylum Arthropoda; class Arachnida; order Araneae; family Araneidae; genus Argiope; species Argiope aurantia. The sequence continues at coordinate 30,524 of JAPMOR010027330.1, forward strand.
AAATCTAACCACAGAATATTTCATAAATCAGTTAAAAATGAAAATAGTTAAAAGAAGAAAAAAATGTAATACTTATCTTAATTTCTGCTGCAAAATACTGCGTAATTTGCCGATAAATAAATCGTGTATATTCCCACTATCTCAAAAAGAGATTTCTTACACCACCTTAAGACACGCAACACGCGATATACCAAAGCAAATAATCTATTTTTCTGCCTTCTCTAATTTTAAAACAAAATAAAGCCGTAAGCTTTAAAATCTTTTTCGCAAACTTGGAAATGTAAAATGTCTCCCACTGCCTTTAATCGCCAGCTTTTCCAATCTGTTAATGCTTTTCCAATAATTTTAACTATGCTAATCTGAAACTTTGGCTTGTGGTAAAAAGCAATTCTCTAAATATCGATTACGCGTCATATTTTATGTCCAATTCAATCGATAGCGAAACTCGATAAATTTCTCGTTTTAAGGGAAAGCAAATACTATCGGAGTGGCATTAAACGGGGTTCAATCGGGCTATTTTTATATATTTTATTTTTGGAAAATCCACTTGTGGTTTTAGAAGAATGCTATTGGGTTTTAATGGTATTTTGACAACGAATTCTTCGATTATCGAGCGATTTTATCCGTTGGGACATTTGAGTTGGAAGTTGGAGTTAAAATAATTTTCTGGTGCATGTGCATTACTGAGTTTTAGCCAAATATGTGTAAAAATTGGGACAACCCGATTTCCCTTTTTTTATTCAGTGAGAACAAGTTATCTGTGTTTGGGAGTTTTGAAGCCTCAAAATACACCAGCAGAGAACTGACTATTTATCGCTTTCGATGCAACTATTTTTCGCTTTTTGGGTTATTAAAAAATGTTAAAGAAGATTGTTACATTTGGCGACTTTTCGGCAACAAAAAATTACACCGTGGCACTAATATCCGACACGTACTCGATTCTCATGTCTGACAAATAAAAATTGAAGGGTCGTAAGAAGTTTTCGCCCGAAAAAGCACAGAAAAGGAAATCTTAATAGACGAGAAATATTTTTTTTTTTTAATTTCAGTTTTTTTTTTAGCTGGCACAAGAGTTTTTTTTTTAGATCGAACGGTCTTGTGATAGAGGGGGGAAAAACATCGTTTTATAAATATCGACGAATGCGTAATCTGATAGTCACGCGATTGTTTCAAACAGATTTAAACTGGGTTTTCATGAAAAAAGATTCTGGCCTCGAGAAAAAAAATTTTAGAACTCGATTGATTACGAGATGGCCGAAAACCAATAGCTTTTCTACATGTTTGTGATTGTGAAATATAAATCATATGATAACAATGTTTTTCTGTCGGATTGATACCACGTGACTTGAAAATAATATTCTCACATAATAAATTAAAATTTGCGGTAACATATTTCAATTTTTCTTGCATTTTTTGGTTATAGATATCATTTATTCTACCTCTTTTTAAAATGGCAAATTAGTACAGTCATACTCTGATTCAGTCATGTGACATGAATTAGAGTGAATACCATACTTGTAGTATGTATTTAATTAAGTTTGAATTGATATAACTTCTCAACACTTTATTAAATAGCGCTGGAAATGCACTTAATTAGAAAGGACATAAAAGATAATGGCACTTAACTTGTTTGCAATATGTCTTCCAAACCTTTTTGTTTGATAATGAATCGCATTATTTCATATCCATGTGAAGAAAATACAACACTGTTTCCAAAAGGGTATTCGCAAACATAGCAAAATTCTTTGAGAGCACATAGTTATCGCCTACTGAACACAAATCATTGCTTTAATTTCCCAATGCAAGAGAACTTTAACCAAGGTTACGCTAATGTGTAACCTTTAAAAAAATCCATTTTATTCTTTTTTCACGCTTTTTTCAATAAAAAAAATTTGCATCATTTGCAATAATTCAAATTTTGCTTCAGTTTATAGTTGCTCTTTAACTTAAATTTATTATAAATATTGAAAGTATTGCTATTTACCATGCCGTACATGAACGATGATAAGTTTGAAAAACTATCATGATTATGAAATTTTATTTAATATTGACTTTCTTCATGTCAGACTTCCTAAGACTTTTGGGTAAGTTTTTAGATACAGGCTGTGCAAAAAACTGGCCATTGTCATCTCTTCCAAATTTCTCACCAAGTAAATCTTTCTTCGTCTGTTCGAATTATAGAAATCACACGGAACGATGTGAGGAATGTTGCAAAATAGCTTTATTTTTCATATCTACAATTTGCGAAACACTAACTATGGGAATCAACATATATTTTTATATTTCTAATAAGCATAAGCTAGTCAATGAAATTAGTTCGGGGCTATTTTATGGTTATATAATGGTGAATTACACACTCAGAGTAATCGAGACTTGAATAGAATAACTCTATTATATGACCTCGCTTATTATAGTTATTCGGATAATTCGTTTATTATGGAAGCTGAATAATCCTGTTTATGGTTATAACTCAGTTATGGTGGTTATATAAATAGTTGAACTAGACGCCTATATAGAATTGCTAGAAAATGCAAGTGTCGTTGAAATTCAATAGAGACAGCTTTTGTAAACCTAAAAAACACCGATTCTCGTGACATTAAATGCCGGGACAGAGAAATTGGAACTTGCTTATAAGAAATATATATTTATATTCAAGTCCAATTACAGGAGAATCTAAATCAGTATTTTTTAATTTATGGTGTTTTAGAATCTCAACATTAATTATAATCTGCCTTTATAACACATCAGTATCTCTTAAGGAAGGCTTTCTTTATTACGATTCTTGGTAATTATTTAATTCACAATATTATAAATCTGAGTATTACATTCATTTTTGAAATTAATTTCGAGTTTCTGTATCCCAACATCAAAATGCTAAGAGAAATTATTCTCTTAGGATTAAATAAGTCGTCTTTAACATCGTTATAAAGCATTGTACATATTTCATAAATTTTAAATTATCTTTTAACACTAAATTCATCTCACATTTTTTAGTATTTTACTAAATGCTTCTTTCTTAATTATTAGTTTTTTTATGAGCACTATTATTATAGAATTTAACAATTACAGATACGAGTTTTCGTTACGGTATTTGAAAGCTTAAAAATTTTAAATCTTTTGAAACATTTGAAGACTGAATTTAAAAATATTAAAAAGCTAGAAGGAAAATATATATTTCTTATCCGAGACAATTATCATTTATTTTCAAATTCCTTTTAATCCTTAGACAAAAAAATTAATCATCACATATTGAAGCAACTAGAGATGATAATGAGATTATTGCTGTCGCATCATTTAACTTTTTTTGCAAAATAAATAATATTAAAGTAGCAAACATTACGAAAATAAAATACAAACAGCTTTGCTTTTTAATTCAAAATATATTATATTAATGAAAAGCTTTGAATTTTTTTGAAGAGACAAGGAATTAATATATAAACCTGCAAGGACAAAAAAGTCGTCTGCAAATTATACAGATTTGAAGAAATTAATTATCACTACGATCATTTTTTTTTTCAGTTGCATTCTTAGAATAGCGATTCAAGATTAAAATATTAAGAATTTATCGTTTGAATTTTAAATTACATTCAAGGGAAATATCGTTTGCTTTTCTTAATTAATACTGGAATTAAGACCTTATCTGCTTCATTTTTTTAATATTTCATTTATAGCTATTAATTGGAATAGGAGCAAATAATTATCAATTTTTTTCAACAAATTAAAACTATTATAGTTGTTTTTAAGCATACGTTATAATCCACAATGCGGCAGTCAATTAAACAACTTCCAGATGAATGAAAATTCTGCATCACCAAAATCCATGTAAAGAAGTGTATATAAATAACATTAACGTTCATTGTAAAAAATATACAAAAAAATTTAATCAAATGCATTAAATAAAAAAAATCAAAATCTGAGCAAAGCCGATAACACAGCTCAACCCTGTGAAAGTAACTGATATCCATTATGTAAATTGTTTGACCATAATAAAAGCTATCGTTTGAATGTTAAACCTTCGAATCCCAAGATGGAAGACTTGCCAAGTATGCGTATAACCTTTGAACCTGTTCCTTTGAAAGGACTAAGGTAGATTTTGTTAGACCAATCAATTCCAAATGTCAGCATCTCAGAAAAACGGTCCAATTCAAGTTCTATTTTTACCAATCCATTCATATGGTAAAGCAAGTTGTTAATCATGAAATCGTCTCCAGGTTGTTTACCAAGGCATGTGTGATAGTATTTGAGTAGTTTATTGCCTGAAGCAGTCAGTCAATCAATTGACATTTTGTAAGATGACGGATTGAAATGTGTATGTTCAATTAATCATTAAACATATATTAACGTTAATTCAAGTACAGCTTGTAAAACATTTCCTAATTATAAAAAAATATCAACTGGAGCCCGTACCAGTTGATGCTTTCTTATAATTAGAAAACCATAATATGCTTCCAATTTTTCCTTCCTTTTTCTTGAATCTGAACCTATCAAATGAGTCGTTAATGAACTGATTCCAATGGCAATGCCAACATTCCGTGCCGCGAAGAATGGAGATATTTCTGAATGCCAACAGTTAACGTACTAAAAGTTCTTGGATCAGTACTACTTTTTACTTTGTTCTTTAGTAACTAATATTATTGGAAGCAAAAGTTTTGATACCGTATGGGTCCTTAATATGTGTGTTGTCAGGGCCATTATCCCAAAATCTATTCTGCATTCTTTTATGAAAGTTATTTAAGTTTAAAATCAAGTAACGTATGTATAATGCTCAAGCAAATTAGTCGCAGCCCGTACCAAATATAGAATAAATGAAAGAGTGACTCGCTCATTTCTTTGTTAAAGTTTTCATATATTTATGTTTAACCATGATAAAATCAATTTAATATATATTCACAGTTGGTGATTATTTATTCGAAATAACTATTTATTACTGGGCTAATTCGAGCATATACTAAATTTGAATTATCTTTTTATTAAGTCTTTAATTTCAGCAACCGAATAAGTGAGTGCATCATTTTTTGGAGAGGTTTATTATGTGAAAGCTTCAGCCTTGGGTCACTGGTATATGTTATTAATAGTCTTCCAATATGTATAAAAGTTTATTATGTAACCAAAATTCCATTCCATGCAAGAAAAACATGTTAAACATACTGTATACTAATAACAAAACTGCGAGGAGAAAATATAAATATAAGCGAGGAGAAAGGTATAAATAAAAGCAAACAACTGGCCATGAATATTAAAATTCAAAAGAATGACAGCAAACTGCGGTTTCACAAAATATTGTACAAGATCAAAATTCAGAAAATATTATTCGCAATTTCTCTTAAAACAGCCGGTTACTTAATGAGTGATCTTTCTTTAAATGTTGAACTAGAAATCCGATTGCTCCGATAGAATTCGATTGGAATTCTAAACTCGCACAATTTTATTGTACAAGAAAATAACTTTGAAAGTATGTCTAGACTGAAAAAGAAAATTACTGCAACATTTTAAAATGGAAATAGAATTTATACCGAAATAGAAAAACCTGTAGTTAAAGCCAAGATTTATTGTAAGAAATGAAGAAATACAGAGTCATTCACAAGAATGGAACAGATTTTAAATATTTATTTCTTATGAACTCTTACAGATAGAGCACAAACAATACATTGCTGAATAAAGGATACTATCTGCTTCATTTTTATTTTCTAGCATACAAAATACAAAAAAAGAAAATATAATTGTCCAGAAATTAAAACTCGACATTTTGACGAATTTCCGCTTTTTAGACTTCCCTAAGACTAAGAAACACATTTCTGGGATCATTACGTTTTTTCTGCGAACACTATACCTAAACTTGTTTTGTGCTAGACAGATGAAATTTGGCATATTAACACAAAAATTTGTATATTATGATCAAATTTTCATCTATTCAGAGGAAGTATGTTTGTCCTGCGGTGATCTAAATAACTACAGAACTTAAAAAAGCTAAACTCAAAATATAACATCTAGAGGAAGATTCTTATTAAATTTTAAGCCAAATCTGTCGACAGTTTGGCCATTTATTCATCTGTTCTGTAATGTAATAACTAAAAGCCCAATGACTGTAAATACAGAGTGATTCATAAAGAAGTATATACTTTCTAGATGCTGTAAAATAGTAACAGTCAAAAACATGAACCACCTTAGTTAATCGTAAGGTAGATGTACTTTCAGAGTTTGCGACTCGCCCTTGACAGAAGTCACATGGGCAGTAACATGTGTCATGTGACTAGTCAGTAGAAATGGAGGCGTCTGCAGCGGAGAAGACTTTTTTGCGTTCTTTAATTTAGCAAAACGAAATCCGCAACTCATGTGCAATGGCATTTTCGATCACAATTCAGAAAAGAATTCCAGTTAGAAAATATCTCTCTCAATGGCATGAAAAATTTAAAACTACGAGCTGTTTAGTCAGGTTTACAGTCTCATCTATCTATACAATGCTATCTGTAGCGTTGGGCGAGTTAAAATTATTTTCGCCCATTTTGATTGCGTCATCAAATGCAAAATCCCAATTTCTGCTTTAGCGTCTAGCAAACTAACTAAAGCAGTTTTTTTTAATAGTAGGTAAAAGTTTTTTTTATTTCGTATTTATCTGTGTGCGAGTAAATCGAAGCATGAATCACAGTTATGGAATCGTAAAATTCCCCTTCATTTACATTATGCTGGTTTGTAGCAAAGATTAAAGAGCTGGCGTCTGCTGATTCTTAATATTCTCACTTCTGGTAAAGATTATTGCTAATATTTTTCCAGCATCATTCTTATTTTACTTTGCACAGCAATTTTTTTTCTCTTCTTATTGTGGATCATTATTTGTTTCAAACTGAATTTAGCAATTAATTTTGATTTTTTTTTCTATGTGAATATTATTGAAACAGAAACTCAACCTGCAAAGAAGCAACTTTTATTGTTATTATATTTAACATAAATTACACCACAAATAATGCTATCATATGAGAATATATCGTTTTGGTTTGGGGTATTGGAAGCCTCAAAATGCACAGGCAGAAAATGGACGACTTATCGCTTTTGAGGCACCAATTTTTCGCTTTCAGGATTATTAGAAAATGATAAAGAAGGTTGCCATATATGGCTACCAAAAAAAAGTTTCAACTTGGGGCGATTGATCAGGGTCGTAAGAATTATCGCCCGAAGAAGCACAAAGAAAACAGGAATCAACACGAAAGTGCCAGGAGAGACATTAAAAGATTATAAAATTTAAAAATTTTCAATTTTTCTAGAAGGCAAAAAAAATTTGTAGCTAGAAAGATTTTGAGATGAAAAAAATAAATAAAACGCAGCTTTTCTAAAAAATGAACGCCTGCGCAATACTTCAAATTTGTGATAACTTCAAATTTCCGACAATAAATTTCATTTTTTTTCTTTATTTCTTACGCATTCTGCCGATTCTTCATTCATGACACTATAATAACTTCTATAATAACTTTCATTTGTTAGCCAGTCACAATCAGATAAGAGATATTGTCAAAGAGATATCAAACCGTTTAGACGGACGCATCTTCTAGATCTTTGGAAATTAGAAAACTATAATTCAGAAACAAAGTGGGTTAAATAAATGAAAAAATATATAAGATTTTGCGATTAAATTTTGAAATTTAATTCGAGCCTATGTTAATAAAATTGAGAAAATAAAAAATACAAACTCGAGTTTCCCATTTATAGGTGTCATATTGTTTAAATACACGGAAAAGATAAAAGAAGCATATCCCTGATTTTTTCAAAAATCACTTGCGAGATTCTTACCTCATTTTAAAACAAAATTTTTCATTCCTCTTTTAGCTTTCCCATAGCTCATTAATAAAGCAACCAAATACAACACTGAATTCGCAGAAAATTCCAGCACTGATTTCCCTGGAAAAACCGTGCTTATCGATTTTAGGAAAGACTAAAACAAAAATCTCTGATATACATTCCAGCAATTACCCAGATTGCAGTTCGGTCCTGATCTTAAAAGCGTAGTTCGTTTCCAAGTCTCCTGATCAAGGAAATGAAAGCGGGGAACTTGGAGGGGTTGTTCTCTGGGGATGGGGATGTGAAGAATTCCTCGTGTTCCTGACGATACTATTCATACCAGAATGAGTGAAATGTTTCAGTTTGTTGACACAAGGTATCGTTCGATGTTGAATTTGTAATTCTTATTTTGCCCTCTGGTATAAAAGATGTTGCTTTGGTCATGAATTTTTAAGATAGTACTGTTTACAGGCTGTGAATTGCGTAGTGCTACATGTGTGTTCAAAAATCGTGTAAACTACTTGATAAGGCAGATGGATTGGCCTTTGCATATAAAGCAGCTACCGCATTTGCACGCAATTGTTTCTTAGATAGTAGGTACTTATAAAGAGAAATTTGAAATTGGGTTTTTAATTAAAATATAATTGAAGATTTTCAGTTCAGTTTTATTAACGTCCTGCTTTAAAGCCACACTAGGGCTATTTTGGAATAGACCTTGTAACTTTTAACCACGGTTAGATTATAAGGACGACACCTGAGCTGGCAACTCACCTCTCCAAATTTCCCCATCAGCGGGAGGACATTTGACCCCGACTGATTTAACGTGCAGAAGACCCGCTTACTCGATGGTTCTTCGGTGGAATAGGGTTTCGAATCTGAAACCCTTCGGTTTCGAAGCCGAGACCTTACCACCAGGCTACCGCGGCCCTGCATGTTCGATGGGAATATCGGTCAAATTTGATTCCAATTAAATCGTTTAGAAATAGCGTGTCTAAGATTTCGTCAAATTTTCTCACATTTACGCCATGATATTTTAAATGCCCGATTTAATTTTTATTTATTATGCATATGAACCTTTCTATCGGAAACGGCTCCGTAACATCAAAGAGCTATTAAACATGTAAATATTCCGTGTATCTATCGTCTGTATTTCGTAATAATTTGATGTCACTTCATCTTTCTTAAACTTGAACGAATCTGAAACCCTGAGACCCTTAAGGATAGAATTTAACATTTGCCTTCAATATCTTTGTAGCGCTCTAAACACATTTTTATACCATTTTAATACTCAAAAAATTTAATTTCCATTGATATTTGATTTTGTTTTTCGCTGAATTTCAATGAATATAAAATTATTTTTATTGCCTTTTTCATTAATATTTTTCATTGTTTTAATTACTCGTTTATATACACGACATTGTGTTGGCATTAAATACATTTTCTGCTTTCGTTGCTTTATAAATGCTACTATATAAATAAAATATTGTTACCATATAAAAGATAAAAATTATATAGTTGCATTATCTTGACATATTACTAATTATTAATTCAGCAATCAAATTATTAGTAAACATTGTGATAAAAAATTATATAATTGATATTATGGTGCATTTATTTCTTTCAAATATTATAAATTGCTTTTGAAGTAAGAGGTCAATGGGCGATTGATTGAAGATAAAAATGTAAGTTGGAAGAATAACTAAATTCGATTTTAATCCTTTACGACCAGTAATGCCAAAGATAAGCTTAACCAGATATCAACATTATCGGGAAATAAATGAATAATGATTCAATTTGGATAAAATAAATAATTTTAAACAAGAAATATTTTTTTCAAAAATTTAATATTTATTTATGTGGATTGAAGTAGATTAAAACACCGGAATAAGCTTATTAAATTCAGAATAAGCTTATTAAGATCAGAAATAGACAGAACCAGGTAATTGTTTATTTTTAGGACTCGAAGGTTTATTTGGCGATTTCCAGATTACGCCAAAATTGCTGTATTCTTGAGTTTACTGGGCAATTTTCAGATTACGCCAAAACTGCTGTATTCCTGAGTTTACTGGGCAATTTTCAGATTACGCCAAAACTGCTGTATTCCTGAGTTTACTGGGCGATTTTCAGATTACGCCGAAACTGCTGTATTCCTGACTTTACAGGGCGATTTTCGGATTATGCCATTTACTTCAGTTGGCGGTGGTTTCTCATACTTCATTGCGTTCGTCGTATAAATAAGCACAAATAAGTTCCCAAATCCGTGTATTTTTATTTCCGTGATACAGATGGTTTAGTTTTAGTTTAGTTATATTAACGTCCCGAAGTAAAGCAACACTAGGGCTATTTTGGGATGGACCTCGTAATTTTGAACCACGGTCAGATGACGAGAACGACACCAGAGCTGGCACCCCTCTCTCCACACCACACCAGTAGGAAATCATTTGGCTCTGACGGATTTAACATGCAACAGACACCCTTACACGACGGTTCTTCGGTGAAATCGGGTCTCGAACCTGCAACATTACGGATGACGAGCCGATACCATACCACCAGGCCACCGTGGCTCCCATGATACAGATGGAGGATTTCTGATAGAATTTGGTTTTCGAAACCCGCAAGGTTGCGTAATCAAGACCCGATTTGAATCGGCCATTTTACATGAATGGTTTATCCACACCATAAATATCATAAATCAAGTCGCCTCTTTCATTTATGTATTAAAGAAATTTGGAGAAAGGTTGCAGGTATCATCCTCATCATCTGAATATGATTCAAAAATTAAGAAGTCTGTTCCAAAACAGTTTTAAGAATTTTCTATTGGAGATATTATATAGTTTTATTTAATAATGCCGATTCTTTATTTGGACTGAATTTTCTTAACATACTTGGATTACTTCAACTGAATGGAAATTGTCCTAATAGAGAACAGCATAAGAATCATCTACATTTAGGATAATTTATTTTATTTTTTAATATGTAGAATCGCTACACTCGCGTTGACCTTTAGAAGTTCAAAAATAGAGTTTAATAAAAAATAAAAAAAGGAATTTATATTATTTTACAAAAATAAATAATCCCTTCACTGAACTTACACACGAGTTCTGGTTTGAAACACATTTCTTAATTTTTATCCTAAGCTGAGATAACGTGGAAGCCAACTTTTGAGCCAAAGTTTCGCACACCAGCAGAACAATACAGAATTGTTAAGTGCTGAGAATGCATGTGCAATAGATCATCCGACCCCCCCCCCCCCCAACTCTGAAATCCAGAATCAGCCGAAAATCTACTTATTTTACATCTATAGAAATAAAATATACAAGTTTGCTTGTTTCTCTAACAGCTGCAATATGAAACTTAAAAAAGATAATTTATTTCAGCATTAAATCCCCCTGGCCTACATGTAATATTTTCAAAATGCTAACTTGTCTAGCAGAAGAGATAGATATTGCATTGGTATATTCGAGTGCAATATTTTGGGGATGGAGATGGGTGGGGGTTCATCGCCTTAAGACTTCCACAATTTGCATATGAAACTTATATTATTTAGCAACAGATTAGTCTAAACAAGGAAAGTTATTCACCGTTATCAACGAGAATTCTCGTAATTTCCAAATTATGTTTATTTTGCCGGACACAAAATAACTCAGTAATAACGATCTAACATATAACCTTAGATAACACCAATATTATATAAATTATTTACAATTTGAGCAAACTCAGTTCGTGGGTAAAGTTCATGTAACATTCCTGATTTACTTGAATAAATATCTAAAAAATTCGCTTCATAAATATTTTTTATTCAGTTATAAATTCTTTCATAGATGGCATAACAAAAGAACAGAACGCCTATGAATTTAATCACGCATTTAATTTTTACTAAAACTTATTTATATATCTTCATTAATTTATTCAATTCTAATCTAATTGAAAGTATTCTGATCGCCAAAAAATTTGAACTTGAGATTTTGACGAATTCTCTCGTTTTCGATATGATCTCCCCGACTTCAAAAAACACATTTTTTAGAATATATCTATCTCTCTGTGACAAAGATATCTCAAATGCGCTTTGAGCTAGACGAATGAAATTTGGTATACGGTTTTCACACCAAATTTGTAGATTTCTATCAAATGTTCATCAAATTTTGTTCAGAGTAAGTCTATCTGTCCGGCGGTTAGTTACAAGTTAGCACAATAAGTATGAAACGGAGAGAGCTAGATGGACAAAAGTGGGTACACAAATTTAAAATGTATAGTGTAGACACCTATCAAAATTTGAGCGAAGACGAACAAGGACTTGAATGTCTGTCTATTTTTTCAGACACATGTAAAGGTGATAATTCAGGGACGTAAAGACTTAATATATCAAATTCGGTATGTAATTTTGTGACTACAAGAGTAGTTCTGCGTCAAATCTTTGTTTCAGTCGCTTAAGAAAAACGCATCTAAAGCACAAAGTCGATTTTCGTATACTATTAAGAGCATACCATAGATTAATCTTCAAAAAACTCGCCAAGGATTAAACGACAGATTAAGTAAAAATATCAAAATCTCGCAGAAAGTTAATATTGTGAACGTTATGCAGGGCATTGACGTACTGGTATAAAACCTTTATTAGAGAATATACGAGAAAGTTTTCGGGAGACAACTATAGCTGATTGTAAATTAAAACAAAAATTACTTTTGAAAGCAGAAATGTGAAAAAAAAAAGCTAATTACACTGTTTGGGAATTCACCTACATGTATTAACCAATCCTTTGATGACCACCTTGCAGATCATTGTCTTTGTTGCAACAGTTCCTGTCCATTCAAATAAACGTTGCCTGAATTTTTTTCACTTCATCTTTGCAAACAAAAATCAATTCCGAAACTGAAAATCCCTTTCGTTTCTTGAACCAAACCGAATGGGAAACAACAGTTATGAAAACCCGCGATATCCTCTCCGCCATAATCATTAGTCGGAAACGACTTTCGCTGCCTGACCTATCCCAGGAGGCAATTTCATAGATCACTTTAAAATATCCCGGTGTGTTTGTTCTTTGCTCACTCAAGTTCCTTCTCCATTCTTGCACTCAAAACAATTTGCTCGTTTTGTTAATTGCTGTATTAGAAAGCGGTAGCAGCCATTTTATAAATAATTCCCTGTCCATTCTCGCAAATGGCGATCGTTCTGTGTTGAGCGTGTGTCTGTACAACACATTACTTCCTCTACATCCGCTATACCCCCTCCCATTCCCCCTTTTGTAAGCGTACGTGTTCATTACGAAAATGGCTTAATTGAACTCCGAAGCTTCAACAAAGGAAAAGAATCGAGAAAACCTTTTGAAGAGTCTCAATTATTTTAACGAGTTTAGAGCCTCTCTTCTCACCGAGTCTAAACCCAGATTCTAATGTCTACAATCTCATTGGCACTTGACTTTTCTGTAAATTGTCACGCTTTTGAACTTCCCTGGAAAGGAAAAAAAGAATTCTTTTGACGACTTTTAAATATTTATTCGCCTGTAGAAATACTCGAATTGGTATTATTTTATCTGCTAAATAAACAATTTAAGTAAAACGGTTTAGCTAGGTAAGCAGCAGCATTGCTGCTGAATTAATCTATTGATGGTTGTACTTTCGAAGGTTTTTAATGCTTACTTTTTATTGATATCACTCTTTAAGCATTAAATTCCCCCCACTCCTAAATTGGTGAAGACTCATTTGAAAGGGTTTATATGAAATTGTCATCATTTCTTGGCGATTAATATTCTTAAAAGCATTTAGAGACATACAAGTTCATACATTATGAACGGCAAATAATTTTAATGGAACATATAATTTGTCTGTGCTTGCCTTTTCTTTCATTTTTATTTTCCTTTAAATTTAATGGCTCACTTCTCCAGATATATGTACTAATTAAAAGCAGGTTTAACAACAAAAGTTTTATCTTACAAAAAAGAAAAAAAATGGAAATATTATTCGAAAGAAACTAAATTAAATTAACGATTTTTTTTCTTCAAAATCAAGAAATGCAAAAAATATTAAATGAATTTTGGTACTTGAAAGGTGCAATGTGAAAAAAAAATCCAAGCAAATTTTTGTTTATATTTCTGGTCATTTTTTTAATTCTTTTTTTTTTCAACACCGAAGTGTTAAAGCTTATATTTTTAAGAGATACTTTCAATCTTAAAAACTCTTACACTAATTATTCTATCTCTTATAAAAGTTTCAACGAGGCAGATAAAGATTTTTTTTCATTCAAGAATAATAATTTAATTAGAACGATAGGAAATCTTCACTTATGTTTAATTTTTACAGAAAGCTTTTCCGATTATTATTTGCACTCCTTAGATTGTTATTTTTTTAAGACAAAGATATTTGCTGAGAAATTGTTTTAAAATGTTTCGCTATGTCTCACAATTTGCAAAATTTGTTGCTTCAATTAATTAATAGCTTTCAGCTTATTCAAAATGTATAACTTGGATTGAGAAATTGGAAAAAGTTAAAAGATGAGATAGAAGTTCTTGAAATCTGACTAAAGTCCTTGTAGATGATAAATATAATGGCTCTTTGTTCAACATTAAGACAAACTGCATATCACACAAAAACAAAAAATCTTTCAATTTAATTATTTATGTACTATCTAACACCCATAACTCTCGGCAATTTAGTACTTATCTGCTGAAAATTTCTTTTTTCTTTATCAGAATTTCATTTCTGGCAAGCATACTCGTACATTTTCATTTATAAAGTTTGTATTTTAAATCTCATATTTGTAAGGTTTTTAAAAGGATTTAGACATCAAAAAACACATGTTGAAATGTTTAATACTTTGGTTTCAAGCAGGTAAATTTCAGGAGTATAATAGTCTCAATTTCGTAGACGTGATAATCGTACGGTGAAAATCACATTAACCCTCTGGCTGCGTAATTCTTTAAAATCACTATTTAGATGTTACCTTTTGTAAATAAGTTCAAACATTTTTCAAATAAGGTGAACTGATACTATATGTTACACAATAATAATATAATGTAATAAAAATCTGTAATCGTAAAAATAAACCTGTGAACTTCGAAAAATGCCGGATGCTACAAAGAACGGACTGATTGTCAATCCGCGGAAATCGTGGGATAAGAAGTTGGAGAATTAAACATATTTTATTGTTTGAGGCTACATTATATCTTATTTCCTCCCTCAAAACTAACAATTGGATTTCAAAATTGTTACAATTACTTGACGTGTATAACGTGATATCATAAGTTGACCCGCCCTTATCAACTTTTTATGCAGAGGCCTAGTTGATAGGGCGTTGGATTCGCGTCCCTTGGGTTGCGAGTTCGAACCCCGCCGGCCGAAGACTCTCCGTGTGTGTGGTGGCTGACGCAGGTATAAATCTGTCGTGGTGACAAAGTCCTCCATGTCGAGAGTAATATCACTGGGGGTAGTGGATCAGGGGTGATCGTTCTCTGATTTAGGTCTAAATTATGGTCTGTGGATGAGTGAATGAAATGCTTGAATGAAGTCCGCCTCCGTAAAAAGGGTTGTGACGTGTGTGTAGCTAAGTCGTACTCTTGACCCTAGATGGCGCTACTGAAAAACAAGAGACGCACCCTTGGCTTAAAATCCTGACTTCTAAAGTCAGTGGGCTTGTGGCAAGTGCCATTAGAAACAACAAGAACTTTATTTATACACATTGTCATCCAATCAATCAATGACCCCAACAATCGATTCGTTTCTATGAGAAGCAGCATTTCATGTTACCTATATGGTAGAAATTTAATCAAATAAGTTGTCATGTTCTCAAGTCTCATAGCAGCTAATTAAATAATGTGATATGTTTATGAGAAAAAAAAAGGAAAATATCTATAGCTATGGAAAGAAATACCTTCGAATAAGTAATCAAGTACTCAGTTTACTTTGTGACTCAAGTAAGTGAGCTGTTTAACAAGATGTACTCTTAATACAGGGAAGAGAAACAGTCCAACAAGAAATGAAACTATGTTCCTTAAAAGACTTGAAATAATTTGGGTTGTTTACCAAGATATACCAAGAAGAATCCCACTGAAATATTGCGAAATATTTCAATAAATAAATAATCGGTACCTCGATTCGTCTAGTGACTTAGTAAGTAATGTGAACTGTTCATTGAAACATGCCAACAAAACGCTTACTTAAGTATTGGTAAGAGAAGTAATCATTTATCATAGTGACTCAAGTAATGTGAGCTGTTTAGCGTAATCATCAATCTATATGATATTTAAACAAGGGACGCACTGTAATGGGCCTATTTCTTAAAGGATTTGTAATATTTATGTTATGATTAAATCGGTCCAGTTAAATACACGAATATGAGTTATGCTTTCGTGATGGCGATATTACTCCCAATAGAATTAATTTAGTTCTATTAACATCCCGTTTTAAAGCAATACTAGAGCTATTTTGGAACGGACATCGTAGTTTTGAACCGTGGGCAGAAGATGAAGTCGACACCTGAGCAGGCAGACCTAACCCCTTCCAAACTTCTGCACCATACTAGAGGGAGAACATTTGGAATCGACGTATTTAGCATACATAATACCGCTTACACGACGGTTTTTCCGATGGAATCGAGTTTCGAACCTGGGATCCGGGAACCGGCTGAGACAACCAGCAAGCCACCACGACCCACTTCGAATTGGAACCATAGCCAATTGAATGGATTGAAGCAAGAAAAAGCAAACAACCATAATCATAGAACATTAAAATAAAGTAGATCTACTTTGAACTGTAGAAGAAAATTTAGTAATATACTTTAATGAACACACTTGACTCAGAACCACAATTATAGTCGCAAGATTTAAGTCGCTGTGTTTTTGAGTTATCGGTTTACACATAAGAGAATGTACTGATCAACACGTTAGCTCTTTGACCGATACGTTTAAAAAATTTCATAAATATATTTAAAATAATAAACTATAAACCAATTTTATTCGTCTAACTCTTTACATTTTGCATTTGCCTTGCTCTTTTGTACTTAGAAAGTCAGACAGACTTCTTCTGAATGGAGTTTGTTCAATATTTGATTAAAATGTAAAAAAAAAAATTATGCATTATCCGCATATCAAATTTCATCTGTCTGGCCCAATCTTAACCCAATGAAAATACATATATATGTGACAAACTAAACAGATAATTTAATATATATAAAATTATTTATCCCTTATGAAATAAAAAATTATTATTTTAGAATTTAAATATTAATTTTTCTTTCCTTCAATTAATAAGGAATATATATCATTATTTGAATTTTAATTAAACTCAATTTTAGAATATAATTTTTATCTGTCCATATAAGATACAGAGCAATTATAACAAAAGGATGAAAATACTGAATAAAGTGCAGTACGTTAATCTACAACACACAGCATTATATACTTAAATCTTCAATATGCAGTATAAACATTTAAACTTCAAAAACTCGTTCACTTTCAAAATCAAATTAGTTACTTTAATATCAATTAATAGTAACAGAACATACCTCAAGCACTGTCCTGACTTTCAATAGCAGATTATCAGTATTAAGTTACTGCAGAGAAAAGATTTTAGCAAACCTACATAAAATTGCTCCAAGAAAATAAAAATTAAAAAAACTTACCTGCTTTTCTGGGTGCAATTTCATGAGAAGAAAAACGTGACTGTCAATTGTAAACAAGTTGGAAAGGGCTGGGAGCTCAAAATAAGACAGGTAGACTAAGAGAGAAGTGGAAGACTTCAATTGCTGTAAACGCCATGACGCATGGAATTGGATTCGCAAAGTGAAGACGTCTAATGGATCACATCACAGAAACGCAGGCCAAAATTATAATGGAGAATAGGTGAACAAGTTGAGGGTCATATTATCAGAAAGGAAACATCATGAAATTTCAGAAGGTTGGTAAAGACAATGTTGGTAAAGACAATGTTTTTCGAATCTCACAACTCAGGAAGCTAGGCTTAATATGACTAACAATATGCATTTCAGTTCTCAGACTCTTTCCTCATTTGAACTTATATAGAAAAGAAGATTCCAGTCCAGATGCCAGATGAAGATTGAGACTCTTGAATCCATATATATTTCCTATTATATTTATCATCCCTTTTATCTTCTAATCATATTTTTAAGTCGATTTCTTTCAGGCACGAAAATCTCAGAAAATATGAATAGTATGCCCCTAAGTGTAGTTCAAGAGTTTACAAAAACTTAAATGTTGCCAATCCAGTCAAGTTTAGGTTGAAACTTATAAGTTAAACAAAAATAATGAAATTCTTATTGGGCGAGAAGGTCAGAAGGTTTCCAGAAAAAAACCTCCCTGCGTCCAATCGCAACTTATCAGTTAAAAACCTACAAAAGATACAGGTGGCCAAAGGGTCAAGGTTCAAATTATATCGATGAGAAAGAAATCCAATCTCAATCTTAAACTTTGGGGTTCAAATTAGATCGAAACTCATTGGTTAAACAAAAATAATGGAAAGTTAATTTAGAGAGTGTGTCATAAGGTTACCAGAAAAAAACTATTTGTATTCAATCAGAGCTAATCAATTAAAAATCTTCACAAAATGCAGGTGTTTGAAGAGTCAAGATTCAAATTTTATCGATGAGAAAATAATTCCAAACTCAATCCTAAACATTAGATTCAAATTCATAAATGGACCTCACATTACGATTCCCAGAAAAAAAATCATCCACAAAAACATATTTGACCGTTGATACATTGCGATAGCAATACAGGCTGATTTTAGAACCTAAGAGTTGAAAGGTACAAAGGGGAGAATGTTTCACACATGCAAATAGGTTTAAGACAGGAAGCAAACAAGTTTTCAACCAGAGTTTTGGTCACAACAAAAGTATTCAATTTTATTTTTAAAAGATGCGAAAACGATATTCATAAACATAGTTCAAAGGTGATAGAATTTTGTATAGAAGAACTTATCTAAGAATATATTTATTAAGAGAATACCAAACAAGGATTAAACCTTTAAAATGTAATCAAAGTTATTTTTGTCAAGTGAAAATAAATTTCTGTTATAATTTGTAAACACAATGTATGCATCTATTTTATTCTAATGATGTAAAAACTGAATGGTAATGAAATGAACATCATATAGATTCAAATAATAAAATGATGCATAAATATTTTATATTCAAGACTTGGCTTACCGAGGCTCATTAAAAATTGAACATATTTACCATATTTCATGCATCATTTACAAGCTAATGATACATGGTGTGATTAAAGATGAATTAAAAATGATTATGTATGATGTACTAGGAATGTATGATGAAATGATAATTAAATTATGATGTATTATGAATGTATGATGAAATATGATGAAAGATTATGTATTATAGACATATTCATTTAAATGATGCATAAAAGGTTTTAATCATAATATGTTTACCGAATTTGCAATAAAATTGTACTTATTTTGCCAGTTATTATTTTTATGCAAACATATGAAATGAATGATGATACAGAAGGGAAAACTCTTATAGGCACAAATATATGAATGATGGATAGAAATATTACAAACAAGGTTTTTTTATTGCCAAATGGCTTGTAAAATTGCAGGTGTTTATATTATTACCATTTTACTTTCTCGTGTATTAAATATATCAAGAGAAAATATTGTAATCATCAAAAACTTCGAAACAGAGATTTTGACGAATTTCCTCGTTTCAAACCTGAGTCTAAAAAGCACATTTTTGAAATTACTTTTAGGTATCATCTTGTAAGCGCGACACCTCAAAAGCACAAAAAGCTACAGCTATAAACGTTGGTATATATTCTTAACACCGAAATTTTAGATCTATGTCAATATTTTAATACTCCATCAAAAGTATATCAGTCTGTCTGTCCGTATGCACATGAACACCATAGATCAAAATGCATGGATCTATACTGATGAAATTTGGTATACAGGCTTATCAACATAGTTTAAGATGTGCATTAAATTTTTGATCAAACTTGTCAAGGGGGTATTAAAAATCTGTATAATCACTTATTTGTGAAACTTAATAGTTCAAATATGCAACAATAAATATAAATTTAAAAGATTGATATGTGGTCTTGTTGCCAAAACTGTAAATCTGTATCAAATTTTGAATGAAATTTGGGGAAAGCAAAGCGACAAAATTCCATAATGTGTTTTCTTAATTATGTTGTCAAATGCAAAACTTACCTTATTGCATCACTATACACTGAACTCGAGTGGCATTCTCGCTTGCGAACTTCTGTAATCTTCGACCGTGAAGATTTGTTACTTCCCTCCTAGGATTCTCCATTTTCATTATATGTTCAGGGAATGCAGAGGAGGATAGATGGTGAAGATAAAGGGAGATGGTTTAAGTATACAAGAAGTCCAACACCCTCAGTAACGAATAACAATGTTTTAGTCCACAAGACAACAAGAAACACAGAATAGCTGAAGTGAATAGAAAGACACCAATTTGAGAAATCAGAAATGCAGTGGAGAGAACTTAGCAATAGCACTCAAAGTTCAGACTCTGCGTCACTTTTGTTCTGCGGTCACTTCAAAAGATCATTAAATGAGATAATTCACTTTAGAATTTCGCTTTATATAAGTTACCCGAACGGGCAGCAAAAAAGCAAAAAGTTTTTCAAAAATAGGCTTCTTATAGAGATACTGCCATAATTCTTGTATTTCTTAGAACCTTCAGTTATTTGCCATTAGCCAAACAGCCACCACTTTTTCGCAAATGGAAGGCCTTCACCTGGTCGGCATCCACTCAGCATTTATTAAAATATATGTAAAACTCTCTTTCTTACAATGACTATCTGTCTAGAGAAGAGAATTTACAGATTCGTAAGAGAAGAGAATTTACAGATTCGTAACGGCATTTTCCATTCACCAAAATTGTCCATTGCTTACACTTTTATTATTATTTATATTAATAATTCCAGTACAATAATATACACTGAAAAAATCTTTTAAAATCCGAAGCAAAACAAATATTCCCCCAAAGAAATATTTCCAAAATAAAGCCGTCAAATAAATAAAATGCTGAAAACTAAAATACCCCCCACATTTCATAGGCTTCTTTAGAAACTAAATTTTACCAGTTCTCATCCTCATCCTTAAATCATTTCATCTCCTGACACTCCATACATGCTTTAAAAAGGATATAAAAAAATAGAAGAATTAGTGGATGAAGTATTTTATAGCCCGAAGAAAATTTCCGGAATGATTTATCAACAATCGATAACTGGCTTTTGTATAAAAGCCTTTTTGTGTGTGCCTCGATTTCAATGTTGTAGTGCTCTCTTCATTAAGAGTGGCAATCATCTTTTCTAAGAAATCCACTTCACTAAAAATGAAAACATTGCTGCACCCTTTTCCCAGCCACTTACGGAGATTAAGATTTATAGTTTTTTATATTTTCTTTCTCTCTTAAGTTTTCGGGCCGCTCCGTTGGTCTCGTTGTTTTAATTTTTTCAGCTTAATTTACTTCTCAGTCGGCCTATTCTCAGTGGAATCGATCTGATTATGCCGCAGTAATAATAATACTCAAAAGCTTTTGAAAATATTATTTTTGTCGTGGCTCATAAAATAAGAACGAGGCAAAGCACTTATCTCAATTTTCTGTGGCAACATTAGGATTTGGATGGGTGAAAATAAATGGTGGTAAAGTGGGAGGGTTATAAAATAAAAATTAAGGCTAAGTTGAAACATGTATTAAGTAGTTATAATTCATTGAATCGTTTATTATTGTTAATAGAAATTTTTATATAACCTGTAGTATCTAAATTGTTTTATTAGTGTTTTTATGGAATGATTTAATTTGTTCATTTATTGGTCTAGCTTTGGAAAAGTCACTAGTGTAATTTTTAATAATTGATTGTTATTAATTAATTCCTAATGTTGCTAATTAATGCTGCGTGAGTCACACGTGATTCACATCTGCTTTTCAATTAACTAATCTCTTCTTCTAACAATTATGATATAGTAAAAAAGGGGATAATCTAAATAGATATATAGTCCAAATCGCAGGCTAGAATGAAGGCTAAGTTGAAGCTTATATTATGTAGTTATATTTTATTGAATCGTATTTATTATAATTTTTAATGAATGATTTAATCATTTTTAGCTTTTGAAAAGTTATTAGAGTAATTTTTAAAAATTTCTTGTCATTAATTAAATTTTAATGTTGTTATTTAATACTGTGGAAATGTCCCATGATTCATATCTACTTTTCAATTAGATGGTCTCTTCTTTACTACAGTTTAGAGAGAGAGAAAAAGGATATCTAATTGGATACATAATACGAATCGCATGCTTTCACAATGCTCACGTTAAATCTTGTGGGAATTATTCTGATTACGCGACTACCTACTATATTCTCGTGCACGAAGTATTATAATTGTCAAAAACTTCGAACTACAGTTTTTGATAATATTTCACGTTTTAGACTTCCCTCGGTTCTAAAATTTCATTTTAGCATTATAACAGTAGGTCTGTTGTTGTTGCTTCTTATGTCACTTGCCACAGATAGGCCCGCTGTTACAAAGGCAGCGATTTTAAGCCGTAGGGGGGCGTCTCTTGCTTATTATAGTAGCACCAACTAGGCCCAAGAGTACGACTTTGCCACTCACGCATCACTCATTCGCTTGCACACCCCCTTTTTACAGGAGAGCGCATTCACACATCTCACAGATAGAACAACCATGCCAAAACCAGCACTCGAACCCGGGTAGCCCAGATCATGGGGAAAACGCGCTACCCCTATGCCAGGACGCCGGTCTGTCTATGGAAATGACATACCAAATAATTTTCAATTTAAGCGAATGAAATTTGGTGTATGGACTTTAAACCGAATTTGTAGTTTACTTTCAAATTTCGAACGAAATCCATTCAGAGTAAGTCTATCTGTCTGGCTGTTCGAGTAGAAATGAACTCGATAACTATTGTAGAAAGCTCAAAAAGCTAAATTTGGTACACAGGCTTAGTATCTAAAATATAGATATCAAATTGTATGCTATATTCGTCAAGAGGTTGACCCTCGGTCGATCTGCACTTCCACATGCTCATATGTAATAACTCATAAACGCAATGATTAAAATCAATGGAATTCGGTATTTTATCTTCTGACTACATATGTAATTTTGTATGAAATTTGTTTGGCAAATAAATATCAAAAATATACATGCTCGCAATAGATTCAGTACAAATGCTAGTGTTGGTTTAATATTCCTTAACTATTGTTCATGAATGTCAAGAAAAGGATTCGTGGCTAATGTTCACCAATGCCAAGAAAAGGATTCGTGGTTTTTCTCAAGATCCTCAATTTTACACAGAGGAAAAGAGACAATGCCTTTATTGGAGAGTATGCTAGAATGTTTTTTTAAGATCATTCCCGCTACGTTTCGTTTCAAAGTTACTTTGTGGATATTTTGAGATGGATTTCAAAAGTTTAAATTATGGGAAAATAACATAGGCAATTTCTTAGAGATACCATTTCTCTTCCATGATTCCATATTACAAACAGAAACTATATAAAAACAGAGGAAGTGTAGCACCTTCCGATTTAACACACATTAGCAAGCTTATATAATTTCGGCGAAATTCTATCACAAACTCGTCTTCTTATGTTTCTGAAACTGAGATTTAACTATTAGTTCACCGGGATTGTGCTGGAAACAAGAAAGAAGATGGACATTCAAGCCATACGAACTTAAGATTTGTTTAGTTTTGTTACATTTACATCCATTATTGTGCAACACAACAACTATTTTCGAGAATACTTCTTAATGTTTCAGCACCAGTCAGATGTCCAGAAAGGCAATTGAGATGACGATGTCTTCTTCAAATTTTCCGTTTCTTCAACGGGATGACGTCACCAATACCATGACAGATATAACGTAAACGAAACTCGGATAAACGACAAATCTTTACTGGAATCTCTATGGAAGAAATATATCAAAATTGAAATCTGTTGGTTCTGAACCCAAGACCTTGCAAGTAGGCTTTCGCAGCATTTAAAACAATTCTACAGAATCTATAGTTGCCATAGATTGAAAGGCCCTAGGATCGAATTTCTCTGAATTTTTTCTATTGATGGTTGAAGAACTAAAAGACTGAATGCTCGCTTTAAACGAGTTTTTTTGCTACAGGTATTCTAGTTTCAGAAGTTTTTTTTTACGCTTCATAAAGGTTAAGCATTTGAAAAAATTTTACAATTTTTTATATTTTTATACATTTACATATTTTTATAAGCAAAGGAATAATTCAATTAAACTTTTTCCATAATTTAATGTTTATGATTCTCCCACAAAATATATCAAGTTGTAACAGACAATAAAAATTTTTATTTCAATATTTTTACACCTGTTCTATTTGTAATGCACATGAACAATCCTAATAGAGCCATCATAGTGTTATGAAAAGGTAACGCATCTGATAATCTATCTTCTAATTCCACTTTGTCTTTCGTTGTATTGTAACTTCATTTAGTTTCCTCCGGTAAATTAAGAGTATATTAAACAGAATCATTCTTCCTTAGCCTTCGATAATGGAAGAAAATCATAATACCAAATATTTCATTGACAATAAAATTAATTTTGTTTAAAATCATGAAAAAAATTTATTAAATATTTTCAGAACTCATGGAAAAATTAAAATTCGTATAAGAAAAAGATAAAATTCGTATAATTTTAAAATGGTCAGAAATCATTCAATTATTTAAGAATAAAGAATATCCAAATCTCGCTTAACCCTTTGTTAATTAAATTTCAAAGACAAGATGTCCCATCCACCAATACATATTTGTGTCAAATTCAATAACGGTTAGTTAAACACTCTGGCTTGTACAACTTCGATAGTTATATACAAAGACACATATTATCCTTTATTAAAACTAAATGAGCGCAATTTAGAGTTTTAAAACGAAGCGCGTTAAATCAATTTTGTATGATGAAATGATAGTTTGTAAGAAACAATAAGTAATTCAAATTTGTAAGATAATTATTCTGTAATTACAATATCTGTCATTAAATCTTAAAAAGTCCTCATGTTTTATTTTTATTTCTGATTCTTTTTTCCCAATATTCCTGCTCAAAATCAACTTCTGTAATGTACGTACTAATCGTAATAATATGTACAATATTTTTATGTAAAAGTCTTGTCTTATAGCATTTTAATTAGATTAGTTTAATTGTTTAATTTGGTCTAATCTTGGAATAGTTTAATCAGGTTACAATGCTTCTCATCTTTCTTTGCTTTCTTATAAAAAGAAGCAGATACTAAATTTCAAATAATGATTGATTAAAATGAGAAAATTACTAAGTCCTTTAACGATCATTATTTTTTTTTCTTTCTAAATGATAGAGTGTCCCACAAAATGTTGATATATAATTAACCATTAAAGAATAACAATACTGAAAGGTTAGTGATTTTTCTTGAGCTAACGACACTGTCTTTTGATAATTTTATATTTTAATTTTAACTTAAATAGTTGGAACAACTTTTAAAAGTAAGTAGATTTTGCAGCTAGATAGAAAAATGTAACTTTTTCGTTTTTCACAGAACATGGCAAAATGATAAAAGAAACTAAGAGTAATTGATGTTGCCAGATGGTATAGTTCCATGTTTAACACGTTTTAGTATTGCTAGAATCAAAGTAGAAATTCGTTATTCTTTCCCACGTTTTGTTTTAATAATAAGCACACAATTCTGTACTCGTGCTTGTTAAAAATGAGATAAAATTCTTTCAAAATTCTTAAATTTAATGAGTAATTATTGGACACCAATTTAGTTAGGATGGCATTTTTTCATTCTAACTATTTTTCTAGAGCAGAACAGACCTGCCAAATAGAAAACTTCAAAAAATGTGTACTGTTATAAGATAATTAACTTTTATTGTCTTCAAAAACATAAATTTTTCATTGATTTGTTACTAAATGTTTTATTGCAGGGGTGGGCATTAAATCGATCGCAATCGACCGGTGGACCACTAAAGCATTTCGGGGTGACCGCCTTTACTAAGATCTAAAACACGCATACGAAAAGAAACATATTTATTGAACATCTTTGAATACATGATTTATCTCCTTCCAAATGACATAATTTTAAAAGCACGTTGTTCAGAACCTAAGAATAACTTTTGGAATCTAATGGACGTATCCCAATTTTAATATCATATAACACCGTTCTTTGGTTCTTTTTACCTGCGTGAATCTGCATTTTCAACGATAAATATAATTTAGACAATATATATCACCCGTCTCACAAACAACTGCTTAAAATCCAGTGAAAGATTAGTAATTATATACCAAGATATTGGCGAACAGTATGTAGCCGATGTTTTCTACTAACTATAACTACGAGAACATAACTTTAGTTGAAGATAGTTTATTTTGTAATTCATTTTGAATTTTTTGATATTAAATGAATCATTTGATATTATATTTGTAGCAATTATTAGTATGTTTTTAGTTATGTATGTAAGTACGTGACAGATATGTTTTGCCTGAACTTCAGGTAGGAGGCGCTACCATCAGAAAGAATTAAAGAACTCTGAGCAGTACTGAAAATTGTGTGTAAGAGAAAATGTTAATTAAGACACGAAGGATGCAATATGTTGTGGCCAATCCTTTGGTAAAGTTTATGTTTTCGTTTAATTTTTTCCCACATTACTATTTGTAAATAATTGTAAATATTAAAAATGTTTCTCTCTATAACTGCCTCGTCTTTGCATCTTACAAGTATATATTCCGTATTTATTATTAAGTTATAATAAATATTGTAGACCTACGCCACTGGGTTAAACGCAACACCTTGAAAAAATCAATAGTAGCCCATACCTTGAAACTAAAGTATACAACAAAACCACTCCTCGTTTTACTGTTTACAAACTTTATCCACTTTTTAAAAATTTTAAAAACAAATACTTCAAATAATGCTTAGGCTTAATGAATAATTATATAAATTCCTCAGAATGTAAGACACAATGTAACTTCAATAAAAGATAAAAATGAGATATAATATCGACAAAAATATATATTTCATAATTTTATATGAAATATTCCTTCATTTTTTAATCAAATAAAGTAAACTAAATGATCTCCTATTTCCATAAATTCCCATATAACTCCTAATAACCGTATGACATCGGAAAAAATATCGAGCGATCTACCAATGCACTATTCCAAATAGATGTTTAAAACTTCCGAATGCTTGAGAAGACCTTAATGGAGCTTGAAGGCATTTCTCCAAAATTTTCCTGCGCAGTTTGTCAGAGCCAAATCAATCATAAATCACGTTTTCCTTTCCTTCCTGGAAAGAAAAAAATAAAAATAGATCCCCCCCCCCAGAAAAGAAAGGGATCGGCAACTTAACGATCCTTAATTCTTTTCCATCAAACTCGCATCTAATCGCACTTCCTCTAATTTTTAAATCAAACAACGCTTTGACAGAGATCATAATGTGGCACTAACACATAAACTTAATGGTAAAACAGGGTTATCAATTATGTCTCTGCGCAATGCTTCTGTCACTTTTATAACATTCCGGGATCTTTTACAGTCCATCAAAAAACGCTTTGCCTTGCCGAAAATCCATCGCTTTATTTCCTTTCTTTTTTTTCCCTTTCCTTGCCGTAATAGTTAGGGATTCTTTCCCCGTCTTTTTTGCTCTCTTTCCGAACAAGGCAGTTTTTCATCGGGGGTTGACTTTTCTGACAATCATTTGGTTTAATCGCCTGTGAATGACAAACAGTCGTCTTGTCAGTCCCTCACAGAACGAGCATCTAATCATTTGCCAAATATGTCTATTTCTTTTTATTCTATTCTATTCTGTAACCTCTTTTCGCCATCTACTTTGTGTCACACAAACACGAAAATTCAGTGACAAATCTGAAAGGAATACAACGTAGGGATTCTTCACATTGTGCAATATTCCACACTATGTTTCAATGTAATATTTAAATGTAATGTTTACGAAAATAAATAATCTTTACAAACAAATCTATAAGCTCTTTTCGTGTTTGTTATTCGTCGAACTCACATTAGGATAAAATGGAGATAAAACATTTAGAGCCATTGGATTTTTAAACATGGAGAGAATAATAGACAATCAATTCTGATGATCAATCAGTCTAATTTTACAACAGTTATTATCCTGCTGTACATAAAAATAATTTAAATTTGGGATAAAATATAATTAGAACTAAAGAGTTTGCAACTTTGCGTATATGTTACCGTTAAAGCTCGAAAGTCGTTAATGTGCAGATTAAAATGTTCCGCATTTTAACTAGGTAATGTGTACTCTAACGGCTTCCATATCGTTAATATTTAAAAATTTGAATCACTAGGTAATGTTGGGTTTTATAAACGTAGTACTAAAACGGGTATTTTAACGCAGGTGTATACGATATTTTGTTTGTCAAACAGCTGTAAAGCAATCCGCAAAAAATGACAGTTCAAACAAGGTTATTGCAAATCTAAATACACCACAGATAAATGTATTTGTCACCAAAACCAATTGCTATGTAATTCAAAGTGTCACTGATTTTATATTGCACTAATAAGTAATCATAATTTTATTATATGCTTCGCAAATTCATTTTCTTAATTGCAATAATATTTTAACCTTTACATTCTTTGCATTACAGTTTTTAAATTGATTAGTGATTGATTTTATCAATTAATTTATTGATTGTTCAATTACATTAACTTCATTCTTTAAACTTAAAAAAATAAATAATAAACACTTAATTTAAGCGTACAGAAACATTGCTGTTGTTCTAGCAAAGATCTTATTTCCACTTTAACGAGCGGCTAGTATGTAATGTGCAGATTATCTAGGTACTTTGAGAAATTGATTAATTTTTCGTATTTTAATTGATTACCATATTAATGTACAGATTAGCAAACTAATCTACAGATTTCTGAACTTTAGAGGTAATATATATACTATGCTTAAAAATAAGGAATAATGCGATATATTGCTGCATAATTAAAAGTTGCCTATAGTTATCTTGAATATGAAGTAGTACATTACATTGTTAGCTGTGTCCTTAGTGTTAATGTCGGTTATAATAGTTCAGTCAATATAATTGTTATTTTCATTTTTACTTACGCTTCAAGGTATGTGACTACATTCGGGATGAATTTGTTGAAAAATATTCGAAAACAATTATATTCTTCCAATATCTGCATAAAAAATATAGAAAAACATCTGTGAAATAAAAAATATACCAGTTAAGTGGCAAAAGTCTTTTTAAAAAAATTGGAAAAGGGTTTTTTTTTCGCTAAAAATAGGTATAAAACAATAATTTTACAGTTTAGAGGTTTATTAAATGACATGCTTAAAAGTTTGCAGATACTTTAAAGAATATATTATCTAGCTCCTGAACTAAAAAATAAACTCTATTTCTATACATTCTTTGAATGTTGTAGGTCGGCTAGTAAATAAAACTAATTCTTTTCATATTGTAAAACACTAAAACAACTATAAAATATTTCTAAATGAACAAATTAAACTCTCTCTAGTTCAGGAAGAGCAGAGAATATTGCGAAATTATTACACCAAATTTGGACAAAAAATATACAATATATTTAAATTCATGAGGTTTTTATTAAGAAAATTCTATCAAAGATTAAAATTTGAAAAAATAGCATCTAAAGATACAAAATATCATTAAAACGAATTTAAATACAAATATAAAATTCAATATAACTTCCCAAAAAGTAGATTTAGAAACAAAATTCCAACGGTATTACAAAGGACCCTGTTGAAACATTAAGAATATAAAATAAAGTATTTCCTAATTTCGCAAAATTTTGACTTTTTAAATTAGTCACCTGCCTTAAGGACTTTTATTATAATTATGAATTATTCAAGTATATTCCTTTAATACATGAATCCTGATACCCACAAGTAGTGGACTCAGGATTCAGGTATCCCTTGAATACATGAATCCTAAGTCCCAAAAATTCTGGGCAAATTCTCCGTTGCTTGCTTTATGTTACTTCAAACCAATCAATCCATTTTATCGTTAAACTGTGTTCTCTAAGTTCTTTGAATATTCGTGACGATTATGCGGTATATACAAAACAAATCAAGGGTAAGACACCTCTTTATCAAAATAAAACAAACTAGCTTTAGATAACTGTGTCTCCAAACATTACAGAGCCATCTCGGATAGTACTATAAAATCAGGAAATAAATGCAATGCCAAAAATAAAGAAGTCCATCAAGTGTTAAAGAGATGCTTAGCAAACCCTCTTATGTCTCCTGCAGTGTGCATCTCATTTGCACGCTGTGCTATTTTACGGCACTCACGGCTATCCGAGCTGTGGTAAGTCCATCCAATTTACATCATTAAGCAAATTGAGCTTCATTCCTTTCTTCAAAGGAAGGAAAACGTGAAGTACTAAACTTCCTAAAAGCAGTGCATAAAAAATGTGTTCAGAATTTATGAGTTTAGCATTTGCCACAAAGTAGGGGGTCCTAAGCCTATTTCCCCTTATTTATTCATGTATTCATGGGTCCTTTCCTCCATCGGAGCAAGCAGGACTCTTCAATCACATATTTTGAAAAACTTCTGCTAACCATGGAGCATGAGATTTCTTATTTTTATAAGGAAATGTTGCACAGTTGCTTCTGTAAGGAAAATAGTCAAAAGTTTCTAACCCCAAGGCATAGAAACATCGACTGGAAAAAGATCGATATGTTTACATGGATATGTTACAAGTAAAGTGTAAAAAAAAAATTAAAGATGATTTGAACCTCCTGTCCAAAAGATTGTTGCTTAATAATTTAGGCCTAATTCATCCATAATTGTATTTTTTAACAGCAATGATAGCATTAGTCAATTATCACAAACAGAGTTAATTAAAATTATCCATAAAATACTTTGAATTTTTATTCTGGGATATTCTGACTCACGGCATAATGATGCCGTATTATAGCTCAGTGATAAACAATTTCATCATAAATTATTCCAATCAATCAAAAATTATTCCAATCAATCAAAAATTATCCCAATAGAATGTAATTAAAAGGCATTTTAAAAATATTTATTGTAATTTGAATCATTTGTTTAGATTGTAATTTGCAGTTAATCTATTTAAGTGTTATCGTATCCATATATTTATAAAGAACTGCATTTTTTTTTAATATTTTATGGAATGGAATAATTTACGCTCAAGTGTGCAATGCCATTTTAATTCTCATAGAAAATATAGCGGGATGAAAAATAAAATGAAAAATGGTTCATTGAATAAAATTGAAATAAAATGAAAATATTTTATTGTATAACAATCAATTAAATTAATAATTTTTATTTCCCATTAATCAAAACATGAAAATAAACAAAATAGACACGATTCTGCATATAAATTCTTAATTGTCTGATTATAAAATATTCTTTTAATATTTTTATTTCAAAATACTAAAAGAATGTGTTCTGGCAAAATTCTTTTTTAAATAACCTTATTTTTCATTAATGAAACATATTATTGCATATTATGTATAAAACAAATTTTGAAACATTTATTAAAACAAGAGAAACAAATAGTACGAAACTCACAGAAAAACTATTTTTTTAAATATTCGAATAATGTAAAATTGGTTTGTGTAAAGTAATATATATGACGATATATTAATCTTTAACTAAGTGAAATTTTAATAGAATTCCTTTAAAATTAATAACACACATTGCCAGAAATTATTTAAAGAGAAATATCTAAAAATTGGGATAGAGTTGTTCAAACCTTTACCGCTGAGAGAGTATTTATTACTTTTCTTTTTGATGAAATAATCAATTAGTTTGAATTATCTGTCACACACTGCGTTTAAAAATAATTTTTAGAAGATTTGTTAAGATTAGAAAAAAATTGCTATTCAATAAAATTAATATTATTAAAAGATAATAATGTATTGCTCTTTAAATTGATGTAAAAATAATTTTTACGCTATAAATATTTCTAAAACAATTGGCATTAAAACGACGAAAAATATCTTAACTTTCTTTCATTAATCAAAACACTTTTAAAAATTAATTAATTTAGACTAGAAATTTATTCTGCAGTGTACTCTACAAATTCCAGATTGCTCTCATTCATCGTTCAGGAAAAGTTTTTGTCATAGATATACATCTCCACTTTCTACTTTATATTACAGATGATTCCTTTATTGGTAACTTTAGAGTTAATAACTGCTTCATTGGTTTTTCTAAACATTATATTTGCTTCATTAATTCTCTCTATTTGTTGTTTCATCGACTTCTCTAAATATAATGTCTGCTTCTTTGATTCACTCTATTTGATGTTTCATTGGTTTCTCTAACTATAAGGTTTGCTTCATTTATTCACTATATTTCATGCTTCATTAGCTTCTCAAAATATAAGGTCTGCTTCATTGATTCTATCAATTTGATGCTTCATTGATTTCTCTAAATATAGTGTACATATTGTCTGCTTCAATGATTCTCTCTCTTTAATGTTTCATTGGTTTCTCTTTATGTAATGATTGTTTCAATGATTCTCTCTCTATGTAATGCTTGCTTCAATGATTCTCTAAATGTTTCTGCTTCATTGATTCTCTGTATTTCTTTGGTTTCTCTTTATGCATTGACTGTTTCTTTGTTACTCACTATGTAAAAAAATGGTTCATTGAATCATTATCTCTTCATGTAATTACTATTTCATTGTTTTTTCACACGTGGTTATTCAAGGAAAAAAGAATAGATTTAAATTGTTTCTAATTAACGGCTTCAAAAATATACGTACATTAAAAGATTGGATAGAATTTTATTTTATGCTTTTAACATGATTTGTATCTACGTGACAGAACAGTTAATCCTGACTTCTAAAGCACTTCATGTACATTCACTATTTTCATATGACACTCCAGAACAATGCAACAAATTTTTACGAATTTTTTTCACCGACGGTTAATCTGTTTATGATAAGGCTTGTAACAAAACGAACGTGGTAGCTCCAAACAATGGATTCATTCGCTGCATACTATAACACACAAAACTACTTTCTGCAGTACACAAATAACATAGCTATTTTCTCTTTAAAAAAAACAGTAATGCCATTTTGGTTCATAATGTTCAAATTAAAAATAAAAAAATTTCAATCTTTCTTCTATTCTTTAATGCATAGATTATGTATCTATTTGTTGCCATTCATCAAAAATAATTATTTTAATTCTGCTCTTACTTTTTTAATTACTCTCTATATAAAAAAATTATTTCATTAATTTTTTTCTATAAAATGCCTGTTTCGGTTTTTCTTCTTTTTATCTAAATAAAATGATTGCTTCATCATAAATAATGACTTTTTCAATTCAATAACAAAACTAAATATTAAGGAATGTGAAATGAAAAAATGGCATTTTCCTATCAAAAATGTAATTTATTACAGAAATAAGGAAAAAATAATCTTATTTTATCATAAATTAAATTTTATGTAGATAACTTAATGTAGCAATGATAATTCTAAGTTATAATTTCATTTATGAGAATTCCAAATATACATTCATTTATTTAAAATTGAAAACCTATACTGAATAACAAAATTCTCTTCGTTCAAATTTATTGCAATGGAAGATATTCATGAATAAATTCATCAATTCTTTATTCATCCGGAGAAGTAATGAATTCGTATTAACTTAAAAGTAAACATTGCAAAAAGATTTTAGAAAAAAAAATCTCAATTTAATATATTTACTGTATTTTAAAATTTTATTTTATATGCATTAAAATATTTTCAAGAATATTTTGATAAATCCAATTACTTTAACATAAATAAATTGCTCTTTGAAAATCCTCCACATTAGAAGCATGATTAAATGTATTGAAAAGAATGCAAATAAAAATTTCATCAAAAATATATAATTGATATTCTAATTCTAAATATAATTTATCGAAAAATATGCAAATATTATCCTCAAAGATACTTTTATTAATATGCCAAAGTTCATAGATATCGTGTCTCGAAAAATAGGAAAGTTAAAGCAAAATTTTCTGAAATCCCGATTTAAAATATTAGAACTGATAAAATAAATCTAAAATATTTCTACATTTA
This sequence comes from Argiope aurantia, assembly GCA_026543865.1. Classification (NCBI taxonomy): domain Eukaryota; kingdom Metazoa; phylum Arthropoda; class Arachnida; order Araneae; family Araneidae; genus Argiope; species Argiope aurantia. Next base: position 64,342 of record JAPMOR010027330.1, read on the forward strand.
ACTATATACTTTGCCTTTGGGAATAAATAAGTACGATATTTTTAAAGCGTTAAGTTATTCAAACGGTAAATAAAAAGTATAAAGTAGTTATTTATTTCTCAATTTATCTTAAGTTCAATTTACATCATTTATATCTTAAAATTGTATTCATAATTGTTAAAATCTAGAGATAAATTAATGTGATTTTAGAAAATTAGAAAATAAGAGGTTTCGTAATTCTCGTCAAAAGCATTGTAGCAGGATAACATTTTAGGTCTGATTCTTTTTATTATTGCATTCTTTTTCTTTCATTCTTCGGTTTAAAGCTTATTAATATTTGCATTATAGCTGCACTCAGTTATAATGCATCCTTTTATTAATATTATTTATTTCCTATCTTGGGTTTGATAAGAACGATTATATTTTGTAATATTCTTTAATCTTGCCTGGGTTATTTGTTTGGAATAAATCCAAACACATTTACTATTCCCACTTTATCAAATTCAAATTTCTTTATTCCTATTTTTATCACTTTTGCATATGATGAAGCTGATGAAATAGAAATATTATTTAATTTCCTATCTATAATATATTTCTGTTTTTTCAGCTGCCCTTAATCGTATTGAAATAACAGTGTCATGAGAAACCCACCAGATGAAAATAGTCCAACAAATTCGGTAACAAATAGCGACGCTTTATTCCCTTAAAATTACGTAGCACAGGTGGAAAATAGGAGTCAGAATATTCATGAAGATGTACAACACTAACAGAATTTAACCATAAGTGAACGAACAGCTAAAGCATGATTGCTCCCAGGCAGCAACTGAAAAGTTCACAGCGCGACCTACAGTCCAAACACAGAATACCATGGCTCGTTTTGGTATTTCGTGTTTTGATAGTGTTTTCAACATGGCATGGAATTTTCCAGAAGAAACACTGCATTTCGAGTCCTTGTAAAGATATCGCTATAATTATTGTATTTTCTATAATTTTTAATTTTCTAGAGCCTTTAATATCGATTTTATTATTGTTGTTGTTTCTGATGACAAGTGCCATTAGAAACCCGCTGACTAAGTTTAACGAATTTAAGACGAAATTTTAGCGTCTCTTGTTTTTCAGTAGCACCATCTAGGGCCAAGAGTACAACAGCTACTTACGCGTCACAGCCCTTTTTACGGAGCGGACTTCTTTCATGCAATTCATCCATTCAACCACAGATCGTAATTTAGACCTCAACCAGAGAACGATCACCTCTGATTTGTTAATAAGCGATGCATCTTTACCTATTTTTCCACTTCACAATCAGAAGAATGAATCAGAACATTGTGCCAACTATTCGAGAGAGCTTAGAAACAGAAAAGAATTTATTTGTTGCTTTTGAGGATTTAATCTTTTTTTAACTTAGTAAATTTTGAAAAGAAAATTGCTAATATGATTAAGTTGTTATGAATTAAATGTTTCGATTATCTTTTTAGTTTAGTTTAGAAGTTTTCCCCATTTGGTCAAAGAATTAACTATATAGGGACATAATTCGTAATTTTGAGACCTTGTCAAGTGACGAGGACAACATATGAGCTATAACTCCCTCTCCATACAAACTTAGAGAAAAAGGTCTAAATGAAAAAAAAATATTTTTTGTTGTTAGACCCAATAAATGTTCTAACTAACTGATATGCATAGCAGATTTGAGTAAGAATTCAAAAATAGCATGAGTTATATATAGTATAATATATAGTATACGCCAAAATATACAGTACTAAAACTCGCGTATCTCGAACACGTGGTTCCGTTTATCGACGAGGCATAGCTCCAGTTACAAGTTGTTCGTAGTAATGAAAAGGAAGTATTGCTGCGTAGTTCTTAGAAAGGGTTCTCCCAACGGAAGAAAAAGTATTTGTAGGTTGAGCATTATTTCCGCTCATATGGAATGCGGTCGCGAAGGTGGATATAGTTTGAAAGAAAAGAGAAGTTAAATAAGACGGTGTAATAAGTGATCGAGCCATTTCTTCTGGATTTGAGAAGGCTCTGTCGTGCAGGTATCATTCATATGAATAGACAGTGGTATTGTAGTGAAAGCTTATAAGCCAGTTAATAGCTACTCTACACGAGCAATTGCTTTTGTATTGTGGCCATGTTACTGGATTGCGAATAGGTCACAGGTTCTATCCTCGCCCATCACAATCCGTTACGGCATCCACAGGACATGGCGACCAACCATACCATATCTAGCCATGCTGCAGGAAAACTTGCCAGGATGAATCATTTCACGTGGTACTAATTTCCCATACCCGCCCCCCCCCCGATCTTGCACCAGCTGATTCCAACTTGTGGGGAATGTTAAAAAAGAGTGTGTTCAACTGTGAAGATCCACCAAGAACAACGCCTGCATTACGTGAGAAAATCATCTATTTTTGGAGGGATCTCCAACAGCCTTTGTTTCAGGATATGTTTGAGGATCTGTGTGAACGATATGAACACTATCTCCAGCAAGGCGGTGCACATTACGCATACCGTGGTAAATCAACACACTAATTGTATCTATTTATGTATGTTAATTTCTTGTGGAGAAAAATGAACTCACAGATGATAATAATGTAATTTTCTTCATTTTTTCATTTCAGTATAGTATATTTTGGCGCACGCTGTACCTTTCAAAATGTGAACCTTAAAATTAATTCGCTAAAAAAGCCATTATGACCAAATTACATAAAATATTTAATTGAAAATTATATTGTAATCATTAATTGTAATCATTCATTATTAATTGTAATCATTCATTACGGCGAATTAGCTGACCGCCAAAGGAGTCTAGTAAATAATAAAAAATATGAGAGTAAAATAACAGAATTTCAAAACTTATATCTAGAAGCATAATAAATAAATTCTATAAAATGAATGTAATCTCCAATAGTGATGAAAAATAGAAGATGAACACAAAAGAGTGAAGTATGTAATGCAATTCATAAAAGAAAACAAGGAGTAGAAAAAATCTCCCGAGCTCTCTAAGGATTTGTTATAAGTTCTAGACTTAAAGTTCGAAACCGCTTACGAAGAAGATCTGCAGTGGATATGAGCTCAATACTTGTTAATTCTCAAGTCGAAAAGTACACGCTTATTGCTGCGATGTGGAAGTTTCCATATGTTGTGCTAGATCAAGTTTTTAATCACATCTGACGACGGTTCAAAATTACGCCAGCAATTCTTCCCAAAATAGACTTCATGCTCCTTCAAAACAGGACATTAATTTAACTAAACTAAACTAAGCAAAACTAAACTTCAACCCATAAAACTACTACATGATACAAACTATATCTTCATATAGTTTGTATCATGTGAATGTGAATGTAAGCATTCATCTCCTTTAAAGGGGAGTACATCCTCTATTTTAAAAGTCTCATACATGTTGATAGCATACTAAATAGAATCTCACTCACTGTAACATAATGGCAGTTAACCATAAACCATCTATGATAATTACTTTCATAGCTTTATGCACTAAGGCTAAATATTTCCTCTTTAATGTAACCACCTAAAATAGATATAGTGTTGCTTACAAACAAAACGTTATTAAAACAAATCTAACCTGGAACTGTTTCCCGACTTTCACACAATTGTAAAGAGAGGTGATTAAAGAATATAACTGCAAAAAGCAATTCATAGCACCACGTCATGTACCTGCGATCATGTGAATAATACACAGGACATGAAATGGGAGAGATAAAATGTGTATAAAAATAAGTCTGGACAAGAAATGGAAGAGAAATACAGTGTATATGAAAATAACATTAAATAAGAAATGATTAAAAATATAGCTATAAAAAGCTACATATAGCATAACACCATTCCATACCACTATAAACTCAATGGCTATTTAAAGTGTTGCTGGCATGAAACATTATGCCTACACCTCGTTGTTTTTTACTTTCTGAAATGCGTAGTATAGATCGTATAGATAGACGATCGTGAAAAAATTTGAACTCGAGATTTTAAAGAATATACACGTTTCAGACCAGCCTGATTTTGAGAAACACTAATATGGGAAATGTGCGTCTGTCTATAAGTGACAAAAATAACTCATAAATACATTGGGATTAAGGTTTGACATTTGGTATACTTTCCTTACACTAAATTTGCTGATTTCTATCAAATTTTGAGTAAAATCTGTTCTAAGGAAGTCCGTCTGTCCGACTGCTCGAATATTAGATAACACGATAATTACAAAGCGAAGACATCTAGATAGATAACATTCGGTATACGGATTTAATATCTGTAGTGTTAGCTCTCGTCAACTATTCAGCCAAATCCAGCAACGGATTGACTGTCGGTATGTACTTTAAGAAGCATGCAAGCTCAATAATTCAAAAGCGCAATGACTTAAATATATCAAATTTGGTATGAGATTTTGTGATAACAAGGGCAATTTGTGCCAAATTTTGGTTTCAATCGATTGAAACAAATGTCTAAAATACAAAGTCAATTTTTGGATGCTTGCATATTAGAGAATAATCGCTAAAACACTCACCAGGGTTGGCACAATAAATCCAGTAAAAATGCAAAATTCACGCCATAAGTTAATATTTAGTAATTGTATTGTATTATTGTTAATATTCTTAACTATTGTACCATGTTAAGAGGGTTCCGTGGTTGGTATGACACATTTATTGGGGAGTATGGGGGAAAGTTTTGAGGTGACCACTCTCTCTGGTTTTAGTTGTCACATTCATTGACAAACAGATACGATTCAAAGAAATGATTTTTTTTTTTTTCGGATTCGAGGAGGTTTTAAATCTGGATTTTAATCGAAATCTCTAGGTTGAATTTTTACACCATACCAATACCTTTTATTTGTAAAACTTATTTCCAAGAAAATAATAGGATTATCACTAACTTTACCACTGAAAAATTCCTAACATTCAAAAATCTTAACCCTTCGTAATTATTCAATCGAAACCCGAATTTCCCGAAGATGTTGTTGCCATTCCACTAAAGAGATCTGGTTCGAATAACAGAATCCGGTGACTCCTGCACGCATTCTCTCAGTCATTTCATTCCCCCCATGCTATTTAATGATCCATTAGATTTAATCTTCCTCAACAAAACGGCATTTGCTAACCTCAAGGGAAATTCCGACTTAATGACTTCATTATTTCAAAAGCTTGTAACTGTTGTTGTTCTCTTACCTGTATTATTCTACCGCAAGATTAATTAATTAATTATTGCCCTCATTTAAATTTAAACTCTGGCAATTAAAATGAGCAATGAGATAATGCACTCATTGAATTTGAACACTTAGTTCTTGTGAAAAGATGATTTTTGTGCATTCCATTTTAGTAATTATATGCGGGCTAGGCTATATTAGTTTGATCTGTATATTTGTGTAATAATATTTGTTATTTCGGAATATTTCTGATTATATAGAATTAGAAATTCCATCCAGCCTTAAAAATGTGTGTGTGTGTGTGGGGGGGGGGGATTAGCGTTTGTTGTGTATGCAAGCTTAGTGGAATGTGTGCATGTAAGTATATGTGTGTGTTTTCTGTGTGTATGAGAGTACATGTGTCTATATAAGAGTGCGTGTATGTATTTGAAGTGTGTGAGTGTGTATGCGTGTGTGTGTTTGGTATATGAGTGAACGTGCTTTGGTGTGTCTGTGGGGGGGGGGGGGGTGTTCTAAAACTCTACAACTGTAGTTCGAACTTTCGATCTATTCGTGTGAGGAAAGCAATAAAATTCAACAAAGTAATTAAGTATTTTGAGAATCAGAATGAAAAACCATGAAGTGATTTTTAAAAATTTTCATTAATTAAATATGAAATGAGATTTTTCTGTTTATCTCCCGAAAATATAATTTCTTAGAGAACAATTTCAAAATTCAAAACTCTTTCTTCTTAATGTTAACAGTTTATTTACAGTGGAAGTAAATTTTTCCTGCATTTTAACAATTAAACAAAATTTATTAATTCTCAATAATGTTTTTCGTTTTTACATTGAAATTCAAACTGCCTTCATTGTTTCATCAAGCGTTTAATTACAGGAAAAAGATCAATATCCATAAGAAATCCATATTGAATCGAAGGAAATTAAGGATATTGTGGTAGAGTTAAAATTGATTCGCTTTATTCACCTTTATTTCAAATCTATGAACGAATTAATTGTCTGTTGATCCGTCTTTTTATGACCTAGAGAATTCTTTCTTTAAATACATAAGTAAAAGAAAGTTTTTGATGAAATTAGCATACATTTATACTAACAGCTTTTTTTTTGCATAAATATGACAACCAAATTAAAGAGATGGTCGTGTGTATGTATTCTACAGCAATAATAAATTCTATAAAAACAAACTTAATAGCTTTACAAAAAGAAAGAATTTTTTTCTATTTTAATATTTTCAATTTTTAATTTATAATAAATAAAAACAAAATTGAACGAAGAATTACAAAAGTATTTTTTTTAGTATTTTATTTCGAAATTCTTAACAGTGAGCTTATTATTTTTGGTGATAACATTTCCAAATCATTTTTATGGCTCATTTTCTATTATCTTCATCAAACAGGTTATTCACTTTATTCATTTTATTGAATAGTTTTGCAATAGAGAACGACGAGCAAAACAGATTGTATTTAGAATGAAAGACTCATTCGACGGAACAAAGTTGCTTCCCGAAGTTAGGGGGTAATTTTGAAAGATTTATTAATTCATCTTTTGTTCAGAAAACTTTGGAGAGCCGCCATAAATTTACAATCCCAGCATTAATGTTAATGAGTTTTCCATACTTGAAAAGAGTCCATCCCCAAAAGTAGGGGCCATGGCGACCCCGATTGTTAATTTGCAGGCTTGTTTCGGTGCTTTGTAAGTTTCAGAGTGAATCCAAAATGAATTAATTTTGTAAATGAAAATGGAATAAGCTCAGAAACTGGAGGAGAAGTTTCTCATTTAAAATCATCTCTTTTGAGGAGTCGGCATAAATCTATTCCTTATTATTAACGCTTTCCCATTGCAAGTTTAATAGCTTTGGATTGAGTTAAAAAAATAAGAAAAAGAATAGTTCGTGGAATTTTTAAAAACATTCGAAGCAGTGCGTCAGTCGGTTTTTAGTTTCAGATTACACATTTCCTTTAATTTTTTTAGTTTATCCAAGTTTTCTTCTGTTCTTTAACTTATTGTTCCTATTTAAATAGATTGTTAATAAGAATTTAATAGATTTAAGATTTAACAGACGTATAATAAAGATTTTGTTCGTCATAATATAGATTTTCCGAAGTAATGACATGAAATAAAAAAAATTCAATCTAAATGAGGTTATAATTAGAAAATTTATATTTTTAAAAAATTTTATAACGGCAATAAAACATTTTAAATAAGAAATTTTCTTCATTAAGTTTCACAATAATCTTTGAATACGGAATTAAAAATTGCCAATATATTATAATGATGAGAAATTCTCTTAATGTTGCAATAATCAGAAATTTGCCTGTAGTTTATAATTTTATATATCATTAAGTTGTAATAATGAGAAATTTGTCTAAAGTTTGAAATGATAGAAAATTGTCTGTATTTTATAATTTTATATATCATTAGGTGTAATAGTGAGAATAGGTCTGAAATTTGTAATGATGGAGAAATATCATTCGGCTTAATGATGAGAATTCGAGTATAATTTACAAGTAGAATATTGCCAATAGTTTATAATGATGGTATGCAGTCAATAGGTCATGAAAAAAAAGTTCTCATAAAAGTTTTAATGATGAGGATATGCATAATAAATTTTGAATGCAGAATTTAAAAAATTGCCAATCTATTGTAAAGATGAGAAATTGTCTATAGTTTATAATTTTATATATCATCAGATCGTAATAATGAGAAATTGTCTGAAGTTTGTAATGATGGGAAAATATCATTAGGCTTAATGATGAGGATTTATATATAATTTACAAAGGTAGGAAATTATCAATAGTTTATAATGATGGTATGTACTCAATAGGTTATAAAATAAAAGTTTTCTTTAGAGTTATAATGAGAGTCATCAGGTTATAATGATAGTATATTGTTAAGTGGTTCCAAAGACAAGAAAATGTCAAGAAGCTACAATAATGAGATTTTTTCGGTATTTTTCCGTTAGTCGGGCGCAAATGTCGCCAATTGTGAACCAAACCCGAATTTGGCGGAATTCTGCATTATTTGGGCTTGTACTCGGCGAACGGAAAGGTACCTTTTTTTCTATTCGATGGAACATACAAAAATATATGTATTTAAAGTCAGAAAAAATTTCATCCGTATATATCTACATCTCTCAATTGTATTTCCATACAAACCAATTCTATTTAACTAAATCGTTCAGCTTCAAAGATATCCAAAATAGAAAAATTTATCGAAAACTTGATGTTGATTTTGTTTTACTATTATAGAATGTTAAATGTAAAAGAGAAATAGAAACACACTAAAATTAATATCAAAAGAAAATTAATTAAATATAATATTAATTATTATTAATATCATAATTTCCCATCTCTTTTTTTTTTTTTTTCATGCATAGAAAATTCTGTAAATATCTCACCGTTGCAACTTCTAAAAAGTGAGAAAGAATTCGTCATTAAAACGAGGAGAATTTTCAGAAACTTATTTCTAAATTGGACTATTTAAAATTATGTGCTTTCGGTATATGCAAGGTGCGCCATAAATTCGTGCAAACTTCAAAAATTCATAATAAAAATCCTGATGCTGAAAAAAAAATGTGGCCTCCGGGAATATTTTCTGCTCGCTATGAATTTTTCCATCTAAAAAATAATTCAAAAATGAACGCTAGCTGGCGCTCACTTGTGATAAGCCATGAATGTAAGATTAAGTGGCTCCCACGATCGCGAGACCCTACTCCAGCGGAATTTCAGATGTTAGGATATCTAAAATCTCGTATCTACCAGGGCCCTCCAGCCACATTGGTGGAACTGAAAGTTGCCATTCAACGAGTCGTCCACGGCATCGATGTCGACATGCTACACTCAGCTGTAATAGGCCTACTTACGCGCCTCACCAGCTACTGTGTTCTGTTTTCCTTATTTACATAAATCATCTCAGTTTGACGGGTGAGCGCCGTCTATCGGTCAATTTTTAATTATTTTTAACAGTAAAAGAATCCAAAGGCTCTCTGGACATATTTCCGAAAACCCCAATTTTTTATTATGATTTTTTGATGTTTATCTAATTTATGATGCCTCCTGTATATTTAATATATATATATATATATATATATATATACAGATAGACTGATGGATATAAATAAATAGATATTTCAGAAAAATTTGTGAAAAAGTGAAGGAACAAATAAAAATAAAAAATGCTATATTTGTAAAAATATAAAGAATACAAATGATTCCCACTAAATTTCTAAACATATTAAAAAATAAATTTTAGATATTAAATAAATATTAAAACTCATATTTTCACGGTGCTAGTTTTACTACTATGAGTTTTCACACAAAATGCTCCTTCAAATTACAAATTTTAATCGAACTCTAACAAATATTCAAATAGTTTTCGAGAAAATGTAATTTACAAACTTTTGGAATATTTTAATAATCTGAAATTTATACTAATACCTTCTCTCAAAATACTTTTTAAGTTTTCCGTACTTCTATAAAAATAAACTTTCAAAATATAATGAAAAGAACTTTAAAAACCTCGTGTTACAAACTTCGAAAATATTTTAGTAAATAGAATGTATTATTTCAAATTTATAAATTATCTTTCATTCAAGATAGTCCCAATGATTACCACATTATCATAAATTCGAGCTTTTAGAATATTATTGAAAAAATGGGAAGTATGAATTACTTGAATATTTTAATAATTTTAAATATTGAATATTGAACGTTATGCATTATATATTGATTTATCTAGAAAAGACTATTTGAAAAACTTTGTGGAGGATTTGAACATTTCTGCTTTATTCTTAAAATTTAATTACTTAGATACGGTGTTTGAAATATGCATAAGTTTTAAGAATGCTTTCTCTAAATCTGAATCTGAATAATGAGAAATCATTTTAAATGTTGAAAATTTTAATATTTATATTACATAAAAGAACTTTAAATCTGCAATGCATTTTAATAACTCACAATTTCCATTTGAACCCCAACAATGCGATTTCTTCAAAAATTCAATCTGAAAAAGACCATTTGTGCTCTACTAAAAAAATACACATAGTAATGTCATGTTATTCTAATCTGAGTGAAGATTATGCCTTAGCAACTAAAAGTAAGAGAAAAGCACAACCATTGACAGACCACGCCTTTGAGTGCAATTTTTTCCCGTAAATTTGCACTCAAAAGCAGTAGCAGAAGTTAAACGCTTGGATACATCGGCCTTAATTCTCCTTCTAAGCGCCAAGCCATACACTTTGTCATTCACATTCAACGTCTGGAAAACAACTTCTCCTCCGTATTAAGCTTCAAGTCCTTCATTCCTTTGTTCACCCCACCCCCGCACTAAATTTTCTTTCGCCTGCTCCTACAGCAAATGGAATGAAATAAAATAAAGAATTTGAGGGGGGAGGGGGAATCCGCAGTGACTTGTGTATTCTTCGGTTGCACTTTTTTATTTATATATTTAGTTTTCCCCTATCTTCCCGATGTAAAATCCGAATGTAATAAAAGCTCGTTTATGAATGTAAATCCTGCTGATTTCGGAAAATATCCATATGTCATTTTAAGCGCTTGCCATAAAAGCTAGGACTCATCAAAAAACATGCAATGGAAAAATGTTTAAAAATGGAAGAAAGAGAACAGAGTTTAGAATAAAAAGAATAAAAAAAAGAAATAGTTGGATATATACATATATATATATACATAAGGAACGGGAAATGTAAAGTTTATTTTTCTCATCCAAACCCAAATTTCACTTTGTATTCGCTTAAGAAAAGTATGTATAGGGATTTTTTTCTTTCTTTTTTTCCCCATACTAACGTTATTATCCCTTTTCTATTCCTTTTTATGCATTATAAGAAGGGCTGGAATCCGGCAAATAAGTTCACATTTAAAAGACGGACAGAATGATTCTCCTTACACACTTTGAAAAGGGGGGAGGTGGTGGAGGGTGGAGAAAAAAATAAAATAATGAAACTTCGTATAAAAAAATAAAAGAATAACTTTTCTCTTTTCTTCACGCGCGCATAAATGAATGGCTTAGAATTTTAGTGCTCTGCGCCAAAAGTTACTTTAAAAGAAAAAGGTTCGGAGCTGATAAGGGTTTACTTAAAAGACCCTCCAAAAAGAATTGTAAATCAAAGGAAAGGATTTATTTAGTTTTCTTGAGTGAATTATGTTCAATGTGACTTCGCAAAATACGAACCGAAAACTTCGAATTTTGCAAATAGCTTGCATTACACATTCGAAGACATTTTCGAATAGGAAATAACACAATTATGAAGCTGATTTATTGATGCATCTTTTTTTTCTTCTTTCAATCTTTTATTTACTTTTTAAAAAAAATTAATGTATTTTGTTTTCCCCTTTTCGATAGAAATCCGAAAAATGCAGTATATTTAAAAATCAAGAGTTCGTTTTCGTTGGAAACAACATATACATATCTCAATCAAATTAGACTTAGGATTTTAATAAATATAATATTATTTTACATTTAAAATTTATACACGGGAACGATAAAACGCTGTATCTGAGCTCTTTAATCTTATAATAATTTTATAATTCAATTCCGTGAAATATCTAGAATTTTAAAGCGCACTTCATTAATAAAACGCGCGATTTCATCTTCAAAGGAATGCCAATGCACAAAGGGAGATAGGTTAGCTATGCATTTTTAATGTAAAGCATAAAAACAATTCTACTTTGAGAGGATTATTGAAAAAAATATTTATTAAAAATGTCGCATCGTATTTACTCAAGAGTTTTGACTTAATTGAATTTGAGAAAGCGTTAAATAAAAACTAATTAGAATTCTAGCTTAACCATAAGCTATGTGAAATTCAGTTTCTTTAGGGAAATTATAAAGATTTTTATTTAAGGCTTGATAGTATACTTACCATAATTACATTTTGTCAATAGTGGTCTTTCTGTGGAGTATTTTGACAGATGCGTTAGATTAACTTATTGCCTTATCTTTTTAAGACTCAGAGAATATTTACAGCGATATTAATTCATTAAACTGGCTCGATAAAAACGTTTTTATCGTATTCTAATATCAAAATGTAGCGCTCTTTTGGATGAAAATCACAAAGTGAAAAAAGGCAATTTTAAAAGAATATTTTGAAGTTTATCTGTTTATCACTCTACATTAGAGAGACATTATATTACACATTAAATATACATTATTATAAATATTATAATAGACATATTATTACATATTAGATATACATTATTAGACATTAGATAATTATTAGATATTTTATTAGAGACATATTTTTACACATTAGACACAATTATTAGACCTATTATTAGACATTTAATTGGGTATTATTAGATATGTTATTAGACATTAGATAGGTATTATTAGATATATTATTAGACATTAGATTGACATTATTAGACATTTAATTGGGTATTATTAGATATGTTATTAGACATTAGATAGGTATTATTAGATATATTATTAGACATTAGATTGACATTATTAGACATTAGATAGACATTATTAGAAATATTATTAGACATTACATAGACATATTATTAGACATTATTAGACATTACATAGACATTATTAGACATATTATTAGATATTAGACAGACATTATTAGACATATTATTAGATATTAGACATATTATTAGACATATTATTAGATATTAGACATATTATTAGATATTAGACAGACATTATTAGACATATTATTATAAACATTATTAAACATATTATTATAGACATATTATAAGATAATAGATAGACATTATTATAAATATTATTATAGACATATTATAAGACATTACACAGACATTATTATACATATTATTATAGACATATTATAAGACATTACATAGACATTATTCTCAAATTCTTAAAATTCAAGTTGTTACATTATTTCTTAAAAATTAGTTTTATTATGTTAAGATACCTCTTCGTTAAACACTTCAGTTATTTTGGGACTAATCTCTCATTTTTGAGCCCTTGTCAGATGACGAGGATTCAAAATGCAAAAACTGAAGAAAAGCGTCAGGAAGTTTGGAGAGAAGAGCACCTGAACTCTCCTCTCCAAACTTTCACACCACACCAATGGGGCGGAGCTTGGCACAATATGCTGTATTTAACCTGAACAGGCCCATGCTCATGGCCGGTCTAACAAGAAAATGGATTTCGAATCTGAAGGCTCCCAACTTCGAAGTCGTTATTTTACCATTCTGGCGCCGCTGCTTCTTATATCTCAATAAAGTGCATGTGTCATATGTGTATGAAAAGTCATCAAAAAAAGATAATCAGAATATTTAGCAAGATCAAAATCTTTCTTTATGAATGTATTATGAAATAGTGTCCCTTGTAATAACAGATATTCTCATTCAGAAATCAAACACATATTTGTTTTTGTTTTTCTATAATTCTCAATATATTTGGAAATTATTTATGAAGTTCAGGCAACTTCTTCTAGGCGAGATATCATCAGGGATATGTGGGATCGCGTATCTTTTTGGATATAATGCGGGAAATTGAGGTTGAGTTACCTCCACTTCAATGATATACCTCTTAGCGGATTGTTTTAAACTTTGAATATTAATAATTCTTAAGATTTCGTTTTCAGCTCCCGTGTTCATACCTCAACAAGAATAAATCTGATGACTCCAGATGCCCAGATAAGACGGCGGTAGTTCAGTATGGTATGGTTTATTGCGAAAATAGATCAAATTTTCACTATTACTTCGTCGTATTATCGATGGCTTAGAATTAAAGTGTCATTAAATAAAAAGTTCAAAATTAAATTAGGTCATTTAATCAAAAAATTTAACCGAAATACAAATTTAAAAACTTTAAATAGTAAGAAATTTAACAATATTTCTGTGTACTGAATTTCATCTGTCTAGCTCTCTCCGTTTTCTAATTACCGTGTTCACTTATATTCGAATAACCGGACAGATGGATTTCCTCTCGATAGATTTTACTCAAAATTTGACAGCAATCTACAAATTTGATAAAGACGGTATACCAAATGTCATGTGTCTAGCTTAAAGCATTTTTATGTTATATTTGTCACGGGTAGACTGGTAGGCATTTTCCAAAAATGTGTTTTTCGAACTCAGGGAAGTCTAAATGTTAAAATCTCTAGTTCGAATTTTTTTGACGATTACAATACTTTCTCTATACTACGTATACGAGAAAGATCATACAAGTATTCCTTTTCATCACTCTCTGATTGGTTTACATTACCTTTAAAAGAAGATTTTAGATTTCATTAAATGTATTAGACTCTCAACCCAGATATAAAAATACGCTTTTAATGCATTGTCCAGTCAAAAATTATACCTAAAGTCAACAGATATAAACAGAAGTTTTCGTAAAAGCAGTGTTAAACATTTGCATACTAAGTCAACAGCGCAGTTAAACCAAACGAAAAAATGCTAATAATGTTTATATATCAAAATAATACAAACGTTCTAAACGAATTTGATTGTCGCAGTGCTTCTAAAAAGTATTATACTTAGCTATATACAGCGAAAAGTTCAATTCGAATTCTCTTTTGCAATTTTTTGGTTCACGCACTTGTAGAACTCCAACAGATGGTAACTGGAACAACATTTGAAATAGTCGTGGAATCAATATAATTTGAATAAAATTCAGCCGGAAAAGTCAATATCAAGTAAAAAGTCAATAACACATCAACGTCACTTGATTATCTGGGAATACGTAAGCATTCTTATGTAAAGATAATGTCTTCGAAAATATCGAGGTGTTAATTTCTTAAAAGTGAGAAAAAAATCGCAAGAATTTAATAATTGCAAATTTTTCTCAAACATTTCATATTCGCTTACAAAGCACCGTATCAATTTAAAATTTACTAAAATTATGCAATTAAATAAACACAAGCTTGCAGCATTTCTTTAACTTCAAGATAAAAATCAAATAAAGGAAAATTCTTTGGGATAAAAGTAATTCAAATAATTAATGTTTTTAAAAATAAAATTACCTGCCACTGTTATGGTAAGTACCGAAATATTTTTATGCTCAAATGACTTAACTAACTTCAGTTGTTTCATTTCTTTTCTAAAATAACTGAATCCCTCTGAAATAAATAAACACAAAATTTAAAAAGTTAACTTCCCTTGCTCTACCTTCCATTGCCTACTTCTTAATTACTTTAATCCGAAGATGGCTTCTATCTTAAGTACCTGCAATAATTGAAATTTTTAACTTAATTCCTATCAGCTAAGCGAAACTACCCAATAAAAATGAAAAAAAAAGCAAGTTAATATAATACAAGCCTTGGTTTTCAATTCAACTTCCCGCAACTTGCGATTTATTAACTTAAAAATAAACCCAGTTCCTGTTGCCACGCCGCAGCAGTTATTTCCCTCTTAATTTCAATTAAAATCGCTGTTTCCCTCTAAAGGGTTGGCAGCAGAAAGAACTTTAAAATCACCAAATCAGGAGCGAAAATCTTGGTGCAATCACCATTAAGCTTGTAACTACATTCATGGACTCCCTGCATAAATTTCAGACGATAAAAATCAGTTGGAAATGACTGTCTGCCTTTTCGTTCTAGTCGAATATTCTTTTTTACCGGTCTATCGTTCTTATCGTCTGCTGTTTGGTTCAACCCCTTCTCCCCACCTCTCTCCTCCCTCTATCATCTTCATCGGCTTGATAGGGCTTCCAGTATAATGGAACGTTTCTAAATTAGATGATTCGTCACTAGAGTTGAGACTTTTTACAAAACTGCCGATCTTTTGCTGGTGTTTTCACAAAGGATTTTTTTACAAACGGTTAATGTTGGCTTACTTTTAATTTGGTATTTTATTTATTCTATTCAGAAGGAACTTTGTTTTCCAACTGATTTTATTTTTATGTTTATTTTTACTGAAAGCTCTAAATATATAAATATTATGCATTGTAAATCAAAATCCTCAATATTATCAGTCTAATGTTGTGCAAACGATAATACAAGAATAAAATATTTTATCTGACATAAAATGCGTAATTTCCTGTAATTTATGCAATGTTTTTAATTTATAAGTATGAAGGAATATTGATTTGGTATATTTTTAATTTTTTTAGAGTTCTTATCCAAAGATTTAAGCTTTAAAAAATTTGTTTATGCATTCAGCTTTTTTTAAAGAGCAATTGAAATTTAGCTCATAAAATACAGATATCTTTTTAATATTACAGATACTAATTTTCATATTCGTTTTCCTATATATCTGGCTTTAAAATTGAAGAAAAAATATGCTGTATTTCTCTTATTCGTAGTTAAAATTTATTTTCTAGAGATTTTTATATCTTCTTGATTTTTTTTAAATTTACTTGAAACTTTAAAACAATATTTTAATAAGAATTTAGTATAAGTTCTGCACATTTTGCATCATTTAATTAAAAACACTACCTTCTATAAGCAAAAAAAAACTTTACTGCTGAATTTTATAATACTACTTTTATAAAATGCAGAATACTGACCAAAGTACGCAGAAGCATTATTGTTAATTTCAGATCATAATCTGTTTCCTTAAATTCCAAATTTTTTTTCATCAATTTCTGGACAATTAAATCAATACCTTCATGATCTAATCTTTACTATGAAATATGTAGTGTAACATATTTTTTGCATGACCAAAATTTAAAGATAATATATCAAGCATTTTGAAGGAACTTGGAAAAATACATAAATCCGCATGTGCGCGGATGCTTTTGATCGCATAATGTAAATAGCGTATGTTTTTATAGATAACTAAATTTAATGCAAATATTCTTGCGGAAGTACAACATATGGAAATATAGACATAATAAATACAAAAATGATTTTGGTACAATAACAAACCAACAAATATCAAATAATACAACATGCAACAACAATGCAACATATCAATTGATTTGGGTAATCTAAACTTATATAAAGCTCAATCTGTGTGTGTGTGTGTGTGTGTGTGTGTGTGTGTGTGTGTGTGTGTGTGTGTGTGTGTGTGTGTGTGTGTGTGTGTGTGTGTGTGTGTGTGTGTGTTGGCGCTCTACAGGACAGATCGCTCGACCTACAGCTACCAAATTTGGCACAAGCATACCTTGGAGGTCGTGAATGTGCATCTGGGGTCCCTTTTTTTGAATTTTTAATAATAATTTTAATTATTAATTAAAAACTAACTTTCCCGCCAAAAAATTCTTTTTATTTCCCTACTGTCAAATGACTAAGGCTTACAACTTTTTTTTTTCACTCTAACAAGGATAGGCTTAACATATTTTCGGCCAATTATTTCAAACGATTCTGTTTATTTTCTTAGTGTTTGATGTATTTAAAATTACACATTGTTAATAAATCGATATTTCGGATTCATTCTGAAGTATTTTAGAATTAAAATAAAAAAGAATAAAGGAAATTAAAGATTTCTAATCTGCGTAGCGTTACCCCAACTGGCGTAGAAAATCCACGCATTAGCGTTACCATAAATGGCGTTAAAAATTCACGCATGTGCATTGAGTTCTGATTATTGACAACTATTTTCAACGGATGCAGACTTGATTTAAATTATTTTTAGGTTAGTTTTATGCCTTTGTATTTAAATTCTATTTATGTTAGTCATATATATTTTTATATACTTATAGTTTTAAGTACATCGTTTTTAAGTAATTTTTTTAACCTGTTTTTGATCGATCAAATGAGTAAGGCTTACAGTTTTTTTTTTTTTTTTTTTCCCCCCCTCTAACAAGGATAGGCTTAACATATTTTCGGCCGATTATTTCAAACGATTCTGTTTATTTTCTTAGTGTTTGATGTATTTAAAGTTAAACATTGTTAATTAATCGATTTTCTCATGATGTATCTGAGAAAATTTTGTTGACAAATTCTTGAGATATTACATAAATTAAGAAAGATATTCTTTAGTGCCCATAAAGTTTAAATGCTCAGTGACACTATATTCAGTAATCATATTATTAAAAAATTCTTTGTTTCAGTAAAAAATAGTATTATATTAATTGCAGATTAATCATTTCCACTTTAATTTAGAGCCTAAATTCTACGGGAGCTAACAGAAAATTAGAGAGATACATATTACATTATGACTGAAGGCCTTTATAATACTATGAGTGAATTATATGACTATTAAAATTTGAAGTTTTAAAATATTTTAATGAAGAAGAAATTAAAATGGGAGTTCTATAAAATATTTAATTATTAAAATTTTAACGAGCATTAAGATTGGCGCACCGGCTGGTCGCCAAAGGCGGCTAGTATGGAAATAAATTTAAACTGTTTAAATCTGAATTCCTTATTTTTTCCCATAATCCCATAATGTCTGAAAAACTTTGCAGCCTTATTGGGGACAAAACAAAATTTTACCTAAACCATAAAGTAAGAAATTATATAAGAAATTTTTTAATGATTATTGGCAATTAAAATTCACTTTTTATTGAAGGTCGTTATTAATAATCTCTTAAAAGCCTTTTAAAATCAAGATATGATTTTCTTAGCCTTTATTTCTTCCCAAAGAATAATAAATATATAATTAAATTTCTTATTTCTGGAACTCTGTCCCAGAAGGGAAGATATAAAAAAAAATCAGAAGAATCTAAAAACAAAAAAATCAGAAGAATCTAAAAACAAAAAAATCAGAAGAATAAAAAAGGGTAACATTTTTCAAAAAATTCCAAGGAAAATATGGTAGATAAAGAAAAATTTCCATCTGAATTGATTTATTTATATGATTATGTTCGGATGACTACATTCTGAGAATATAAATGTATCAGAATTATACAAAAGATAATCCTCAAAAGAATAAATTTTATTAAACTTTTTAAGGAAACGAAATATTAATAAAATAGCTTGAGAATTCGAATTATCAAATTTATATTTAGTATAAATCTGAACTCTGTTTCTAACTAAAAAGGAAAGCGGAATGTATCGTCTGGTCATTTTAAGAATGTTGCTAATATGTAATTATAATTATGTGTTCTCCAATTCAACGTTATCTACAGTGAAAACTCCTTTTAAGAATCATCTAAAATTACTCTTCTATGGACATTTTTAATTGATTTTTTTATATTTTTTATTTTAATGTTTTCTAGTAACAGCAAGAAATAATATATTCCAAAGAAACTCATTTCTTTCTAAACTCAAAAATCTTGAGACTGAATTTTTTTATGTAATTTATCATCTTAAAAATTTACCTGATTTCCATATTCTGTATCTAATGTTGAATCCTGATTATTTTAATCTAATTGTAATTTACTTAAATTGACATTGCTAAATAATTTAATTCAATTTAGACTGAAAATAAGCTAAAATTAGAATTTGTTTGCTATCTTCTTGATTTTTTTTTCTATTATTTAGATTCTAAACATTTTTTCGAAGCTGCAAGCAGTGACGAATTTTCGGCTAGCAGACTAGGCAACAAGCTTCCTAGGCCCACTGAACTGAACAAGACAACAGACAGGTCGACTTAAAAATTTGTTTATTAACTTTGCCAAATAAATAAATTTGAAAATTTATTTTTAAATATAGCTTTATAAATGTTAGGACTAAATCTATATTAGGAACTATATTATTAAAATCTTAATTAGATAAATTAAAATATTATTTATAATATATTGGAAAATTAATTACTCATTTAATTGGCTATATTTTATTTTACAGGTTCTGTATAATAATAACTTTCATTAAAATTTTAATGCTTTGTCATAATCTATAATAATAATTAAATTTTGTAAGTTAGCAGATCATTAAATATCAATTATGGGATAGGTTTTCAATTTTTTTTTTATTTTAATCAGAGATAAATAATATTCAAGACATATATTAAAATTAAAAATAGTTAACGATATATATTTTTATTAAAGTTACTAAAGTAAAAAATTATTAATTGGAAATACATCATGAACTTATTTATTATGTTAAAAATTATGTTGAAATACGAAATTACATTGACCATACATTAAAATAGAAACTTCGCGGCCTAAAGTTCTAAAATGTCTAAATCTAACACTAGATACACGTCAAAAACTATGAAATCCGTTGCAGAGTTTGATAATCTAATGATATATAGTTTCTTAGGTCTTACATCAGTAGTCCCAGGATGTAGTCCTAACTGTATTGTACGATACAAACTATATCTTAGAGAAAAATTACCACTTAGGTTATATATTGCATCCATTCATCTTCTCTTAAAGCTATTAGTTTAAACTTTAACTAAAGTTCGCCATACACACTGGAAGCATACTAAGATATTTTAAGCTTACCCACTGCAACATAGCGGTTGTTAACTATAGACCAAGTAATGATGATAATTACACTCATAAATTTCAGAGTCAAGATTAAATATTCATTTGCTTATTTTATTTATTTTTTTAGTTCAACCGTTTAACTGAGAAACTTTTAAGTGATAGCGATAAATTAATATAAAAAATATGTAGAAAGGAATCACTCCAAGTGCTGTGGATGATATCTTTTAAAAGAAAAGAAAAGTTTTTAAATCTTCTTTAGCAGAAGAAAGCCAAAACCTTATCTTCTTTGAAAACTGAAAATTCTGCATCTCTTCTTTCTCGTGTTTATACGATTAAAACAAGGCGAGTTAAAGATGGGAAATTCTAATAATCTCATGAAACCTTTTTTTTTTTAATTTCAAAGATACTAAACATCTGGAATAAGTATTAATTTTTTATGCAATTTAACAATGTAGTTGTTTTTAGTAAATATAAAAAGATTTATAAAAATGATGAAATTAAAATATTCAGAAGTCTTAAGAAAATCCTACAAAGCAATTTAAGTATCTCTTACATGAAAGGCAGGATACTTGAAATAAATTTCAACTCATTATTATTTTTAACAGTTTCAACAAATATTCTTTAAATCTGAAAAATCAAGATGCCTAGATATAAGGTATAGAAAGTAAAAGTATAGAATGATTTTTCGTCGAAGTATCTAGAGATACTCTCTAGAAAATTCTAAGCTAAAAATGATATTAAAAAAAAGGGAAATTTTTAAAAGAACTGGTAAAAAGAACTGGTGGGAAAAAAAACGTCTTCAGAAAATATTAAAGAAAACCGCTTATTTCTGTAACCATTTAATTCTGTATTTTTTTCCCCTCTTCACTGATTTTGACTAATTTCTTCTCTTTTTTAATTGAAACCATTTTCAGAACTTAATAATTAATTTATAAAATATAAAGTTTTTTGACACGATCGTTTTTTAAAAATCATTCTTGAACTTTTTTAATAAAACTGTTTAATGAAGATGTCTATTCATTTATTGTATGAAACAGATTTCAGTATTTTTAAAACAGTTTGTAACATTCTTCACTAAAAGTATTTTAAGAGGATGTCTCTTAGTGTCTTGAAGGGGAAAAAAACATCTTCAAAATATGTTAAAGAAAACATTTACTGTACTCCGTTTTAATAATGATTACAATGAAAAGAAATTTCTTTTTATTAGTAATATTTACAAATATAGCCTATCGCTTTTTCCACCGCGCATTATGCAATCGAATCCATCGAAAATAAAACGATTCATTTTTTACAAAATTTCCATTAATTTTTTAGAAAAAAACCTTTGCAGAATTTGTTAAACGAAATCATTTATTAAACGATAATAATAATTACACTAAGGGTTAATTTAAGAATAACTAATTTCATGAACAGTATATTATTTGTACCACTATGCACAAGCCATTACAATGTCCCGAAACTAAAAAGATCCATGTCTTTACAAACAATTTAAACAGCTATGCTTTGCTAGATGCCAGCGAGGTAAATACTTCCATTCTAATCCACCGTGAAAGAAGGATGTTCTTTGTTTTCGTCTTTCACTCGTTGGGATTGTCGGACATCGACAAATTCCTAACTCACAGATAACAAATGCAATTCTTACACAATTGTTTCACAGTTTAGTTAACAGCGAAGTTAAGGAAGAATATCTATCCCCTAATTTATTAGACGAAACCCACCGAATCGAAGCGCCATCTATTGGAGAGACATTTCTCCGTTCGCTTCTAAACCTAATTTCCTTCTGCTAAATGATATTTCCCTTTATATAATCTCTAAAGGAATTTTTCTCCCTTGAGAAAATTCCTTATTCCTTTCTTTGGAATTGCATTTTGGGTTGGAGAGAAGTAGAACTTCGTGCTTTTAGGGAAGAAAATGCAAAATAAAGTAAAACCTGTTTCATTTTTTAACGAAAAAAAGAAATTTTGAATTTAATTTCCTATTTTGAAACTAAATAAGTACTGGTACACAAAACTTGTATCAGTAATGGACTTATTTCGAGCTCCAGATTTCCGATTCCAGTTACAATGAATTTTTATGCTCAACAAGAAAAGTAAAATCATTTGTTTCCTAATGAAAATGTAAGACAATTATTGAATCATTATTTTTCGAAATACCCAAATTTAAAACATAGTGTTTAGTTTTTCCCACTTCTTTCTGTCTTTGGTTAGGTTTTAAATCTTATTATGACATATGGAATTTTTACTTTTTCAAAGGGTAAAAATTGGGAGAAAAATAACAAAAAAGATTTTAAATTAAAAATTAAAAATAATTCTAAAAATCGTAAAAAGAAATATTTAGAAATGAAGCGACGGTTTTTAAAACTGGATAATTTACACTTATAATAAAGCTCAATGTGTGTGTGTGTGTGTGTGTGTGTGTGTGTGTGTGTGTGTGTGTGT
>JAPMOR010027330.1:87120-116540 GCA_026543865.1 Argiope aurantia
CTAATTTGTCAATCTTTACTAATAGAAATACACGTAGCAAAATGGTCTAAATGAAGCAAATAATTCTATTATATGTAACTTGTCTATAAATGCTCTAATAAATGACGAATGTTAAGTTTTTACATAGATCCTCGGCTTTCTGAATCATATTTATTAAAATATTCTTGAGACACCAATATCATAAATAAGTAGTGTTGCACTGCAATCAACTAAATCAGTCTCTAAAACTGACTCATTTATGAATATTTAAATACCACTATTCAATAAAAACTGGCAATTTTAGACCACTTCATCGACCATCTCAAAGATGATATCCCAATCAACGCCTAGGATTTCTCAAGACTGATTAGCTTAAGATTATGAAAATATTAATTGTTCTAAATTATCCTATTCAAGTTACGCGTTCATGGGGAAAAAATTAGCTTTTATCAGCGCGTTGCCATCACTTTGACAAAAACTAAACGAAATATTAAATTAATACTTGCAATAAACTGAGCCTAGGAAAGTGTAATTTACAGCACGTGTCTGTATGAAATGAAATAAATGTGAAATGTGATGTCTTCTATAGAAAAATAATTTTTTATAGAAGAAAGCGAAAAATATTTTTATAACGAAAACTTTTTTCGGTGACGTTTTAAAATAGTATCATTATTTTAATAATTAAGTCTTATTTAAGGCATACATAGTTTAATATATCCAGGATATCCGCTCTAATCCGGGTACAACACCTAATTTCTAGAAACTTATTTATTGGTGCATATATCTGATAAGAAAATGGTACAAATTAAATAAATAATCATATTTTATGTAACTTGAGTTAGCAAATGATCCTATGAATAACGAATTTTAAATTTTCATAGATCTTCTGCCCTGTGAATCATATTTAACTAAATATTCTTGAGACATCAATATTTTAAATGAAAAGAGTTGCACACCAATCAAATAAACCAGTCTCTAACACTATCTGATTTATAAATATTTAAATGTAAAAATTCAATAAAAGCTGGCCACTTTAAACCACTTAATCGACCGTCTCAAAGATGAAACCCTAATCAGCACCCAAGATTTCTCAAGTCTTATTGCCTAAGATTATGAAAATGTTGATTCTTCTAAACTGTTCAATTCAAAAACTTGATAAATCGATCATATTTCATAGCAGACGATAGTAACGTTCATTTTCTTATTTAAAAGTTGCAATGTCAAGAAACTTTCGCAGAATATGATTCTTTAGGATCAAAGGAATTCATAAAATTTTGATTTCATAATTTTTTAAGTTTATTTATAGACAAAAACAAAATAAAATGTTGTTATTAACTTCATTCAAATCCTTTTGAAAGTAAAAACAAAAACTGAATTTTATGATGAATCAGAGAACTTTTTGTAGAATAATTCTTAAGATACCACATAAATTATGAAATTTATTCTGTAATGCACGTAGGACTTAAATGCTGAATGATTCTGTTTTCATGACTCATATTTTTAAAAAATTCTTGGTTGCAGTAAAAAATGTTTTTATATTGATTGCAGTTTAATCATTTCCACTTTTAATATAAAACTGAAATTTTACGGTTGCTGGCAGAAAATTAGAGAGATACATAGTACATTATGGCTGAAGACCTTTTATAATAGTATTAATGAATTATATGACTATCAAAATTTGAAGCTTAAAATATTTTGAAGAAGCTATTAAAGACAAGTTACATAAAATATTTCTATGTAAATTGAAATTTTAACGAGCATTAAGATCGGCTAACCGACTTGTCGCCATAGGCGTCTAAGTAAATAAAACTCAATAACAAGTGAAAAATTAATCGTTTGCATTATTTATTTCCAGATTTTCTTGTGTTAGAACCAGATGCCATCTACAGGTACGATTCCCTCTACAGAAGAGGCGAATCATAGGAGAAACCTCCGAATATTAAGTAACAATATTTTCTAAATTTCCATTAATTCTACCTATGACTTGCTAAAAACGAAGTATAAATTAATTGAATGACTACAACTTTATCACTGTCGATCGAGAACTGATTCACAAATTTTATGAGATTTTGTCATTACATTATATGTTTCAAATATTGAAAGAAATCTGAAGAATTGAGATCCATTTGTAATAAGTGCAATTATTTTGAATAATCCTATAACTTCTAGACTACAGGTTGGTTCTGTTAATATTTTCATGTGTGTCTCTGTTAATTTATTTCATTGTTAAATTCTTCAGAAATAATTCTTCATTAGTCCTTATGCTTGTGAGAGAAGTCCTTGAACAAAATATCCAATCATATAAAAAAAAATTTCCCCTCTTTTTAAGTAATCGAAGTATTTTTATTTAGTCTAATCATTCCCTTTGTTCTTCTTAGATTCGAAGGTTAGGAAATGACTATGAATTTGTTAAATGTTAACGTTGTGACACACAAATCTACGAACCTTCAATTCAGAAAAGGTAATCAAACCTCTGTGAATTGAACCTAAAGAATTCTGATATATGCGATGAATAAAAATTCCATGATACAGAATTACATTGAAAATATTTCCATAATATAAATTAATACATGATTAAATATCTGGGTTTATAATAATGGAGGTATCAGAGAATTAATGGAAATTATTTTTAGATTGTTGATATTCTACCTGTTGAAATTTCACATTTTTTTGCTCGATTCTTCATTTTTTAACCAGTTTTATACGTCCTTTATTAAAATAAAGGACGCCCCTAATAAGCATATTTAAAGAATTCTGTTTAGGAACCAAATTCAATTAAAAATTAAACTGAAATTAAAATAAAATATCTCTATAAAATAGAAAGATAAATGTAGAGTAGAAGCTAAATTAACATATAGCTGACCGGCAGATGTTTTTGCAGTTCCGCAAACGATTTTTAGTTTTTCAAAAGTGTCGACGTTATTAAGAATCAATGAAGCAGTTTGTTTTTCCATAAGTAATTCATATTCCTTCTAATAAATGAAATAAGTGGTCACTTTTTTTATTTCAATACGTTGTTATAATTTTTAATGCATATTGTTTCACCGAAATATAGAAATTTTAATTGATATCTAGGAAATTTTTTTCAGTAAAAATTCAACATTTCTAAAAAAAACACGTTTTATATTTAAACATTTTCAACTTGTGGAAACTTCATATATGAGAGGCCCATTTTGTTCCCATCCATAAATGATATTGAGATTCAGTTTATCAAATTTTAAATTAATGACTAAATCCATTTTTCAAATAAACTACTGCAAGTAAAATTGGAGGCAGCAGGAAAAAACACTTAATCACTAGGTTTAATAAAATAATTTGATGCATAAGTAATGAATAACATTAAATTTTAATATAAATGTAAATTCGAAGCACGTTTTACTTTAATTTGACTTTTGATAGGTAGCATTATGACAAAAATTGTTTCACCATCTTTTCATTCAACAGTACCGTTCATTGGAATTCCAATATTTGCATTATTTATTAAAGCATTTGATTGGATGAAAATAAAGAAATAATTTAAGAGATTTGGCTACGGAATTTTGTACGAACTGCGCATGAAAATAATTTAATATACTTATGGTATAATCAAAATAAAAAATATTTATGGAATAATAAATGTAAGATTTAAAATACACTTCTATTAATATATAAAAGACAAAAAATTATACTTTTATCAAATGTTTGTAGTCCAAAATAAAATAATTTTAGAAAATGAAAGAAGACTCCAACCTCTAGTCTGAAATATTTTAGCATGACAATGCCTTATTGTTAATTTGTTTATCTTATTATATACTAGCCGCCTTTGGCGACCAGCCGGTTCGCCAGTATTACCGCTCGCTACAATTTTCAATTAAATATTTTAAGTAACTGGTCTCTTAAAGGATTCTCAAACAAAACATTTTTAATCTTCAAATTTTGATAGTCATACCAAACTTATATTGTTTAGATGGTTTCGTTCAATTTACTATATATATTTTGCTAATTTGTTGGCATTTCCGGTAAAACTTTAACTTTAATTTAAAATGTAATGACGAAATTGCAATTAATATTAAGATATTTTTTAATAAAACCAAGCGTTTTTTTTATTAATCATCTTTATTGTTATTTATTAATTATTATTATTATTGAATATGAGTATTGCAAACAGAATTGCTCGGTATTTAAGTCTTACGTTAACTACAAAATATTTTTCATAGTTTATGTAATATCTCAAACAATAATTGAACAAAAATTTCTGAGATTCAGTATAAAATTCAGTTTTTAGTTTTGCTTTCAAAAGGATTGAAATGAAATCAATAATAATATTTTGTTCCTGCTTATAAATATATTTCAAAAATTATGAAGTCTAAATTTAATGCAGTAAGGTATCATATTCTGATGAATATTCTGGATACACCAAATTTTAAATAAATGAATGTTTCTATTTTCCACGATCAACTAAGACTTATTTATGAAGTTTTAAATGTTAAAAATTTAGAAAAACTCACCATTTTCATAATCTTAGGCCAATTAATCTTCAAAAACCTGCGCGCTTATTGGCGTATTTTCTTTGAAACGATCGATGAAAAATCTAAAATTATCCTTTTTTTATTGAATATTCAAATCTTCATAAATCAGTCAGTTTAAGTGATTTGAAATTAACTCTTAAAAGTCAGTGATTTATTTGATTGGAAATTAACTCTATGACCACCATAAAATCTGTGCTTTCTCTTCTGGTGTATGCATTCTCCTTAATATCCGATCGAATAAAACATCACATACAAAAGTACTACATAGAAGAAACACATCAAAAGTAAACATAACATTTCAATAGTTGCCAAAAACAAAAGAGAGAAAAATGCAATTAATAAGCAGACGATATTTAGAAGATATTTAGACTGGAAAATGAAATTATCTGAAATTAAAAACACGCGCAGACGATATTTACAAAAGTAAAAATATTCAAACCTGAAAAGGAAAATATATGAGTTATTCCATGAATAAATGCCATAAGTTTGTTTACATCTTCATTATTTTATGAGTCATTAAATATCAAAATGGATCCGGGACTGAATAAACACCCTGTATAGAGAGTGTAAAAGATCATAAAATAATTTTTCTTGAATTTATGTTTTAGAAAAAATAATATTTCATATTTGTTTCATTTCTTACAGACACTTGCCAAAAATTATAATTTTGCAGATTTCATTTCCAAAAAGATTTAATTTATTTTCAGTTAGAGCTTTAATGAATGTGATGGCAACACTTTGAAAAAAGCTATTTTTTTCTCAGGAATGCGAAACGTGCTTAATCCTCATTTTTATTTTTGACGAAAAAAATTATTGAAAAACATAGTTAAAATATTTATTTAAAAATTCATTAAAAATAGAAATTTAATTTTAAGATTAAAACAGTAGTATCATTTAAAAGATAAATTTTTTATCTTTAACTTCATGTAAAAATCTTTTTTGTGCGGTAATATTTTCGGCAGTTATAGCAGAAACATGTCAAAATTTCGCTTAATTTTTAAATAAATAAAATTCTAGTTAAAAATTCGAAAAAATAACCCCCAGGTGCACATTCCCGGCCTCCAAGGTATACACCTGCCAAATTTGGTAGCTGTAGGTTGAATGGTCTGGTCTGTAGAGCGCCAACACACACACACACACACACACATTGAGCTTTATTATAAGTATAGATTTTAAAAATTTATTTCTAATGACATCAACGAGAAGCACAAGTTTAAAATGGTTTTAATGTCGCCACAATGTGCATGTGCGTAAATGTCATTACTAGAATAATAAAGTGCATTGTTATAAAAAAGACAATTAAAATTATTTTTATAAAAAAATTTGTTAAAATTAGAAAAAATATTATATGGAAATGTAATTAATATCCCGGTAATGGAACTAATTTTTTTTGTTGCAAAATAGTGTGAAAAAGTTTTAGTGCAGTAATATACCTCGAAGGTTTAGAAGCAAAATATTAATCATTGAATTAATTTTTAGTTAACCTATAATTAGAATTTTGAGAGCTTTTCTTAGTGAGCACTGATTACCTAATAAATAATTGTATGTTAAATTTGATAGTTGTAAGTCGAACTGTCTGCTCTGTAGAATAATTTGAACAACTATTTTTACATAATAAATACAGTAATGTATCTAGATGTATATAGATAAAGTATATAAATATATATTGATGTAATATATTTAGATATACCCGCAAATATTGTTCACAAATAACAGAAATTATACAAATAGAAATTATCAACACAAGTTAGGATTTTCATGAGTGTTGTATTAGTTTTTAAAAATTTGCTATAGTACAAAAGTGCAGTCAATTGGACTGTGAATTAAATGAAGCTGAGTTCATAATGCCAGTTTTAAACATTATTTCATTTTTCCATTTCTAACGCAATTGATTTTATAAACATTTGCAAAAAATGGCAGTGCATGCTTAGCATTTAAAAACACACGCCTGTTTTCAAACTTATATTTACAAATCACCAAGAAATTATACGCACTGCAATGAATCATTAAATAACCACATCTTTGAATTACGAAGCCAATTTTTCTCCATTACACTGAAAATCTACGCGAAACAAAAAAGAGGCAAAAAAAATCTCATTTCTTCCTTTGCATATTTCATTATATTTCTTCTTAACGCGTTTATTGCATGAAAGTATTCATCAAAATGGCAAGCTAAGCCAAGACCAAAATAATTTTAATTGTTCTTTTAATGATCTCTTTTCTTCTCCGGTTATTTGCAAAGCATTTGTTATAGGTATTATGCAAAGGATTTCCCCTCTTAGAGTAAAGTAAATGAGAAGCAATTATTTGCCTCATAATTGCGGTTGACTGCATTGTCAATCGTTTGCAGTTGGAAGTTCGTGATGAAGAAAAAACCGCTTCTTTTTTTTTGTTTGTTTTTTTAAATGGAAATTTTCACAAAAGCCAAATGCCGTTAATTCTTTTTTATAAATAAAGTCGTTTTCAGAAAATAAATTTAATAGCGATATCCTTCTTCGTATAAATGATTGATTGTCCTAAATGATCATAGGGCTATTAAGAGAGAAAAAACGAATATGTTCTAAACATAAAGTAGTTGATATTTTCTTTAATGAATTCGTTCTTTGTTTAAACCTTCCTTCACGTGCTGTTAGCAATATTTCTTGAAAGTATTTTTCTAGTGAATTATTTTTTTCCCATTTTGTAGCTGTTTGTTTTATGTTTCTCTATACGAATGTTCCTCATAAACACAGACTATTGGAAAGAAACCTTAGACGTTAGGTCATGATAAATTATTTAAATGTGAACCTACTCCCCATTATATTTAAAAGTGGCATCATAAACTCTATTAAAAATTGTTTCCAATAATAATTTTTAGCATTTATAAAGTATGCTTACAGCAAATGAAATTGATATTATTTAATTCAGTTTAATAATATTTGCGTCTCATTTCGAAACAACACAAGATCTATTTTGGGATGGATCAAGTAATTTTGAATCTTGATCAGATGACGCGGATGATATCTGAACAGGTAACTTTTCCTATACCTGTGAGCCTCATACAAGGGAATATTTAGAACCAATGGATTTAGCTTTACACTCCTTGAATCTCGGACATTTTCCCCTCTTTTCGGCAACCTATACTCTGAACATTCTGTCCTTTTGAATATGATATTTTCGTCAGTCATTTTTCAATCTTTTAATCGAGATATATCAAAATTATTAACCTTTATTTAATCTATCGATATATCTGTAAGCAGCCACCACCTGTGGTTTCATGATATTGCTCGTTGTGAGGAATCCATTTATATAGCGTAGGGAAAATGATCAGCAGGATATTATTTTGAAACCATTAATCGCTCATTTAAACAGAAAATAATTTTTAAAGGAAATGTATCTTTCCACTCAGTGTCAAATTTAAATTCGATCAGTCCGTAATCAATTTGAGATACGGAGCTCCATTTAAGAAGTTTAGTATATACGATACTTGCTAACATTGACAATATTTTGTGTAGCTTCCAAGAAACTGGAGACGTTAAGCTATGACTTGGCATCTTGCACATACAAGAAATATCTAGAACTAGATTCAGTAAAGCATTTTTTTAAAAAATAGAATCGATTATTTGAAAAATATTTTATTGCATAATGAAGTAGAATGCCTAGGTTATTTTCCAACACAGTTGCCACCATTGAAGAAGCATTTATCTTAGCAGAGTTCGAGCTTTTATATGTTCTCGTCATAGAAAGATTGAATCGCCGAAAAAATGAGTTGAAGATGTAAGGAAAATACACTTGACAGTGTCATAATGGTGAATCTCTTCAACTTCAGTAAGAAAATAATCATCAGTCAGAGACTGCTGTCCACTTCTTTCTTCATCATATATATTTCCATATCCTTCATTGAAACTTTGAATTCACCTCCTTAACACCGAATCACTTATTAGATTTTGTCGATAAACCTCTCTTTTATCGAGAGGCCTATTTATTTGTGTGTGTTTTTCTTTGAAACCGTATGTAAAGTTTGGTTTTCCTTCATATTCAAATGTAAATGCTGAGTACAGGACTCCATCTTTTCCTTCAAGCAATGCATTCACTGTTGCACCTCTTCGGAACTTGAGAATCGTTGCCTTTTTAGGTTAATTTAATTATGGAATAATTAATACTGATAGAACCTGTTTTTACAGGTTTCTCTATCAAAGTATCTACTTAGTGTCATTTCCAAATTCCCATCCTTCATATAAAAATATAAATGCGGAGTACATGCTTTGATCTTTTTCATCCTGCAGTGTATCCACCGCTGCACATCTTCTGAAATTGAGAATCCGAGGCACATAAGATGAAAAAAAGGGAATAAACTAATTTTGGAAGTAACGGAATATGATGTTTGGACATTAAAACGGACCTCTGAACTAGATTTCTTCATACTGAAGCATCTACGATTCTTATGCAGACCATAAGTATGCGTTTTATGTATTTCAGTGGTAAGAAACCTTTTTTTAACTAATCAGTTACATATTTGCTTGCACTGAAGGAATGATTTAATTCATTTATGTTTAGAAAATATTTCAAAAAATTTCGAAGTTTTCTGAAAAAAAATATTATATCTAAAAGACAACGAGGTTTTTGAAGGGGTTGTCTGCACATCAAAATAAGCATATAAGCATAAAATAAGCAGCAATAAAAGATATCACCAAACTATTATGTGCAAGACTTTAGAAAAAACTAGTTCAAAATATTTGATAAAAAATTTAGCAGCTAAGAGTTAACATAGTGAATCGACTTATATACATGAAATTCATTGGAGCTATAGTTAAAAATATGTTTAAAAATTGGAGAAATTGCTGAGAAAAATTAACGATAAATAAATAAAACTTAAATCATTCATAAAGTCCTTTTTTGTTTATTTTTGAAATACTTAAAGTGTATTTCTGTTAATAATAGCTTTTGTAGTTATCGATAAAAAGAATCATAAATATTATATGAAAGATAAATTTAATTTCAGACAGTTTGTAGTTCTTGGTGAATACTAATACAACTAGAAAACACTTGACTGAATAACTGTTTTCATACAGTCAATGATACTGTACAAAGGATAAAAAATAGCTCTGTTTAGAGAATATTGGTACAAGCTGTGTGCTGCAGTCGTTTATCCTTATCTAAGCACAAACATAAATATTTGATCATTCTGAACAATTGATTGTGATTGATTTTTTTTCTATGAAGCATAATGGTGTAGGTTAAAACCAAAATTCAACTTGCATTATTCTCCATCTTTCAGCATCGAGGAGAAGAAATTCATTTAACTCGCCTAAAGCAATATATTCATTTTTATCTGAAACGCAACTGTAAAATAAAATTCATATATTCCTTTGAAATGTAAATATCTAAAATCCACTTCTAAATCATTTTTCTTTTCGCAATTGCAGATTCAAGTTAGAAAAAAATATTTTTAAGAATATTTTAAGGCATTTTAAATTCAAATCAAGTTTTTCTCTTTTGCTTGCACAGCTTTTCAATAAGAAACAAAAGTAAATACAATATATTGATTTTTTTTCTTTCATTTTTTAAAGATATATGAATAAAGGTCTCGTGATTTTGAAAGAAATCTAATTCAATGTATCTGATCAGATTTGTACTTTTTTTAAAAATTTCAAGTAGTTATAATTATCATAAAGGATTAAAAAATAAAATCAGAAGTTATTAGAAAGTACACATAACGAAAATAAATAAATAAGTTCATATCTGATTGTCTTATTCTGACTGACTAATTGATTTCAGGCAACTTTTGCTTTAAATTAATTATTTTTGATAAAAATGAATTAAAATATACTTCTATATCCACTTTGAAAATGAAATTAAAAAAACACAGAAGGCGAGATACATATTTTTTTTAATAAAATACTTAGTTTAAAGACGCAATGATATTGCACATATGCGATTTGGTCCATAGCTTATAATAAGAATTGCAGATATGATTAAAATTAGGATCAAATCGGTCAAAGAGGTACCTACTATTGATCTGGCAATTCTAGCATGTATGAAGAGGATATTTCAAAACTAGCCTGATGGTGATGTTTCAGATTAAGTCATTGTCAAATTATATATTATGATGCAAACAAAAATTATAGAAGTGAGTCTAATTTTGAAGTAATTATAAATTGCATTGAACAATATTTATTTTCCCGGGTTCGAGTCCCGGTTCGGGCATGGTTGTTCTTCTTCTGTGTTCTATCTGTGCCTCCGTGTAAAAAGGAAATGTGTAAGCGAATGTGAAGCATGAAGTAACTAAGTCGTACTCTTGGCCCTAGATGGCGCTACTGAAAAAACAAGAGACGCTCACTCGGCTTAATTCGCTGACAGGTAACTTATCAGCGGGCTTGTAAGGTGCTATAAGTCACAACAACATATTTATTTGTTAATCAGTATACAAACATGAAATTGGCGCAGCATAGCCAGGCATGACTCTTGCGCCAGAAACCAACATAAAACCAAACCAAAAAACCCTACAAACATGAAAGCACGAAAAACATAGCAAGGTAATACAGATAGAATTTGATAAGTGGTTCAGGCATTAACATTTTATAACTTACTCTATTCGATTGTTTCATCAGGATTTCACCAACACAGATTATTCTTCCTTCCAGCTTTCGGAAATATGAACTTGGATGGTAGAATTACGCCATTAGCATCCAAATTACCATTCATTTTATATTTTCTTATTGGACTATTCTTAATTTCAGATTTTAAAAATATAATTGGGACCCTGCACTACAATGATTCGCTATAATTTCCTCACTAACATCTATTATTTTTATTTCAGGCTTCGAAATCATGATCCGATTTAACTGTCCCTTTATGATTTCATCAATATTTTGGCAATGAACTTTTAAATCTGCTGTATTTGCTTGACATGCATCAAATTACAGGTTGAACTGACTCCATTCAACTATCCCAATCTGATTTTATTACTACAGTCTTTATTCATTCCGAATTTCAAAAGCATCAACTGGAGCCATCCAGTTATCCCATTATTATTCAGTTTACTCATTATCTCATATTTCTTCATATTATTCACCCTTCTCAACCGGTCTATTATAAATCTATCATCCATTTCATTTTTCCTTTTCATTTCAAATTTCTAAAGCACAGATAGCCCGATTCAGCAGCCTGTTATAATTTTATTTCCATGCTACTTTTGTATAAAAATTTTAAAATCATAACTCAATTCAATTGTCTCATTATGATTTAGAAGTGGTAAACAGTGCTAGTGACAAAAAAAATTGAAATATCATTTTTCAGATTAAAATGCCAAATGAATAAAATTTATAGTGAGGTTAAGCAAGAAAAATGCCTGGTAGTGAACAACGTAAAAGTGTTTCAAGAAGTCACTTGTGTGAAAAATCTACTGCAACACATTATATCCAATAATGTAGTAAAATGTGGAAAAAAAAACAATATAGTATAATATTATTTTTCAATATTATACTATATTCGTATGGTAAAAAATATAAAATTTTTGTTATATACTCCAGTGTTGTTTTTCAATATTTACAATATAATTTTTAATGGTATAAAATATGAAACTTCTGTTATATTCTTCAATATTGTGTTCCAATATTGTACAATATAGTTAATAATATTTCACTCAGTAGCTTCTCGGTATTGTACAATACATTTCTTAATATTATGATTGTTGCAAAATTAAAACCAATGCTAGCATAGTGGAAACCATGAAAAATTTCTATTTTCGTTTACCATTTCTTTATTATTCATTATCATTTACTTCTTCTCTTTTACCTTTCCCATTCACTTACAACTCACTAAGCATTCAAACCCAGGACCATTTGACCAGCTAAGTAACATCTAATTTACTCAAGTCTTCTTGACTCCAGTAACCTTCAAAGGGAAGGTTAATTGTACTCGCGTATAGTATCTCTTTCGGCGGGAAACTAATCGAATAGTTTGTTACGATTTCCAAGCATTTTCACTTTTGCCTCTTACATCATTTACGTTCCTTGTCTTTATTTCATCAGCATAATCTACACTTAGTATCTCTCTTCAAAATCATGAACTGGTCCCTTTCAACTGTCCCATTACCATAGCCTATTTTTCTTAGAAAATTTTAAAATTTATGATTTGAAAACGAGCGAGAGTGGTCCCCCCCCCCACACACACACAAAAAAAAGAAAACTTTCTCGCATACTCAAACTCGCAAAAACGTGTATGCTACAGAACACCTGACATGTTATTGGCTTACAATAGTTACAAAATATTAATTTTTGACATGAATTTACCATTTTTGCTTTATCGATCATTATCATACTTGGTGTGAGTTATTTGGCAATCAATCCCTGATAGGCGTTAATCGTATCCCAAAATCGAATTTGTGTTCCAGACGCGTTTTTCTGAACCGATTGAAACACAAATTTAACACAAAGCTTCAGTTGTAGTCTTAAAATGACAAACCAAATTCGATTCATTTAAGTCACTGCATTTCTCCATAATCACATTTACATTTTTCTGAAAGTACAGACCGACAGACAATCATACCTTTGTTGGATTTTGCTTAAAATTTGACAGGTGTATACACTATAAATGTTGCATAGGGGTAGCGCGTCTTCCCCATGAGCTGGGCGTCCCGGTTTGGGCATGGTTGCTCTTCCGTTGTTCTATCTGTGAGATGTGTGAATGTGCCCTCCTGTAAAAAGGGGTTGTGCAAACGAATGAGTGATGCGTAAGTAGCAAAGTCGTACTCTTGGCCCTAGTCGGCGCTACTATAAAAACAAGAGAAGCTCCCCCTCCGCCTTAAATCGCTGTCTTCGTAACAGCGGGCATGTCCGTGGTAAGTGCCATAAGAAACAACAACTATAAATGTTAAATATGTTTAGTGAATTTTATATATTTAGTTCTCTTTGTTTTGTAATTATCGTGTTAACTTATATTCGAATAGCTGGACAGGCACAAAATTTAGTGGAAATCTTTAAATTTGGTGTAAAGATCGTATATCAAATTTCAACCTTCCATATCAAAGTGTTTTTGTGTTATCTTTGTCAAAGACAGACAGATAGAATACAGGAAGATCTGTAACGTAAAGATTCATTAAAATCTCGAGTTCGAATTTTTCTGACGATTACTACACTTTCACTTTACTACATATACGAGAAAATAATAAGCGAGAGCGTAAAATTTTTAGGTTTTATGAATAATGAATGCTGCCGCTAAAAAGGTATCTCATGTCAGATAACAATTAATTGATGAACCTCGGCAAGCCCAAAGACTCACGGATGAATTCCCTTTCCCATAAACAAAGCTTGTCAGTCATAAATCGAAATTTAAGTGACTAACATCTCCACCGACAACAAAAAATGGGGGTGCACGAAAGAAAACTCCATTCAAAACACGAGTGTGTTGATTGGTCCTTTTTTTTTCCCTATCCAACTTGAATAAATAAATGGGCCTGTAAACTAAGACGAAGGTTTTCAACAAGAAGAGGGGGGTGCAAACGATAACGGAGAGAAAGAGAAGAAAAATTTCCCTCTGCACCATTTGAGTTGAAGTGAGGTGATGAACGAGCAATCCATGCGATTTCATCTCTCCTATCCATCATGCCGAGGAGACGGCTTCATTGAGTTATGGCGGTAATGAAGGCTACTGTTCGCTACTAGAGCTCGTGATTTTCTTTTCTAATGTCTCTTTCTTTCTTTTTTTCTCTCATTTGTTCGAAGTTTTGTTACTTGCATTGTTAACAAAGAATGCGTTGCCTAGATAAGTCGATTAAGTGAAAACAACACGCAAAAGTGTGACAAAAAATTTCTTGCCGTGGTTACATTAAAGTATCCTGGAAGTTCCACGTTTTGATTCTCTTCTATAATTTCACATTTATTTTATTTTATTTCATTTTTTAATTATATATTTCATAATTTAAAAATATTTCAAAATATTTATAAGATTTAATTCTAAAATTAATTTCAGATTTAACTTTTAAATCAACAAAATATTTTCTTTTCGATTTTTTTTTTTTTTTTTTTTTGTATATTTTTACAAATGGGAAGTCGCAATAGCCTGAAGGAAGGACCTGATTCGAGATTGGAATTGTCGCAGGTTCGAAGTCCAATACTATTGGGGAACCTATGTGTAAATAGTTCTTCTGCGCATGAAACCCGTTATTACGACCAATTGCTCTTCTTGTATTGAAATTTGTAGATAGAGATTCGACTCAAGTACCCATTCTCATCCTCTGACCTCGGTTCAAAATAACGATCATCTTCACAAACAAGTAATATAAGAAAAATTAATTCAATTCCTACTTAGGTCAACAAAGAAAAATTTTATTGTAGTTACGTTTTATTAAATAATTATCAAAAAAATTATTAAGTATCAAAAAATAAAAAGTATATAAAAATTATTGATTTTCGCAAGAACTGAACACGCATTTTTTTTAAGCTCATGTGAAAAATACTGAAATCCTTGCATTTTACCGATTGAGCTACTGCCGGTTGATTTCAATTTTCATTACAAACTTCTAAAACTGTATTTAAAGTATTAAAAATTAATTAAATTTAATTAATGAATTAATATTTGAAAAAACTGTATTAACATCAAGTGTCATCCATTATAAGTTTTAAAAAATGTATTTGAACTTTGGACGAATAAAAAATATTTTATTTACGATTGAAAATTTGAACAAAATATATAAATATATATAGGGAGAATGTGAACTAATAGTGGGTATTGAAAAAGTATATTACTGTTATTTCAAAACAGAGTGTTAATATACTGAACCCCCTAATTTTCACAATACTATGCGATGTATTATGAGATTCGCACCATAGAAAGAAAATCAAATATGCCATTTTACAATTTTTTTTCCATTTAATTATTTGTCCTACTATTTACTTGTATTCACATTTATTTTATTTATTTTTTTTTGGGCGCAAAGATCGAACCAAATAATACAAACAGTTTCGGATGTGTTTGAGTTTACAAATATACAGACAAACGAACAAACGTTAAAGGATTTATAGCTCAAATTAAGCGCGGATTTTCAATTTTGGCAGAGGCGGAAAAATAATTCATGCACTCAATTCATTGCTTTCATGAATTATCAAGTTCTCGCAGATAGTTAGTCAATCCTTGATGAATTTGATAAACTGTATGTTACAGGCCTATAATTCTGCCTATTAAAAAATTCAAATCGATGGACTTTTTCGCAATCGCTTTTAATGCAAATTTAAACAGAAAATATCTACAGCAACAGCAGATTTCGAATCATATTTATCTAAGTCAAAACATTTTTTTGAGTTATTTTACTCTCATATCCATGAATGTACTGATCAAAAAAAGATACCTGCTTTAACAAAATACTCATTAAAATTAATACTCATTTACAATTCTAATAATAAATTGGCATATCGAATTTCAACTGTCTAGATCTATCAGTTTTTTTTTTTTTTCAATTAACATGCTGTAATACGAATGAATGAAAAAAAAAATATCTGGCTAGATTTTGTCCTAAGTTCGGCAGAAAACCGAAATTTAAATGCAAAAACCGTAAATTGTTTTCTTTCCTCTGACGCATAATGTTTTTAAATCAATATGTTCAGGCTGATATAATTAGGAAAAAGTATTTTTGGACTCAAGCAGATCTGAAACTTAAAGAATTATCAAAATCTTGAAGTCAAGAAACAGATTGTGATGAATTCTCATTTTTAACTCCTCTACTATCATCTTCTCACTGGGGGGGAGGGGCGTATCTGTGCGCGATTTGGAGAAAAAAATATTTTTATGATCTTTTCAATTGGTTAAAAATGATTGAACATTGAAAAACAATAACAATTGATGAGCGTTGTTTTTTAGATGTTTGGGTTCAAAATTGTTTAATTTTCTAGAATGGATCACATAAAATGATCAATCTTTTGGATTAATTCAATGGTTTCGGTTTTAAATATTTTGTCCCGAATTAAAATAAATTGTGAAATTGAAAACTGTGCTTTTTTTTTCTTATGAGGATTGCAAATAGAAAAAATATTCCATACAAATCGTTAAATTTTTTACGCTTTCAATTCAATTAATCCTCATATTTCCCGCCAACATCAAAAAAATCTATCAATCTTCCCATTAGCCTAAAGCGAGAAAACCTATCTTACATCTTTCCTTTTATTTGCAAACCTGTACTTGATTTGTTTTGTCCTAAATAAAATGCTTCTTATTGTCCTGCTTTAATTTGTTTTGTTTTGTTTTGGTTATAAAAACTCAAATTGAAAATCAAATACCAACCATAATTTAATTCCATTTTTTATATTTGTAACTATTTTTATAGGGATAACCCTTCCTTTTTTCCCCAATATCTTACAATACACTAATCACCCCATAGCTTAAAGTGATACTTTCAGAAATGACTTGATACAATGTGTAGGATTTATTCTGGTTTACAGTAAAAGGATCTACATTGTTTCATTTTTATAAGAAAAATTTACTCAGGCTTATTCAGGCTTTTTACAGTTTTTCTTGGATTAAATTTTTTTTCACACCCAAAAATCTTGAAATCCTTCTCTGCTCAGTTTAGCAAAAACCTGGTTCTTACTTCAATGAAATGATAATCGAACTGGCCAACCTATAATCCCTCAATATCACCAACATCCTAAGGTGCCAAGATTCCGGATTTTTACTCTTCGTAAACGGCTGGTAAAAACAATTTATTTTGCGTAGGCTTTAAATAAAATACGAACTGTATTATCGAATTTTGTACTTATAAAGAAACAGGTCGTGTTAAGAAATTTACAACCAACAAACTAGGTTTAATATTAATAAATTTATTTACCCATTTTTAATGAATAATGGCAATTTAACGGTGACATGTTAATTGCGCCGAATCGATTTAATTTTGCGTGGCATCGTGCATCTTAGAAAGGAAAATAGGATTTGACATCATAATATTAAACGGTTCAACTCCTTAAGTGATATTATTCCGTTTTATTAATACACCCGTATATCATTACTATCAACAGTAACGGTAATGAAGAAAAAGAATTTATTTAAGAATTTCTATATGAAAAAGAATTTATGGAAGATCATCTACGTGAAAAATAATCTACGTCAGAATTTCTATGTGAAAAAGAATCTATGTAAGTACATCTATATGAAAAATAATCTATTTAATAACTTCTGCATGAAGAAAGAATCTATGTAAGAGCTTCTATATGAAGAAGAATCTATATAAGTACTTCTATATGGAAAAGAATATATGTAAGTATTTTTATATAAAAAGAATCTATGATAGTGCTTCTATATGGAAAAGAATCGATGTAATTACTTCTATATGAAAAAGAATCTATTTAAGAAATTCTGTGTGAAAAAAGAATCTATATAAGAGCTTCTACATGAAGACTCCAAATAAAAGTAATATGTGGAAAAGAATCTATGTAAGTATTTTTATATAAAAAAGAATCTATGTTAGTACTTCTATATGGAAAAGAATCCATGTATTTACTTCTATATGACAAAGAATCTATTTAAGAGCTTCTATATAAAGAAGAATCTATGTAAGTACTTCTATATGGAAAAGAATCTATGTTATTACTTCTATATGAAAAATAATCTATGTAAGATCTTCTATATGACGAAGAATCTATGTAAGTGTTTATATATGAAAAATAATCTATTTCTATTTAAGGACTTCTGTATGAAAAAAATCTATGCAAGATCTTCTATATGACGAAGAATCTATGTAAGTGTTTATATATTAAAAAGAATCTATTTCTATTTAAGGACTTCTGTATGAAAAAAATCTATGTAAGTATTTCTATATGAAAAAGAATCTATGTAAGAACTTCTATATGGAAAAGAATATATGTAAGTATTTTATATGAAAAAGAATCGAGGTAAGTGATTCTTTATGAAAAAGAATAGATGTAAAAACTTCTATATGAAAAAAGAATCTATGTAAGAATTTCTAGATGAAAAAGAATCTATGTAAGATCTTCTGTATGAAAAAGAATCTATATAAGAAATTCTATATGGAAAACCCTATGTAAGAACTTCTATGTATTCGTAGACATGACATTTTTTGGGGAAGAATAGGTATTTCGGAATGCCTTTTATCTTTCATTCCATGTCCAACAAAAGATAAGAGTCATTGTTGGTCTAGTAATCAGGTCAGATGTCCCAAATAAAAAAGGAAAATTCAGATTTTTTCAAAGATTTAATAAGAAGATTAGGATACTTCAAAAGTTGGATACGCCATGAGTTTGGAAGTTTTCATTTCAAAATAGTCACAGCAAATGATGGCACAATTTTTTATTTATTATTTTATATTTGTATTTATTACTTTATATTAACTATCACACCCATTGTTGTTCGAAATGAAATTATTTTCGTGATTTCTATTTAAAAAATATTAATTAACTGTCCCAAATCTTCAATTAAACTACTTTTATTCTTTAGTATTTTTTAGGAAAGTTTGAAATGCATTCATCAAAACAATTATTTATAGCAAAATTTAAAGTTACGAAGTATCAAATAAACGTATACAGGATGTATAACAAACTCCTTCCACCTCACATTAACTTCAAAAAGGCGATAGCTATCATCACAAATATGGTGTATAGATAAAATAAAGTAATCATGCGCTTCTCGGTAAATTCGGTTACAGAGCCACCTGGAGGCAAACAACGGAGTTAACGTTCCTACTATAAAAACAGTACAAGATATATGTAAAAGTCAACTACAACAGTGAACAGAGTCGCCGATTTATTCCGAAAAAACACCTGCAGCGTAAAAATGCTAGGAAAAAGACGTATAAAAAACGTTTGTTTGTTTGCGCTTTCTAAGACTCAGAAAAGCGTAAGAAATAAATTATGTACCAGCAGATACTTTTAATTTTCGATGTTCGAAATCTCTACGTCACAGGATTGATGTTTATTTTTCAAAAGACAATCTTTTCTCCTATTATTGTATATAGTTACATAGGTTTGGAAAGTTGCAGCCAATCAGATATGAGCTTTTACATTTTATCCTCATTATATTCAATATGTTTTTTCGTACTAAATTGAAGACATTCTGCAATTTTGTTACAAACTGTTTTCCTGTATCTTGTGCTATTTTCGAAACAGAAATGCTACATCCGCTGTTGGCAGACAGATGGCGCTGTAGCTAATCTTGCCATTTACCGAATAGTGTATTACGTACCGAATACTACATCTGGGTACCAAGTTTGCTGTAATAGATGTCGCCATTCTTAAGTCAATGTGGGATAGAATATATACCTTGTATATACCTTGTATATACAGAATACTTCTAATCTAAAGTTTTTATATAAAATAACATCACGTGCAACTTTGCTTCAATTGAAATGATAATAATTTATCATTACAATTAAATGTTTCGAAACTTTTTTAAATTCACAGAGAAATTGTAGATTGTAACAAATGATTTTTGAAAATCGTAGAAATCTTCTTTTTCTAATAAATTATTAATATTTTAAAGAAAACTATACGAAATTTAAGTAAACATTGTATAAAAAAATAAATGTTTATGTGAAAGCAACCGTTTTATGCTAATTTAAAGTCTTCATTTATCGTTAATACAAGAGTACTCAAATTTTTTATATAAATTTTAATAAAAAGAAATCTAAAAACAATTTTCAAATTAGAAGAAACCCTTTTAATATCAGTCTTTAAAAATTATCTTTATTTACCATGTTCTGATATTTTACTTAAAACATTACTCCATGTTGTTTATCTGCGTAATAGAAATGGCATTGTTTAATTTTTTACTCCCAAACTTTCAATAGAAGCTTTTTTTTTTCATTTAGAATATTTGAAAAAAATATGTTCGACTGTTTGGATTTATATAGAACAGAAAAAATTTAGTATTTCTATTTTATTTATAGAGATATATAGATAATAATTTTAAGAAATGGATAATTACTTTGATTCATTTATAAAAATAACAATTCAAAATTCTTTTGAAATTCTTCTTAAATTGAATTTATTGATCCCTGAAAAGTTTAGAAAGTTAACTTTATCGCTATATCTATATTACCAATCAAAATAACAAAATTTCTGGTCGGTTTACCAACGCTTAAGATAAACAAATCTAATTTGATGAAGCACTTAGCGAATGAATTCTGGAGAAATATGAATTTAAAATTTATTTTTCCATGATTTATCAGTCTCTATCGCCGTTAATCTTTCCCCTTTGACGGGCCGCAAACATCACTTTCATAACAGTTTTTTCAAAGCACGGGGTATAATTAACGACTCTCCAAAACCGTTTATTCAAGTTTACTGTCCATAGATTTTTGGGGGTGAAAAATTGCTGCGAAACCACTGCCAAAACTTTCAATCGTTTTCTCTTTTCCGAGTTGCAAAATTTTCCAAAACGTTTAAAGAAGATCCAAACCACAAAGCAGATACACACCTTT
This sequence comes from Argiope aurantia, assembly GCA_026543865.1. Taxonomy (NCBI): domain Eukaryota; kingdom Metazoa; phylum Arthropoda; class Arachnida; order Araneae; family Araneidae; genus Argiope; species Argiope aurantia. The sequence continues at coordinate 108,010 of JAPMOR010027330.1, forward strand.
GAGAATTTTTTCCAAAAAATTTCCGAAATTTCCCTCTTTAACCCTCCTCCACCCCCCTCCCACCATCCTATTTACGGTTACATTAACAGGTTCTCTAGAATTATCTATAATGTTCCGCTTAAACAATTTTTCAAAAACAAAACTCTTACTGAAACGTAACAAAACCTGATGTACATTTTTAACCTTAACCCCCTTAAAACGAGAAGTTGGAAGTTTTTTTTTTCTGGCATCTATCTATTGTTTCAGGGTGAGTCCATGCAGGAAGAGAAGGGTGATTGAAAGAAATCTTAACTCATCAGAGGCAAAAGATTAGAGATTACAGTTTCCAACCAAGAGATTAAGTGTCGCAAGGGGTTCTGGGGAGTCAATTTACAATTTAAAGTGTGTTATCTTATTTAGAAGATTGTATGTTACCAAGAAGAGGTTTATTTTTACGAAAATGAAAAGAGAATGTTTAAGAACTAGTTTGGATAATTTATTTTGAAGGGAAAAAAGTTAAGAAAGGATTTTAGTGAGGTATCGGCATCGAGTTTGTCTTTTTTTTTTCACTTCTTTCAGAATAGATTGCTAGGGTGAAAACTAATTTATTCGACTGGAAATGTAATCAGTTTGTTAATCTTTCAAACCTCAGAACGAAAAAGAGAAAATCTCTAACAAAGAGGATTTGTCTAAAGTAAAAGAATACCGATGCGTCGACCTATTTTAAGATTCAATAAAAGGACTGTGTGAATTTAATCAGTTTCTCTCTCTCTTCCTATACAGCGTGACTTTTGAAATGATGCTTAAAAGCTTTTTATGCTTACTAAATATGAATGGGAAAAGGGGAATTTTAATTTCTACATCGACAAATCTTAAACATGTTTACTTAGATCTTTTAAGTTGCTTTGAAGTCCAATGAATTATTTCTAAACCTTTCATTTGCAATTTGGTACTTTCAAGATAATTATATGGCTTTCATGTTTGCATAGCTGTACCTCCAGTTTGCTTTGGTTCTATTTTGCAAATAAATTTGTCTTTGTCATTTCAATCGATCGCTTGCTTTATCAAGGTTAGTTTTTTGTTGATAATCATCGAATCACTGAAATGTTTGGCAAAATAACGTTGTTCGTGTATTTGATCTTGTATTCTTTTGATTTTTATTAATTTAACTTGGCTTGTTTCAGCCAGGTAAACACGATATTTTGTAATCGATTTTTCACTGACTTCCTGATGTATTTGTTACAGTTTTTAATTTTTGTACAGTAATGTGTCTTTCATGCTAGTGCACTATTTTAATGTTTTTAGAATGATGTCGGAATCTGTAGTATCGTTTCGCAGTTAGTTTCATGATAAAGAAGTAAATTTTATAGATATTTTAAAGCTGCTAAATTGACTCCAAGTTAATGCCTCTTAGAAACAATATTTTCGACCATCTGGCTATTTCATAACGAATGGGGCGATATTGGTGACAAAAATGAAGGACCTCGAGTATTCGAGAATTTCGGCATTATCTCCATTAAGACTCGGATTCCGATATTTATTCTTGAAAATCCGATGCTTTATCAGGAGAGCTATAAAAAGCGGAGGCGTATAGACAAGCGTAATCAATAGTTGAGCCAAAATAATCAGTAGAGTCAAGGCAAGTAGTAGTCTTTAGGACTTTGATCTCTAGCGAACTCTCTCTTAATGCTTTCAGAAGTTGTGTTGTATAATAGCAATTAGCTTTTTGGAACTGCTGTTTCCTATAAATGCCGTTATCTATGCATTTCGCTTGTGTTTTGATATCTCTATTTCGCGTTTTTATGTAGAATAAGGTGTCTTTGATTCCATATCAATTGTGTCAATTAGTAATAAATCTAAGAAAAGATTCATTACAAAATTTCATAATATTTGCCATAATATTCCACTTTTTACTAATATTATAAAAGTATTTTTTTAATTTTATTAAATTTCTTTCATTTTTTTTAACTTTATTGTCAGTTAAATATTTTTCAAACTCTTTATATATCGTCGCTCGTATGCCAAAAAGAACACACACAGAAAAAAAATGACACAAAATTTTCATGTAACAAGTGGAACCAATAAAAGCAAATGACATTTTATAACATTAAAAAAGTCATGTCGTATAAAAAATTTATAGCTAAATCTGTAAATACAATAATTCCAGAAAATAGTTATAGATAACCAACTACCTGTTTGAAACAGTTACAACTAATCTTTACAAGTGTTTTACATCAGTAAAAAAATTTTCAAATATGACATACGACATTTTGATAAAATCTAAGATAAGGTGTAAGATATATTTTTGCGTATATGCGCCATCTGTCATCGGCTTGTTTTGTGCATGAAATCGCCTAATGTTCTATGAAAACTTTTCAAATAACATTGTACAAATTCTTTATTCTTATATTCTTTTTATTACGGAAGCTTTTCCATATCAAGACCTTCAAATAAGAGAAGAGGAAGTTTCTGTATAAATAATCAAGCCATCGCCTTTCTAGAGGGTACAGCATATGTATTTTAAATAAAAGAAAAAAATCCAATCGAGGGGGGAGGGGGGAAGGGTCCCCCCAAAACTTCTTCATGCACTCTCAAATAAATATACTTTTGTATTATTAATCACAAGTTATTGGAAACAAAATATCTACGACAAAGCCTATTTGTGTGCTACCTAGGATGTGCTACCTAGGATTAATTTACAAATACCAGAAAATACATTATTTATTTTTGGATTCATTTTTTCAAAACTGTAAAAGCCAAAATTTGACACAAAGCTACAATTTAACAAAATTACGGTTTAAATTGCATATATGTTCTCAATTTTGAATTATTGGATTTATATGCTGTAAAACAACACTCCGACAGAATGCCAACCCCTTCAAAGATTTAATTCCAAGTTTGATATGGATTTACATTTTAGTTGTTAAATTTTATCCTTCGAACTATCTTTGTTTTGTGTTTATCCTATGTAACTAAGTTTAAACCACCGGACAGATAGACTTAATATGAATGAATTTCCTTCAATATTTTATAGAATATGGAGTAGAAACCATATACCAAATTTCACCCTACAAGCTCAAAGCGTTTCCGAGTTATCGCATTCATAGATAATTGGACATACAAACAGACATATTATCAGAAATGTGCTTTTTGAATTCAGGGAAGTCAAACGCGTGAAAATTCGACAAAATCTCGACAAAGTTCGAATTTTTTAACGATTACAATATTTTCTCTTTATATTCAAAAGAGTAAAAGTAAAAACAGATTTTCAAAATAAGGTTTTATTTGCGCATCAAAAAATAAGAAATAATCATTTTTTACTGAAGTTTTTTATATGAAACCAAAATTGAAAAAGTGTGAGAAACTGATCGAAATATTCTTTAAAAAGAGCTGGAATTTTAATCCTATATGTAATACATTTTTTTTTACGTTTTAACTATTGTTTTACAATATTCTTTCAACGTTTTAACAATTTGTCTGGAACTCGGGATTTGCTTATAATTACTATTTTTTATTTTTTAATGCATAGGTAAAACATATTAAAGTCTTCTTATATTTTGTTAATTGCGATATTAAATATAGCTTCTGATTAAAATGTAATTACACTTTTAATATTATGTTTATATTCAATTTTTTATTCAAAATAACCATTAATTGAAGCTTGTCATGTGAAAACAAGATTTAATTAATATTCCTTGATTAATAATAATTCTATTCTTAATGTCTAAAATACAACAATTTTTTCTATAATGCATATTCAAAAAAAAAATTTGAATTTTGATACAGCAAGTAATGCCTAAAAATTGGATTAAAATTTCAATATGACAAAATTATAAATATGAAAAGATTGACAAAAGAAATTAAATGAAATCATTCAAAACAATTCTTATTTATTTTATTTTTTATATATCAAATTATTCAAAAAAAAGTCTTAAACTATGTTTTATTAAAATTGATTTTAAAGATGACAATTTTTTCACAGCGATTTTATTTATACAGAACTTTTATTTTTCTATAATAAATATTTTATTGATAACTAGTCGCCTTTGGCGACCAGCCGGTTCGCCAGTATTACCGCTCGCTACAATTTTCTATTAAATATTTTAAGTAACTGGTCTCTTAAAGGATTCTCAAACAAAACATTTTTAATCTTCAAATTTTGATAGTCATACCAAACTTATATTGTTTAGATCGTTTCGTACAATTTACTATATATATTTTGATAATTTGTTGTCATTTCCGGTAAAACTTCAACTTTAATTAAAAATGTAAATGACGAAATTGCAATTAATATTAAGATATTTTTTAATAAAACCAAGCGTTTTATTTTATTTATCATCTTTATTGTTATTTATTAATTATTATTATTATTGAATATGAGTATTGCAAACAGAATCGCTCGGTATTTAAGTCTTATGTTAACTACAAAATATTTTTCATAGTTTATTTAATATCTCAAACAATAATTCAACAAAAATTTCTGAGATTCAGTATAAAATTCAGTTTTTAATTTTGCTTTCAAAAGGATTGAAATGAAATCAATAATAATATTTTGTTCCTGCTTATAAATATATTTCAAAAATTATGAAGTCTAAATTTAATGCAGTAAGGTATCATATTCTGATAAATATTCTGGACACACCAAATTTTAAATAAATGAATGAATGTTTCTATTTTCCACGATCAACTAAGACTTATTTATGAAGTTTTAAATGTTAAAAATTTAGAAAAACTCACCATTTTCATAATCTTAGGCCAATTAATCTTGAGAAACCTGCGCGCTTATTGGCATATTTTCTTTGAAACATTCGATGTAAAATCTAAAATTGTCCTTTTTTTATTGAATAGTGATATTCAAATCTTCATAAAACAGTCAGTTTAAGTGATTTGAAATTAACTCTTAAAAGTCAGTGATTTAGTTGATTGGAAATTAACTCTATGACCACCATAAAATTTGTGCTTTCTCTTGTGGTGTATGCATTCTCCTTAATATCCGATCGAATAAAACATTACATACAAAAGTACTACATAGAACCAACACATTAAAAGTAAACATAACATTTCAATAGTTGCCAAAAACAAAAGAGAGAAAAATGCAATTAATAAGCAGACGATATTTGGAAAAGTACAGATATTTAGACTGGAAAATGAAATTATCTGAAATTAAAAACACGCGCAGACGATATTTACAAAAGTAAAAATATTCAAACCTGAAAAGGAAAATATATGAGTTATTCCATCAATAAATGCCATAAGTTTGTTTACATCTTCATTATTTTATGAGTCATTAAATATCAAAATGGATCCGGGACTGAATAAACACCCTGTATAGAGAGTGTAAAAGAGCATAAAATAATTTTTCTTGAATTTATTTTTTAGAAAAAATAATATTTCATATTTGTTTCATTTCCTACAGACACATGCCGAAAATTATATTTTTGCAGATTTCATTTCCAAAAAGATTTAATTTATTTTCAGTTAGAGCTTTAATCAATGTGATGGCAACACTTTGAAAAAAGCTATTTTTTTCCCATGAATGCGAAACGTGCTTAATCCTCATTTTTATTTTTGACGAAAAAAATTATTGAAAAACATAGTTAAAATATTTATTTAAAAATTGATTAAAAATAGAAATTTAATTTTAAGATTAAAACAGTAGTATCATTTAAATGATAAATTTTTTATCTTTAACTTCATGTAAAAATCTTTTTTGTGCGGTAATATTTTCGGTAGTTATAGCAGAAACACGTCAAAATTTCGCTTAATTTTTAAATAAATAAAATTATATTTAAAAATTCGAAAAAATAACCCCCATGTGCACATCCCGGCCTCCAAGGTATACACGTGCCAAATTTGGTAACTGTAGGTTGAATGGTCTGGTCTGTAGAGCGCCAACACACACACACACACATTGAGCTTTATTATAAGTATAGATAAGATTTGTTCAACTCTATTCATTTCTTTTCATTCCAAAATTTTGTTTTCAATCACGAACAAAAAAATTATCAATTTTTCATAGTTTTAGAAAATTAATAAACTCGGGGGGAAAATAATTCTAATATTTTAAATCTATTATAAATTGAGAAACGAATGTCATGTAGTTTATTGATGCATTTTTGCGTAGCTTCTCATAAAGTAAACTCGAAATTTCCAAAACATCTCATACTTCTGCAAAACTTTTGTAGTATTGATAACTCAAAAGAAAATTCCGAATAGTGGAATACACTGGTTTATTCCAGAAATACATCCCAAGCTACTACTGACAAATATTGTTGTTTTCGAACGTAACGATTCACAAAATCCCTGAGGAAAAGAATGTCTGACATTTATTCTGCATGCTCAGACGATTTTTGAAATGTAAATAAAAATTTGCATTTCGCATCATAGAAGTGAAGGAAAAGCACGATGTGGAATTCGAAAATGGATAGGATAAGCTAGAAAGTGGTTTCGGTAAGATGATTTCATATTCTGTGGATAGAAATGACTTGCATAATTTTATGGACATCCTTTACGTCGATGTCTAAAGTGTTATGATTCTTGGTTGGTTAAGATGAAAGAAGGTGCATGTCATTTTCATTACGGTAGATTTTCCACTATTCAGCGCTTGATTATCCAGCCAATTTAAAAATAATAATTAGCCTTAAAAAATGTGGAATAATTTATTTTATCAATGCGTCAAGAGAAGATGTGTTCAATAATTTCCTTTCCAAGTGAATATTTAAAAAAAAATGCAATTTACAAAGACTTTTTGAAAAGCTAAAATGTTTGTTGTTTCGACTTCTCTATATTAATCACGTCTCCTATCACTGGTACTATTTATCAATAAACAGTAAAAAGAGTTTTTTAAAATTAAAACTAACAGTTAAAGAATAATTTTTATTAGAAATGAGTCTGCATTTTATGATGTCGGTTTGTTTATTTTAAAACTGTATGTATTCATACCAAACAATATATATGATTTTATAGTTATTGCAAATAAGGCAGCCAATATAAAATTTATTAAATGAGCCCAAAGTATTTAGTTTTCGAATTTTTGTAACAAATTGTTAAATAAAATAGTTCAATAAATAACATTCATAAATGTTCAATAAATAACACCAGTAATTAATATTAAGTATACAGTTCAATAAACAGATTGAATTTAAAAAAACCCTGAAAATATGAATAAATACGAACTTTGGTAGGCAGAAATATTATGTCTTGAGACAGTTTTAAAAAATAACTTTTGTAACCAAATATAATACCCCCCCCCACACACACACACACTTGCAGTCGATCATTTCTCAACAAAACAAGACGTAACTTTTTAAAAATTTTATTTAGCATGACTTTCACGGTTTCACGGACTGACAACTTTAATTTATTTTTCTCTCATTTCCTAATATGATAAAGATTTGCAATTTTGTACACTACTGTATTCTCCATAAAAATGCTGTACATTAGTTTATCAAGAACTTCACTATCATATATCTACAATTTCATTAAATTGCGATTTCTTATCAGTGACGCCATCTAGTAGCAAATTTGAAAATATTATTAAAATAAGTAACAAATAACTGAAATTCTCTTTGCGTGTATATATATATGAACAATATTTAAGGAATAAAAAATCAATTTTGGAGGATACTTTGTATAGAAATTGAATTAAAATTAATAAAAATGTATCTATTTAAAATGTATCTAAATGTATTTTGTAAGTTAGAAAAGGAAAAAGAGGACTATGATCCTTTCATAAGCCATGCAAGCATTGCCTATGATCCTCTATAATGCTTAATCCGTCCCTGGTTGTGTAATTGCTTCATTTTACTTCAGAAGAAACTGGTTCTCAAACATGCGACAATTTAGTATTTAAACCTATTCGACAATTTTCTATTAAATAATATTTCAAAAAGAATATTTGTCACTTGTTTGAAGAATGATTAAATTATATTTAGAAAATTGTAAACTATGTTTCCTTTTTTCCCCTCATTTTTCGATAAAATAATTCTGTATACTAAAAATATAGAAGGCTACTGAAATACTTCAATTATTTCGTATTTTTCTTTTTATTGCATGAATAGGCTATTTTCTACACATTTAAAATTATTTTATATCTTTCTGAAAATACTAAATTTATGCAACCATAATTTTGGATCAAAAATTTTTCTTTTTCTGTTACTCAAATGTTTTCTTTCAGGTCTGAAATTAGAAAATGCGTAGCAAAGAAAAAAAAATAACTGGTACTTTTTAAGTTATTAACTATATAAATTAATATAAATTTTGCATTTCAGTGTAGTAAAATTTGTACCTTAAAAATCGTTTTTAATGATTTATTCCAAGATATTTATGAACAGAATTTTTCATGTTATCTTCATAATGGGTAAAATTACATGGATATATAAGAATAAATCCCCAGAAGTTAATTTAAAGTTTTCAAAATCCTGAAAATTACTTATCTTTGTTAAAACAGACTATATATCAACTCCTACGTATGTTAATTATTTTGTGAATTGATATTACTAAATCTGAACTTCAAAAACTTTTAGCGATCCTTTTTCGTTTACCTTGCTAAA
>JAPMOR010027330.1:116550-156238 GCA_026543865.1 Argiope aurantia
TCATTCTAATTACAATCGCAATGCATTATGGGATGACATATGGGATGGCCTAATCAGGCATCGCCATCTAGTATCCAAAAGAAAAGATAAGAGTAATGCAACTGCTACATCCTCCCCCTCTGGCTCCGACGACGTCCCGGCAAGGAGGCAGAATTTAAATTGTCTTGAAGTCTATTGATTAAGAGTAATGCAACTGCTACAGTACACATATAATTTTCACAAAGAAAATGAGCATCTCGGAGTGATGTTTCAAAAATATTAATTTCGTAACCTTTTGTAGAGTTTCTTTTTTAATACTTCGATTTTAATAAAACGATTAAAACAATTTTAGCATCATCTTAGGAGATTTAAAAATTATCCTTTTAATGATACAAATGTTTTGAAGCACATTTTTTCCCACTTCTAATTAATTTTTAAAAATTATTTTCAAAATATTTTTGAAAATATATTTTATTGTTGAAGAGAAACTCAAATCATTTTCGCCGTTTCTATTAATATTTCATCCTCATTTTCTTTTACCATTTTAATGAGCAACATATGGAAATTTGACTTAGCTTTCCATGTTCAGAATGTTTCAATTGAAAGCATGCTTACAATAAAACTTTTTAGTACATTTTCAATTGCTAGTAACATTTAACTTCAGAAGTAGGCATTAGGAATTCTTTTTAATGTTGGTGCATTTTTAAAGACTTTTAGATTGGCTTTCTTTTAGCTTGTCGCTTTGTTTTCTTATTGTAGCGCAATGATTTATTTTTTTTAATTAAATGAAAGAAATTTTCATTGAATTACCATCTAATATAATAAATTATATTCTGCATTACGTACGAAATTTCAAAAATGAATTATTCTTTCTATTTTTATATTTTTTACGAGTCTTCTTCCAGCAAGCATATTACTGAATTAGGTGAAACTTAATGATTTATATTTACAAATTAAAATGGAAATTTTATGTCGAGATAACAGAGCATTAAAAAATTTCATTTGTTTGTAATTATGGCACTTGCCACGGACAATCCCCGCCGTCAGAGACAGCCGAGTTTAAGCCTGAGGGGTGCGTCTCTTGTTTCTATAGTAGCGCCAACTAGGGCCAAGAGTACGACTTAGCTACTCAAGGATCACTCATTCGCTTGCACAACCCCTTTTTACAGGAGGGCACATTCACACATCTCACAGATAGAACAACGAAAGAACAACCATGCCCAAACCGGAACTCGAACCCGGGACGCCCAGATCACGAGGAAGACGCTCTACCCCTATGCCAAGACGCCGGCAAAAAAAAAAATTATAGAACAATCAAATGAATAGATTGAAAACTCCTAATGATTATCAAAATTTGAAGCTTAATAATGCTTACCTGAGTAAATTATTAAGAGTAACTGGTCCCCAAAGGCGTTTAATATAATAAAATAATAACAAGCATTATAAAAAGACTGTAAGCCTCAATCAATATAATAAAAAATAGAAAGTAATTTTTATAACAAAAAAAATGGAAAGGGCTAAGTAACACTCTTAAAAACATGGTATTCTGACATATAAAGTAGTAAGAAACTTCGAAGACATGATCATATGCATTAATTATTTTTTAAGTTTTCCCTGAAAATACAAAAGAATTGTATTGTCTTATTGAATATAAATTAGAAGACAGAATATTATAACTCTGCATCCCATCTGTAAGGAATTTTAAAAATAATCAGTGATTAAAAAACAATTTTTACGATCATGAAAAATTCAAACTAAGTAAAGGAATCTAAACATTCATACGCAGATTTAACTTTCCCAATAACTTTCATTCGCTAAATTTATTTAAAAGATTGAAAAGCATATAGAAGCTGATAAAGAATTTTAAAAAATATCCTTTTCCTATCTAAAATATTAACGAGTATCTCTGTATCAAAGATAGTTTATACCCCTGAGAGTGATCCATTATAATAATTATACATAATAAAATCAATGTCGACATACTAATGAGAATTCTATTTCACATGAAATCTTTTCCCCATTGATTCCCAAATAGAATTTATTCCAAAAGAAAAAAAGAATTTTAAACTCTCGGCAGTCGAATTACTTTTTATCTCCCCATTTCATTATTTAGAATTAAAAAGCCGTTAAGGCTCGTGCGCCCCAAATCGTCTTCACTATCGAACAGGGGCTTCCCAAAATGGTGTTTCTTCGCAAACCCACAGACAGAAAAGCAAGTTTCCAGAGCGATCAAAGCAAGAATAAAATTGCTGGGGCAGTGTGGAAGGAAGTTCCAGTAGTTCTTTTGGGGAAACGCAAACCATCAATATTGGCAAAAATTTTTGTTGGTGCTGGCTGTGTCTTTTAGGTTTCCCATTTTAAGGAAAATTTATTGCGCCTTCTATCGGTTGTTTATAAAAGAGCCATTTATCTCCTTGGTTTTCAGGAAGAAAAGTGCTCCTTGGAGTGGTAAATTTCGAATCCCAGTGTCGGGACACCGGGACGCAAAAACGTGGAAACAAGTCTTCGTAATAATGAGGTCATTTATTATCATTAGTTGGTGGTGTCGTTGAATCCCAACTACTCCTATTGTTAATGGCGAGGATGGAAGTTGAAAAATGTGCCAAAGTTGGCGAATGTCGCGGCCAGACAGCTTCTGTACATGACTTTGCTTTGCGGTTGGGGAAGGACGCAGTGTTTTATGATCGGTTATTTCCGGGAACCTCTTCTCCTCGTTACTTTTATTCTCAGAGGAAAGTGCAAAGATACAACATAACTGGCATAAATATATTTCTTCGGCGAAAAATAGAAAAATCGCCAAATTTTGATAGCAGTATTTTGATTTTAAATTCAGTGTGGCATTAATAATATATGCCAATTCATTAGAGATTCGCCAATTTTAGGCTTAATTAGCTTCAAATTTGACATTGTCATGTCTTATATTTATAGTGTTCCTGCTTTAATTTTTTACAGTGGTAGTGTTAAAGGAATAAAGTTTAATAAAATTTCAAACATCCGAAATTCAGTAATCCAGATAGCTTTGATGCAAGAGGGAAAAAATCCGCAAACAAAAATCTCCTTGCGTAAAAACAATTAAAGACAGCAAAACAACTGACATGTTGAAGCTGTTATATTTTAATACTGCATGTGAGTGTACAAAATATAATCAACATCATTCTTGTAATCATTAAATTAATATGTGATATGCAAATTTTATTTTTTCCTAGAAATAAACTCTTATTTTCCTAAACCATTTTTTATGTGGATGAAAGGTCAATTAGAAATACGCATGTTCGATTACCCATATAAGATGTATTCCCAATTATTCCGAATAATCGGCATTCTACTGTATTTAGTTTTCGGAACGATAAAGGCAAAAATTAGAGGCCAATTTCCCTTAAGGATCAACCATGCATGCAATTCCAGTATCTATCCCAATTAATTGGAATTAGACCCAATTTCAATTATATTTCACTTGAGGATCATACTGCACTTGGTTGATTTATCATTTTGTACTTGGCTTATAGACCATAACAGCTGTAATCGGAAGCCAATTTGCATTAAATATCAACCATGCATAAAATTCCGGTACATGTCCCAATTAATTGGGACTAAACCCAATTCTGATACTGTAGGTCACGACTGGACCATGCTGCACTTCACTTGTAGAAGATACAGTACTTGATTTATTTACCATTCTGTACTTCACTTATAGATCATGCTGTACTTGATTTATTTACTATACTGCATTCGGCTCATGGACTACAACAGCTATGATTGGGGACCAATTTGCAATAAAGATCAAACATCGATGCAAATTCTAGTGCACGCTCTCAATTATAATATCAATTGGTTAAATGAATTAAAATTCCCATGTTGGTCAATGGTTTCTCATAAATCATTCGCATGTTTGAGTATACAGATTAGATCTGGCCTCAGTTAATCTGAGGAATTAACATTCATCTTTTCTTGGTTTCGGGACCATGATAGCTGTGATTGACAGCTTCGTTTTCCTTTGAAGATCCGTTAGCATACAACTTTAGTACACGTTCTGATAATAGTATCACTTTTATTTCCAAATTGTGATATCATCATGGTGACCGTAGCTGCCACATGAATTAATGAGCAAATTCAATTATTGAGATCTGGTCTTCTCCCAATTAATCCGGGGTACACTCAATTTTGATATTGTATTTGGTGTTGGGCTATAACATGTATGTTTGGAGGCATTAAAGATCAACATTCCATACCAGTCTAGTGCATATCGTCAATTATAATATCGATTGAATACATGAATTAAAATTATCATGATGATCATTGATCCCGCATAAATTTCCACATATTTGCTTATCAGTTGGGTCTATAAATTGAAATTATATGGGCGACCACCACTGCTACCTGAATTATTCAATTATTGAAATCAGGTCGATTCCCAATTAATACAGATAAATGACTTTCGACTCACTTGACTTCGAGATCATAACAGAACAAAATTCGAAGACATTTTCCATTACAGATTCGAAGTGTAAAAAATTCTGATGCAAGTCCCATTATGAAATCAATTAGACCTACCAATTAAAGTTACGATGGCGATCACCATATGGATAATCACGAATGACAATGATCATCTATGATTATCCACGTTACTTTCAAGATATTTATCAAGAAGCACATTTCTTATCCATTGGCAAGTTGTAAGAAAAGAAAATTCTAATAATATGCTATCACTATTTTTACAAAATATGATAAGAAAAAATATTTCGAAGCCAGCTTGATTATTATGTAAAAAACTCTCTTAGAAAGCATATAACTTCTGTCAAATGTTTAACTGTTACTAGTAAAACTGTAATGTGATTTGAACCTAAGAAATTGCCATCAACGGCGACTTGAACGCTCTGTGCTTTGTCTTAACCCAGCCGTTGAGCATGTGACTGTAGTGGCCTTGAAGATGAATCTCAGTTTCAAAAGTTTTCACAGTTTGAGACCCGATTTAAACAAAGATCAGGCGTAAAGAAGACCACCTCCCAATCCAACCTCTTCCCTATTAAGAGACTTCAGCTCATCAGGTGTCATGGATGCCCCTCCTCTCTTGATGGAATGCAGAAGATTAAAGAAGGAGTTTAAGTAGAAGTTAATATTCCTTATGTGGTCGTGGCATAAAATCACAAAGAATATCCTTAAACTGACCTAATTTAGTTTCAAAATTAATGTTATCTAATTCACTAAATTGAATTAATATTTTATTAGAATTTATGAATATTTGAAAAATAATAGTATTAATCCTCTAATCAGAACATCTTTTGATTAAAATGTACTTTAGCAGTTATTATCATTACTTAGAGAGTTGAAGTGAAAATTAAAAAGGAATTCTTCTCCTTCCTTCATTAGAGCCTATATTTGTCCTTAGTGCAATATCTACTACTACTATCTACTCACCAAATAACTACTATGTAAATTAAACTACTTAGGTATCGTATATAGGAACACAAAAACCAACGTCAATATCAGTTCTTTTTGTTTTTATTTGGTAAATATTATTTTCCATTTCTTTAGATTTAATGTTTCTCAAAAGTATTGAACAAAAATAGTTATGGAACTGAATCATGAATCATATATGCAATCAGCGGAATACTCTCCAGAAAAATTTCTCGCATACTCTGTAATAAACTTGTTCTGCCAGAAAAAGCCTTGCATGATACTGTGTACCAGAGATTCTCAACCTGTGGGGCGCGCCCCCCTAGGGGGGTGCGAGCACAATAGAAGGGAGGCTCGAGAATATTCAAGAGAAAATATGATTTTTAAAAAATTGATTAACTGACTGAAAGGAAAGCACACATACACATAGAAAACAAAATACATTTCGACATATTTAATAACTTATTAAAGTAAAACAACTTATTAAATCAAAACTTACTTAATCAAAATATACTAAATTAAAAACAAATTTAATAATTATCTGTGACTTTCTTGGGCCTGTCTTGCAAAGCAAAGTTTTTAGAAGGAAGGCTTAGTATTAGAAATAGCCACTCTCAGTTCTGTTTCTATATTTTGTCTTCAAAGAAGCCACAGCAGAAAATCCAGTTTCACAAAAGTTGGATGTTGAAAATGGTAATAGAATGTGAAATGCCCTTGTTTTTAGTGCAGAAAAATCATCGTTACTCCTGTTCAAAATTGTCTTTTAGTTTCGTCACTTACCGTGAAGTCTATGAATTTTTTTCCTCCTCAATTGAGAGTTTTTCGGAAGTCTTATGAAATGGATCCCTAACCCATTCGTAACTTGCTATCAGTTTGTTGTCAGCAAAAAAAACTTTTAAAAATTCTTTACCAGCATTTCTAAAATATTTTCAATGGTTACAAAACAACTTTTACATGTTCTTCTTCAGCCTTGTAAGTTTTAGTACAATAATCCACATTTGCAAACATTGTTAGGTTTTTTTACTTTAAATTTCTGCTCCACAATTCCAATTTTCTACAAAAATCATTAACTTTATCACTCGTATCCAACATAAAGTGGGTAAAAAAAGTTTCCGTTATGACTGTTAATAAAAGTTTTATTTTTGGTACAAAATATTTTGTCATGAAAATGAAAATTTTAAAATTGGTTTAACACAATATCATTTATTATTTATGAATATTATAAAGGAAAAACTATGACGAAAATTAAATATTTAAATTGAAAGAATAAAAAAAATGCCACTAATAAGGAACAAAAAAGTTTTCTTACGGTATTTATATAGAACATGAAAAACCTTTTTCATGCTGACCTACTTGCCTTTAATGATCGGTAGGTTTTCCTTTGGCTTTTATCAGTTCTTTCAAATGTTGTGGCATAATCCCCATAAGTTTTTTGTTGGAGAAATACGACTCCAAATGTCTTGAATGACCCTTTTGAGTTCAACCTTGTTCTTTGTGTCATATTTTTTAGTTCAAGGCCTATTTCTTCCAATAAATGTCCTATAAGGATGAAATTGGGTGAATGGAAAGGGCTATGAAGCTGTTTTTATTTAACATTATTGAGATATTACTCTTGACAATTCTTGGAGGTGTGCTTAAGATCGTTGTCCTGTTTAAAAGTAAAGTCTATTCCAAGGGACAGTTTATCTTCATTGGTTAAAATGTTTTGTTTTAGAATCTCAAGATGTATGTACCTATACATATTTCCATTTACAAAACATAAATATCCGACACCAGCAGCACTTATGCACCCCCATACTATATTCTAACCATCCCCGTGCTTCACAGTTCCACATAAATTCTTAAGTAACATATGCTGTTTTGATTCCCTCCAGATCATAACTTGACCATCTGACCCACGAATATTAAGTTTTGATTCATCACTAAAATGGACAGTTCCCCAAAAATATAGAGGCTTGCTTATATGCTTCTTTGTAAACTCGAGACGCTTTTTCTGTAGCAGAGACTTATAACAAGCTTCTTACGGGCCCCATATCCATTATAACCTTTTTTTAAAAAATGACATTTCTTACAATTTATGATGCGAATTCAATGTTGTAATTAACAGTTAAATCAGTTGCAAGTTGAGGTGCACTAATCCGAAGGATTATCTTGCACCTTACACATGATATTTCTTTTATGCAAGCGATTTAACTTCGGAGTTCTTCCGAATCGATCTCTATCCTCAAATGTTTACACGCCACGGTATCTTTCAATAATATACTGCACTTTAGACTTTGGTTTGTAAGTCCTTTCACTGATTTTATTTTTCATAAATAATCTATTTTTTCGCAACCGAATCACTAACTCTCGAATGGATTTCTGAATTTCCATTTTAAGACGACCAGCGAAACATTGGAAGTAAACAACTGTTGTTATGTCGTATTCTTCATTCTGACAAACCATCAAACTTCGAATATTTACTGTGGATTAGTTGTAGTGCACGTCAGGAGGAATTTGCATATTGCGTACGGAAACTTTTTTTGCATGATACTTCGTCATTTATCTTAAAAATTGCAAACTGACTTGCTGAGTTTTGTAAAAAAGAGAAATTTACTATGAAATTCCCTTTTAAAGACTCATATTAACAATATATAAGTCTATAAAGATAAAAAGCAAAGATTAGAAATTATGCTAGTTCCATTTTATTTTAGTCTTCCGTACGGAAACTTTTTTTACCCACTATATGTATATTTGCTCCTTGGAGTTGAAGATTCAAGTTATTTAATTTCTCGAATATGTAGACCAAGTACTTCAATTTCATCACAAATAAACCATCGCGAAAATTCTAGCCTCCAGTCTGTTTTCTTCTGCTAGAAAATTGGCGATTTCTTCTCTTTATTCATTAACACGTTGCAAAAATTTCCCACGTGATGACCATCTTGCCTCGCAATAAAATAGTAATGCTGAATGTATTGAAACCCACGTCTTAACAAAGTGCGGAAAAGATTCTCGAATTCAGGGGTCTCATTTTTATATAATTTACTACGGTTACAACCGTAGTTAACACAATATTTAGACCAGGACTCATTGCTTTCGAAGCCAAAGCTTCTCTGTGTCACGCAACTTCGAGAAAAGCTGACACTGTACATCTTCGGCTGTATCGCCAATTTGACGAGAAACAGTATCATTTGAAAGAGGTATGGACTGCAATTGTTTTGAAAAATTATCTCCAAACACAGTTTCTACAATCTCAATTACTGCTGGCAAAATAAGCTCTTCACCAATGGTGTGAGGTTTTTTACATCTGGCTATTTTATATGAACTTTGTAAGATGCAATTAAAGCTTCTTGATTCACAAAGTTTCTTTAAAAATTATTTTTGCTTTTTATATGATTTTAATTTTAATTCGAAGAATTCTCTGGGTTTGTTGATGTACTCACTATGAAGCGTTTCCAAATGTCGTTTAAGTTTATTAGGTTTCATGCTGTCTGCGCCCAACATTTTTGAACAAATGATACACAGGGGCCTTTCTTCTTCATTTACTTCAGTACTGGTAAACCCAAAATTTAAGTATTCTTGAGAATATTTTCGGAACAACGCTCGTCTGTGTACTTGTTGATGCTTGACTATCGTCTAATGCTTGCTTACTTCCGTTTAAAAATTGATCCATGATCCATGATGAAAATTATGATTGAAACCTGGGCCACAAATACTGAAATGTTGAGAAACGTTGCTGCGTACAATAGTTATCAAATATTACCTTTTGGCTTGAATTTAACATTTTTACTGAATCTAATCTTTGCTGAATCTTTTGGCGATTAATCCCAGTCAAGCGGTTAATAGTATCGCAAAATCGAATTTGTTCTTTTGACACATTTTTCTTAATCCATTGAAACAAAGATTTGACAGAAAACTGCAGTCGTAATCAGAAAATCCCATACCTAATTTGATATATCTGTGCCATTGCGTTTTTGAATTATCACGCTTCTGAAAGTACAGGCCGACAGACAGTCAATCCGTTGTTGGATTTGTCTCAATCTTTGACAGATGTCTACATTATAGATGTTTCATCTGTGTACCGATTCTTATCTATCTAGCTTTCTTCGTTTTGAAATTATCCTGTTACCTTATATTCGAACAGCCCGATAGACGAACTTCATCTGAACAAATTTCACTCAAAATTTGATAGAAATATGCAGATTTGGTATAAAGATCGTATACCAAATTTCATCCATCACGCTCAAAGCCATTTTTAGCTATCTTTGTCAGAGACAGATGGGCGTTTTCCAAAAATGCATTTTTCGAACTTAGTCTAAAAAGTGGAAATCCTTCAAAATATCGAGTTCGAATTGTTTGCGATTACTGTACATTCTTTATATTACGTATACTAGAAAGTAAAAATCGGTTTAATGTCAAATTAATTTAAAGAAGTTTCAAACCAAGCTGATAAAAATGTCTAATCTTTTTTACGGAAACTAATATTTTATCCACGAATCTTATACTCTAAAACTGAGAAGTAAACACCAGACACCACTTAGCAAATGTATGTCCATCTATATTAAAAAAATACAATTTCGCAATTTTAGAAATAAAAGTATCATGCGTATAAAAATAATCATATCATCATGTATCAAAAATATCACCATAAATATACAATATTGTATCTTCTAAATTCCACCTGAAAATAAAATTCAAATTTTTAATACATTCGAATTTAATATCCGAAATGATATTTTCTAGTAAGGAAAATATTTTATATTCATAAAATGAAGTCTTTAGATATTGCATTTTCTACCATTAAAATATACAATAACCAAAAACACTTCTTTATTTGTTTTATTAAATATATAAAAATATACTAAGTGATAATAACTTCAGAATTGTATCGTAGACATTTCTGTTTTCTGACAGCGGGAAATTTCGTTCGCATCCAAGAATCAATATTTCTCGCATGTATTCCAATGAAGTGAAGCGAATCTAAAAATACAAAAAAGAAACAATTCAAATCCGAAATTTTCCATGCGAAATAATAAATAAATAAATGAGATGAAATAAAACAGAAGCGAAGCAAAAATATGAAAAACGCAGGCTTTAAGTCACGAGAGAGCAATATAATGTTTTCTAAAATGGGATTGAGCGTAGAATGCAGTGAAGCCAGGTAATGAATTTTAAAATCAGATTCTCTATGCAAGAAGATAAAAGAGACGAGCAACACTCCCTGCGAAATAGAAATTGGAAAGGGCATGCCTCACTTCCTTAGATTTCAGGAATGAAAATTTTTGCAAAATACAGCTCGACAGGTTTCGAGAGGAAGAAGAATGGATGCAGAATCCTCCCCGGAGGATTGAGGTACGGTTAAGGTTTCGAAAAAAGTATCAATTTCTTTGGAAAATTAAAGCACTTCGTTGCTTTGACTCTAGTTAAACCTGTGAAAAATGTGTAGCATATGAAATAAAATAGGGAATATTTCTATCTTTTTCATGTATATAAAATATAAAGTGTTATAACCGTCAAAAAATGAGTCCTTGAAATTTTCATGAGTCTCCGCATTTTAAAAATCTCCGAATTCGAAAAAAAAGGTCTATCAGCGAATATAATTATACAACCCCAATCAAACCTACGATAGATGAAATTTGGTATGTGGTCTCTTTAGATTAAATGTTTAAGTTTTTTTAACAGCAATAGTAAAAAGGAATCCATTCATGGTAATCTGTGCCTCAGTATGTATATATATATATATATATGCAAAACGCTAAAATGCAAAACCTAGATAATTAAAATGTGGTTGACGGTTTTAGAATCTCAGGTATATATAAACAAACCACATGTAAAATTTTGTATCAAATCTGTCTATCTGTTCTTTCTCATGCAAATAAATTACTCAGAAAAGTCATGATCTTGAAAAAAGATGAAATTTGGTACATGGTCTTGTTGTTGAAATGCATTTCTTTTCCTCTTTTTAGACTTAATCGATAGGCAACAAGACTTCCAAAATAAATAATCATTTTTCTTCACTACACTACAGAGCACAGAACGTCCATGCCTGAAAAATCTCAAAATAAAATTTATATACTTTTGGTGTTTCTGGCTTACACCAAAGTTCCTTATTTTTATGTGGTAAGGAAAGAGGGTGACATTTTTGGTAGAGTGAATGCAAGAATGTTTTGAGAAGACTGCTTCCACTAGCTATATCCAGGTATTTTATCAGTGTGATGCATTAGGAACGAAAATGCTTTTCAAGATAATGCAATTTGAAGTAGGGCAACTGTATCTCCAAATAGATCAAAATTGATTCATTTACTTGAATTGTATTATAGAAAACTTTCATTTTTTTCAATTAGTGACTTTTAATTTAAAAAAATGAAAATACATTAAATTAAATGTATTTTTGTCGAAGCAACAAGAAAGTACAACCAAACAAATAACAAACTACAAAAAAGTGAAGAAATTCCAGTCAAAAGAGCAAAGGTAAAGTTTGAGTAACAGCTAGGAAAAAAAAAGGGTTTTCAGTTGGCAGAATGCCAAACTTGAGTTGGGAAAATTCCAGCTTGGTTTCTACTTTCAGTAAGCGGAAACATCGCTTTTCGTCTCCAGATGTGTCACTTAACTATGTGCAGTGTATTTGTAAGGAGCTCAATTCTTTTTCTCTCTTGTTTCCAGATTCATTTTCTGACTTTTTCCTTCATTTCTTTATTTCTTTCCATTTTTATCACTTTTCAAAATTTTAGCATGGGGAAATAATAAAATAATTTTTTTAGAAAAAGAGTTTTACCGATTTCTCAAGAGAGATAGTGCTGACGCATTGCAGCCCATTTTGAATGTGCTGCATTTTATTCTTAAAACAAAATACAGGTTTACAAGTTTGTAACAATACCGCCTGAATGGTAATATAGTGTAATCTATTTCAGGCCACGGTGGTTCAAGAACAATTTTTACGAAAGTTCTTCAAAGTATACTAGATAGGGCACATTCAATTCTTCAAGATTCAAATGAAATTTTGAAGAGAGTGGAGATTCGCCTCGTGCACGTCATCTGCCCACAGTTTTCTTGTCACGTCATCTGACCTCAATTTCGAGATTCATCTCTAAACAGATCTCACTTAGCTTAAAAAAAGAGACTTTTATCTAAATTAACCAAATTTGCTTTTTTAATTAATCGATTAATCAATTTTTAAATTAATCAATTACTTTTAAGATATCACTTGAGTAGCTTTAAAATGGAGCGTTAATCAACTTAAAGAAAATTTAATTTAAATTTCTATTAGAACAATAATTAATATTGAAATTAATAAAATGACATTAGCATAGCTCTCGGAGGACATTAAAATGGTACATTAATCTAAGTAAATTAAATTTAATTAATTCATTAATTGGTTGTAATGAATTAAATGAAAGCTTGATTAATGGAAATCTGGAATTACTTATACGATGCAATGAATAAATGAAATAAAAAAATAGATTCGAAACAAAAAAAAAACATGAAAAACAGTGGCTTTCAGTCACGAGAGAGCAATACAATGTTTTCGAAAATGGGATTCCGCAGAGAATGCATTGTGTCTAGGTAATAAATTTTAAAATCAAATTCTCTAAGCAAGAAGATAAAGTATATCGGCTACAATCTCTGCAAAATAGAAATTTGGAAAGGCCTTTTACCACTTCTGCATATTAGATAAATGGGAATTTTTGCAAACATAGTTCAACAATTTACTGGCATGAAGAATTTAGGCAAAATTTCGCTGGAGGATTGAGTATGGTTAAAATTTCAAAAAATATGTACATCTCAATAAATGTTTTGCAAATACATCTGTAACACTTATACACAATTTTAAATAACTACACGTATTCAGTACCTATTTGTCATGGGAAGTTGAGGAATATGAATGGAATGAATAAGATATTGGTTTTATTCTACTGTTTCAAGTCAATATTCTTTCAAGTCAAAAACAAAAATGGAATGATTTTCCCCTGAAAGTCATACAGGAAGGTAATACATCCCAATATTGTTAGAAATCTGTAAAATTACTTCCCTGCCACGACTGTCTAATCGTTTTAAAGGGAGATTTGAAAAGATATATTTATATGCTGAATAGATGACAGACCAATAGATATTCAATTGGCGACCATTTCATGAGTATTGATAAAATATTGGCCACTATTTTTTGTACTGGTGACCATTTCATGTACTGACGAGCATTTAATTATTTCAATAATCACGACCATTTCATAAAAGACGGCAAAAATGATTGTTCTGAAAAAAAAATTATATTTTGATCCTTTTTCTATTAAGAATCGAGATATGTAGATTCTTCGGGAAAATCATTTCTAATTTCACATCCTGTTAGGAAACCTATCTTAAATAGAGAAGTTGCTGTGATTCAATCAATTTTCACGCTGAAATTGAGTTCGCAAAATCTAGCCAGGAACTGTGCGCAGTGGCTGTTATTTAATTAGCGATTTTTTGTATGCTTGTAATTTTAGCATATAAAAGGACTGAACATTTTTGGCTGTGTTTTCGTTACCTGCGGTCTGTGTTTTTCTGGAGTAAAGGTGGAATAAAAATTCGCATTCCATTATACAGGGTGTCTCAAAAACCTTGATCGCGGGTTTTATTCCTGAAATATTGATCGTAGACATATACTGTAAATTAAAAAGTTGCGTAAAAAAAGGTGCAAATTGCCATGAAACCTATTAAAGTTTTCAAAGAATTAAACTTTAAAAAATACAAAATTTAAATTTTTAAAAGGACCCTGTACGAAAAAATTCCCCAATGAGTAAAATGGGTCACATTCTTTAATAAGGTCATGTACGAAATTTCAGAATTTTATCACAAAAAATCGCATTAAACTACATAAATGCTGACTTAAACCACTTTTCGATGCCTGGATATGAGTTCGCAAAGAGGAAAAATCATGTCGGATGTTCGTGTTTTAGGGATTGTACACAAATTAACAAAGAAAGTAATGACTGAATAAATAAATAATAATTTTGCTATTTTTTGTTTCAAAGGTATTAAAAATTTGTAGAAATAATAAATTAAAGGAAAGATTACATAAGGAAAGATTACTTTAATTAAAGATTACATAAGATTTTTTTAAAGTTCACTGACTGTGCTATTTTTAAGTTATATTCTGTAATGCATGATATAAAATTTTAAAGTATTTTGCTGGAAGCATAGATTTTAAAATTTGTATTTAAAACTAAAGATATGAAGCATATTTAACTTTCTTATGATGCCTTCCTACGTCGCGTTATCTGCACTGAAGCTGTAAAAATTTGCATTTTAATTTGTGATTGATCCTTCTCAACTTTGTTTTAGCATATCTTTGAGAATTTTCGTGATAAAATTCTGAAATTTTGTACATAACCTTATTAGAGAATGGGGCACATTTTACTCAGTAGGAATTTTTTTGTACGAGATCCGTATAAAAATTTAAATTTGGTATTTTTTTAAGTTTAATCCCCTGAAAGTTTTAATCGATTTCATAATATTTTGCACCTTTTTTTACATAACTTTGCAATTTACAGTATATGTCTATGATCAATATTTAAGGAATAAAAGCCGCGGTCAAGGATTTTGAGGCACCCTGTGCAGTATATTGGATACCTTTCATCATAAAACTACAGAACCAGTTTGCGTATCAGTATATTGGAAATAAATTGGACTATAGCTGCAGGTGCTTTAAAACCATTTTAATCAAAAGAAGCTCCTACACTAACTTTTGTCTTGAATCCGTGACTTATGAGTCTTTCTAAACGCTATACTACATATGTTATTAAACCCTTGCTAATTACTTCTGCTAAATCAAGGGGGATTGGAATCAGAATTTTGACCATACATCAGTTATAAGTAGCATACTTGATTTTAAAAACTGAGTTTAATTAATATGTCATGTATGGAAATAATTTTATTTAATGGAATTAATCAATTTTCAACCAAAATTTGTCTTAATAAAGTTCTAATTAAAACATTGTTATGATGATTCGTCTTTTCATCTTCTTGTGGCGACATTTGATTGCTTACCTTAATTTATGCATCTGTGTGTGGTAAAAATGTCATCCGCGTCCCAAACAACACAACTTTGAAAAATTATAACAGTTGAGAGATTGAAGAATAATTTGCTTGATTTACAATCGGTACCGAAGCTAAGTTTCATTTACAACTTAATTAAAACCTTATAAAATAAATCCACCATCTATTAATCAAGTAAGGCAACTGAAAGCGCAACAAAAGATCTCTTTGTTCTTGTGCATATCCTGTGATTAAGATAATACACATTCATTGTCCGCATTCTTTATCTGAGGGTAATAAATAACAACTGTCACAAAAATGGTGAGCGAGATTTGTCAGATACCACTTCTCTGGTGTTGTATTGAATCAGGAGGAAAGAAAACGTGCTGAAATTTGGCGGCTCAACAGCCTAGAAATGTCATGTTGACATAACTTTGTAAAATATTCGTTTTATTTGGCGTTCATTTTCTGGGTAGAATACATTCGCATCCATCAACCAAAGAGAATTTTTTTCAGGGAAAAATTATTTCTGTGTACTTGTTACTTGATTGTTGCATCGTAGTTTTGGCAATTCTTGAAAGAGGTTTTCGATTGTGTCAGATTGAATGTAGAGAAGTAAAATAAGACATTTTATTCTATTTCGAAAGAGTGCAATGAATGTGTCATTAATTCGCTTATTTTTTATCCATTCAAATATCTCTGCACGTCATGAAATTATTCTTTATTCACACGAGTTCCAAATATTATTGTTGTTATTCTTGCAAATGAATCTTTAATCTCTCAGCTGAATATTATTGATATTCGTTTATTTGGTGTGCATTTTCTGAGCAAAATGCATTCGCATCCATCAACTAAACGGAATTTTTCCATGGAAAAAGTAGTTATACGCACTTGTTACTTGATTGTTGCATCGAAGTTTTGGTAGTTCTTGAAAGAGTTGGCGATTGTGTCAGAGTGAATATAGAAATAAAAAAAAGATCTTTTATTCTATTTCGAAATTGGGCAATGAATGTGTCTTTAACTCTCTCATTTTTGATCCATTCAAGTAATATCTCTACAGATCATGAAGTTATTCTTTATCTGGTGTTCTAAATATAAAATTATGGTTATTATTCTTGTAAATGAATCTTAAATCTTTAATCTATGCTGTTATTGATTATAACTGAAATAAAATACAAAGGCAACATGGATTAATCGGGTTATCCATAAATGAAAGATTTGAGAAGTTTTATTTAGCCCTTAGCACTATACTAAACTGGTCAACAGCCTCGAAGAAGAGGATTCCAGAGAGTAATATGGATGGATTATGATAAAAACAGCAATTGGCCACAACAAATCCTGTAGATACTCCTACGTTCAGTGGCGGCAGGGTGGTCGGTTGTACACAAGAAGAAGAAGCATTACACTAGACTAGACTAGTACCACTAAGGCAACATTCGATTGTATGCCTATTTTAAGCTTAAAACAAAGATAATTAATTTTTTGTTCATGATCTTGATGTAACTGCTGCGATTGGCAAATCAAATTACTAACTTTGATCTCAGTAAAGGCCCATCTGTATTGTTTAATTTTTTAAAAAAAAATCTAAGTATGCGCATAATCTTCAAGCGAGAAAGAATCTTTGTCTCTAGAGTAGCGCCAGTCGAGACCTTAGGATATAAAAGGCCATTTTATTAACAGATTATTAGTATTGTGTTTTAAATGTCCAGATTGATAACCACCCAAACCGACAATATGGTCTTTGGGAGGGACAAAATGTTCAGGATCCCAAAACTTTCGACCCAAACCCACGAAAAAAGAATAAGGTAAGTGGTGGGGGGGGGGGAGGTTAAATGTTAGAAAATTCATAGAACTGATATGGAATATCCAACATAAAACGATTATTGGAAAAATAGAAGTTGGAAAGTCAATGAATTCATCCTTGAAGAGTTATTTGGTGATTAATCCGTGAACAATGCTTAGCATGCGTTAGTAGTATTCAAAAAATAGAATTTATGTTTCAAACAAGTTTTTTAACCGATTGAAACCGAAGTTTGACTCAAATTCCTATACCAAGTTTGATACATTTAAGACATTGCATATTTGAATTATAAAGTTTACTTATTTCTGAAAGTACTGGCAGACAAACAGACAAAGCTGATGGATTTGGATCAAAATTTGATAGTTGTCTAGACTATAGATGTTAATTCTGTGTAACGAATTTTATCTATCTTGCTCTCTTCGTTTTCTTTTCTTTATCGTGTTAACTTACATTCGAACAGTCAGACAGACGTACTTCCTCTGAACAGAGTTTTCCCAAAATTTGATAGAAATCAGCAAAATTGTATAAAGACCGTGTACCAAATTTCAACCGTCTAGCTCAAAGCGTTTTTGAATTATCTTTGTCACACACAGATGGGCGGACATTTTCCGAAAATATGTTTCTCGAACTCAGTAAGGTCTTAAACATGGAGATTCGTCAAAATGTCTAGTTCGAATTTTTTGAAGATTACTATAATTTCTGTTTACCACGTATACGAGAAATTAAGAAATAAATAAAAATCTCACGTAAGTTTATTTTTATCTTATAATTTTAATTTAATGCAATTTTCATAATTATTTTCTAATATTCAAAACATTGAGAAAGAGCACTGCAACGAATAAATAAGAGCTTGTTAAACAATAAGAAAATCTACAACTTCGCGTTTAAAAGCATTCAGAAAAACAAAGATGCAAAATTTTTCCTTATTTAATACCAGTTTTATACATTTTTCATAAAGAACATCAAATTCGTGTGTGGGAGACACATTCCTGCCCCCGGCAAAGGATATTATTGTCTCATCCATAGTGCATTTTTATTGAAACACATAAAAAATAGCTCCTGGCTGATTTAATTAAAGCTAATCTGAATTAATTTACTTTGAAAAGAAACGAAGTAAAAAAAAATCTAACTCATAAAAAATGAAAAATTGCACTTTTCCATTAAATTCTATTTGCCAGAAGAAAAAATATATATATTGCGCAGCTTTTCTTTCAGTGCATTTCTAAAGTCAAGTAAAGTGAAAAAAAAGACTCAACCAGAATGGCTCACTACGTTTTTTTATAAAGTGCTAAAAACCTCTTTTCTATTTGATCAATTGTGCCAAAAATCATTAACAATTCTATCGCTAAAAATAATTAATTAAAAAAACATTCTAAACCATTAGAGTTTTACAGTTCTTTTTACATATAAGTGCTTTTTTTCTCTAAAAAGAAGGTGATTTTCCATCGTATGGTCATAATGCTTCTGTTAAATACCGAATGAAAATAAATTTTTTTTGTTCTTTTTATTGATAATGTAATAATACCCTTCTTCCTTAAATGGCTTTGGAATAAGTTCTGGGGCCGCAAGATAGTACCACAAAATCCAAATCTTAGAACATTTAGTCATTTTTTTCCCTCCATTCACTACTTCTTCATCCTTTTTTTCTACTAAATGCCCGACATATTTAAGAAGAAACTGAAAACGAACGCGTTTTTTTTTTGTTAAAAGATAAACAAAACAGCTTGGATAATACTTGAAAGAATAATTTTTTCCCAAGACATTCTGCTTTTAAATAAATGCTGTAATGCAAGGTAAAAAAGAGAGAAAAAAGTAATGGCTTTCCTTTTAATTTTTAGTTAGGAAAGTAAGCAAAGATAGAAAAAAAATCCTAATTCAAAAATACATAACAAAGAACTGCTTCTTTACCTTTGAAATTATTTATTATATGCGGAAGATCATAAAAATTATAACCGCTATGACCATAACAATGTTCATAACACTTGGATTTTTGAAAAAAACTTCCTTTTTTCCTACTTCTTTGAGAAAATTACCCGGCATTAAATTGTTACTATCATGTAAATTGTTATAAAGCATTGTTTTTAGCTTGATAAAAGAGGGACTACCTAATTTAAATAAAAAATAGTCCCTATTTTTTGATTTGAAAGTTTGGAAGCTTTTCTTCTAACCATCATATTTTATAATAAAAAAATGCTATTAACTTTAATAATAATTTTCTAGAAAGTTCTACCAAATGATAATTGAAGCTAAGATTACACATTTCTTTAGATTCAAATAAAAATAGAAGTGTTGTTGAACAGAGAGAATTGCTTACCCAAAACTTTCTCTTATACTTTCTAATAAAGGTGTGATATAAATTAATCCCAGAGAATGCCCTGTACGGTATCAACGTCCAATAGTTACAAAATATAAACCCTTGGTGTGAATTTCGCATTTTCACTGAATCTATCGTATGATACTTGGCCAGAGTTTTGGTAAATTAGGATTTTAAATATTGTTACTAAATTTTCTTTACCGGGGTTCGTTTGGATAGTGGTAGTGATAGGGTGTGGAGAACGCTCAATAATCAGACGGCAATGGAAAAAGAAATAACGACGTTTATTTACACGAAGACACACAGGATAGCACAAAGCGACAACTATATACAGCACAGAAGACGATTATCTTCACCCGAGACGTATAGCATACAACAGCACACACAGCAGCATGCAACCAGAATCTACTGCAGACAGTAGCGCACAGCTCAGTTCAGCACTAGCTTGCCTCAGTAGCTTCCGACTCCTCCGTCTTCTACTTCTCCGACTCTGGCTTGGAATACTGACTTCGTCGACTCGACTCCGCTGCTCTCGAACTCGGACTACTCCGTCGTCTCCTCTGACTACTGTCTTCTCTGGCAGCTGTGGCCCATTTTATAGGTCTCAGGAGGCGGGGCTAGAAGCCTCTCAACCAATCAGGAACGTTCGAGGCGTATCTCGGTTCCTACTGGACGGATCGGGAAAATTCTCGAAGTTTCGGGTATTATCTATTTTGGCGCCAAAGTCGCCAAATTCGTCGCCAAGTCGCCAAATGGTCGCCAAGTTTGTCGCCAAGCTCTGGGACCCCCGACACGACGCCCAGACTCTATCCCATAGAGATGACTGTAAAACATTCTTTCCAATGATGGAACCAATTATGCTGGGAAGCAGCATTACGGATTCGTAACAATATGTTCTTCCCAATTGATTGAAACAAAAAAAATTTAAACAGAGCAACACTTGTAATCACAAAATCAAATACCATATTTGATATATTTAGGTCATTACGTTTTTAAGTTATCATTTTTTCATGTTTCTGAAAGTTCAGACTAACAATGGTCAAACCCTTGTTTAATTTGGCTCAAATTTTGATAGATTTCTATACTATTGTTAAAACCATATATACAGAATTTATTTATCTATTGTCAATTTATTGTTATTTATCATATATTTAACGCTCATAGCTTTGCAGTCATCATGTTAACTTATACTCGAACAGACTGAAAGACAAATTTCTTCTCAGCATATTTTGCTCAAAATTTGTGTGCTCAATTTACATGTGTGGTGTAAAGACCATATGACAAATTTCAACCATCTAGCTCAAAGTAGTTTTGTGTTATCTTTGTCACAGACAGATATACAGACATTTTCCAAAAATGTGATTGGAGGTCTAAATCGTAGAGATTTATCAAAATCTCAAGTACCAATTTATTTCACGAACACAATACTTTCTCAATACTTCGTATACGAGAAAATAAAAATTATTGATTTTTGTTTTTAACAGGTCTTGATATTCAGGCTACCATAACAAACTTCGTTCATTTTTAAAATGATATATATTCTAAAGAATCAAGTGAAAGTATGTGAGTTTATGTAAAAACAATCTCTATAATACTTTATGTTTACTCTCTGGGTCATACGATATACATTTAGGTCACAGTTGAACTCGTTCCATATATTTTGTAGCGACACCAAGCCAATGATCATTGATTTACTTCCTGAGTTCCTCTAACGTGCGTAGGGGGAGAGCGTGTATATTTAATGTGTACGCAAAGGAAGGAGTCACTAAGAGTTAAATCAGGTGATCTGGGGGGACAAGAGAACTAAGTGTGGTTATCCTCACCAACCATCCCGGTCCAGCGATACAGAAATTCATCGCTCAGATATCGACAGTCTTGAATGCCCAATCTAGAAATATCCCTTTTTGATAATAGAAGGTAAAGAAATATTCTTGAAATCATTAGAATGAACCTTTGACTGTGAAACTGCACAAAAAAAAACTCGACTTTGACGAATCCAACGAACTGTCATAATTGCGCATGGAGTTTTTGGTATCAAATGGATGAAACAAATTCAGTTACCGAATGGAAGCGTGTCGTATGACCAGAAGCAGTACATATAGAGCATTTGTAGAGAGTGAGGAAACTTGATTAATTTTCTATAACAAAATCCTTTAAATTACTAGAATGAACCTCTTTCCTGTGAGACTGCACAAAATACATTCATCTTTGAAGAATGCCGAATTTCTTTCAGCTAACAAATGCACGTGAATTTTTGGTATCCATTTGCAATTTTTTCACTCAATTTTGAATTGTGTAAAAAAAATTAGTTATCTGATGCATGTGAGTCTTATAACCAGGAATGGTACCTATACATCATTTGTAGAGTGTGAAAAATTTGAAGAATTTGATTTTTCTTTTCTTTTCTTTCCACATATCACTGTTGTTATTGCTGTCGTCATCACATTTTAACTATATTACGTTTCGAAAATGAAGGAATCTTGTATAATATTTATGCTTGTCGAATTTCCTAGTATTCTGAATGAATGAAAATAGTAGAGGTGTTCTCCTCTGGACTCTCTGGCATAATAACCAAAACTTTGCCAGGTTTGTCCTTTCTGCCGATTGGCACTAAAATTTGATATTGATCTTTAATTTTACTAAAGACCACATACCAAATTTCATTTGTCTAAATCGTTGTGATTTGAAATGATCATGTTCACATATTTACCAATAAAAAATTAACTCGTTGGACTAAAATTTGATACAGATCACGAAGTAGGTAAAGATCACATATTAATTTCTATTTATCTAAATCACTGAATTTTGTTATTATTGCATTCATATATTTTGAGTGTAGCAAGAGCAACTGTCCTCTAGGGGGCAAAATTTGACACGGATCATTAGTGCGAATAAAAGATACATACCAAATTTCATTTTCCTACGGTATTGCAATTTTGAATAACTGCGTTCACATCATCGCAAATATAAAGACCATATGATTTCTTTGGGCTAAAATTTGGTGCAGATACGCGATGTTAGTAAAGCCCACCAAGTAAATTCCATTTGTCTAAATTGTTGCGTTTTGGGGAGTCATCGTGTTCGCATCCGACAAATATAAAGACCAACTGACATTTTTGGATCAAAATTTGACATATAGTTTGGCATAAATAGTTGTATTTTGGACTTATTATGATCACATATCGGCAACTATAAAAATTAATAAACCTCTTAGGAGTATAATTTGATATAGATTTACAATGTTAGTAAAACCCCGCAGAATAAATTTCAATTGTCTACATCATTGCATTTTGGAATTTTTGTCTTCTTTGAGCCAAAATTTGGATACAGATATCCATTGTCAACAAAAACTACAAAATAAGTTTCATTTAAGTAAGTGATATTTTGGAGTTATTGTTTTTACATACAGCAAACTCTTCGGACAAAAATGTGATACATATCGGCAATTTTTTTGATAAATCCTTATAGTTAGTTTCATTGCTCTAACTATCTTCAGTTTCGAATAATCGTTCTCGAATGGACAAGGACAGATGAAGAAATATTCTTCAATCACGGAGGTTTTGTCTAAAATTCGATGGAAATCAGCAAATTGTGAGAAAAGGCAACGTACCAAATTTCATGTATTTCATTTCTGTAGCTCGTAATATTTTCTAGCTATTATGTCCAAGTCGGCAAACCAGAAAGGAATTTTTCAGGACCCGAGGAGCTTTGTTACATGACGATTTAATAAAATCTGGAGATCACCTTTCATGTTTCATCAGTCTTCATTAATCAAAATCTCCGATCTAATATTTTTTTAACTATTAGAATATTTTTTCTGAATATAACATGTAATTTTTCCATTGAAGCAGTTGCGTTTTATTGCAGAGATTTTATATGAAATTTATTAAAAGAATTATCAATCTATTTTATGAGAAAATGTGCAACCAGAATTATTGCCTCTTTGTATATTACTCTGTCTGTTTGTGTATGCGAAGTTGACAATTCAAAAGATCTATACTATAAAGGAATAGAGGTTATACTATAAAAGAATAGAGGTGTTAGCCTACAGTTAATTCCTATAATTTTAAGGATAATCATGTCTCTCCAGATTCAAAATACTTTAAATGTAATTTTAAAAAATTACTTTTATTTAGTGACTAAATATAGCGCTGAAAAATTCCAGAATCTAATTTCATATGGCCCACCCACTATCTTCTTAACAATATTAGATAGAATGTCCTTGACACGTTAACATTTTATGTAAAAAAATATTCCATTAATCTGCTTCCAAATCTGATTCGGTTAAAAACATTTAATTTCACTATTTTAGGCTCGAGGAGGTGATGTTTATTAGACACCAACCGCAATTTGGAATGGGAGCCTGTAATAAAAATGTAGATGTAGTTTTTTCCAAAAGTATATTTATAACTCAAACCACATTAGTCATAATTCTTTAAATCATTTAAAACATTTCGCCAATTGGAAGCATTTGCCTATCTATGAAGATTTAAAAATTAGCTATTATGATTTTTCATTTCATTTCTAAATACAGCTTATCGTGAAAATTATTAATTTTAAAACGGAATAAAAGTTGTTTTGCGTAAAATTTATTTATTTTTCCCTTTCTTATATTATCCTGAAGTATCTGCTCTATCTAGTTTACTTTTTCTATCTCTTTTGTGTTGAATAACGGATACTGTACTGTAAATCTTGTTTTATCACTGCAGATATACACTCACGAGGTTGCTAAAAAATAAAAATAAAAATAAGTAATGGCAAAGGAATGAAAAGAAATCAGAAAAATAAATAAATCTCTTTTTCAGGATCATCATATTTTCATTTCAATTAACCCCAATCTTATAAAATAAAAAAAAAGAAAATATACAATTTCTGTCCCCGTTTTCATTTACCCTTGACTCGTTTAATGTTTCTAACAAATTTCCTCTGGGAGTCGCGACATCCTCGGAAAGCCTATTATTTCACTCTGAAGGGTCTTGTTGTTGTAAAAGATCAGGAAGAGTCAAATCCCCCATAAGATTCCATTAGGGGGCCCGGGAGCTGATTGGAAAGTATCCGATCACGTGAACTATCGGTATCCCCACTTTTACCATCGGGATGAGACTTAATCCGATCTGGCATTGTTAATCCTCCCACGGTGGGATTTCCAGCTTTTCGGTTAAGAATCATTCGATCTGGCGAACGGGGATGGGGATATTCGATCAAGGAAAGAATCGTTTGCGCGTGAGGAATTAATGGGAACTGCTTCGGATTCGAAAACATCTGGCATGATTGTAGTTTTAAAAAGAAATAGCAGACTTCATTTTCACTAGACAGAATTAATTTAGCGCATTCTTTAAACCTTTGTGACCCACTTCCCTTTAAATTTTAAACTCAAATAAAAGGATATGTAGATAAACTATTTAAACCTATAGGAGTACACAGACTAAATATTGTGAGGATTTAGCCTGTGACACATTTAACGTTTTGATTTGGGGGGGTGGTGTTCCATCACCTGGAACACTGCGCTGGTATGGATCATCATTTCAATTTTTAATCACTATTAATGATGTATAAGCCAACTAAAAGATCACTCGAAATTATCACAAGATTTGAATTTGCCACCATTCTTGCAATAAAGAGTTAGCAACCCTATTAAAAAAGTTGACAACCAATAGTTTATGTAAGTACAAATGGAGCGTTACGCGATAGAATAGCGTGTTTTCTTTGTTGAACAATATTTCAAAAATAATGCCACAGTTCGAAACGTTGAGAATCGGCCTCCTAGATCGTGTGATTTAATACCATTGGAATTCTTTATAATGGGCTATTGGAATTCAAATGCCCATGCCAACAATCCCATAAGCACGCATGCATTGGAAGAAGAAATTCAATGCTGCATTCATGAAAGTCAGCCACATTTATGCAAAATGGTCATTGAAAATTTCGACAGAAGATTGCGTATGGGCCAGCAAAACCGTGGTGGCCATTTGCCCCTTGTGTTATTCCATACATAACCCTATCCTATGTACTTTACGATTCAATAAAAACAATGACAATTTTTTAAAAATGTGTTTTTTATTTAATTCAAATTTTGCGTTAAAACCTTGTTCTATCATGTAACGCTTCATTTTTATAACCCTAAACTAACAGCTGTCAAATGCTTTTATTTTTCAATAGAGTTGCCAACACTTTACTGCATGAATGGTGTCAAATTCAAATCTGACGTTAATTATGAAGATAGCACCTTTATAACCAGCCTGCTATGAAGCATTCATTAGCTTAGTTTATTCTTGATTAAAGTGCAGAATTTCAGATCTTACAAGTTTTTTGGCACTCGCCTAGCTGAAGCATCAGTAGCATAACAATAAAATGTATTGGTGTTTCTAGAGTCACAGTATCGAAGGCATTGACTTTGACTTTTCCAACATGCCCCATTTCGTAATATCACATCATGGTTTCGCATTCCAATTAGAGAAGGACATGTATGGAAAAAGCAATCCTGAATGCAAATGTATGGTTCTTCCTTATCCATCTAGTTGCTGATTTGTCAACAAAATTTACATTCCTTTAAAGCCTATAAACATAAAAACTGCATTGTTTAGATATAATATAATTCCTATAAAATAAAAATTGCATTGACCGAGGTAATATTATTAAATAATTAATAACAATCTGTTTAAATAATTAAATATTAAAGTCATTATTATATAACCTTAAGCAAGGTAAAGCAACGTCGTCCATAATTAATTTTGGACAAAAATCGAAGAACAGATAAATTCCGAAAAGAAGACTATTGCAGACAGGGGAGATCAACTAATATATGCGTATCCTCTATTCAATTCTTCAATGCCTTCTGGATGTTATATGTTCTAAAAGTGCCCTTCGTTTGATGAAAAAAGTTTTAATTATTCAGTCTTGGTATTGCTATTATTTTATCTGCCTATTCAGAATTACGGCAATCTCAAAAATCTTTAATGTAATTTAAAAATAATTATTTCACTTTTGTTAAATTAATAACTAATAATTCAGTATAAAAGGAATCATTAAATAATATAATACATCCATCACAACTTAAAATCTTAGGTATATAAATTGTCGAAAAAAAGGTATATTTTGCATGCCTATTATTTTAAAAATGCCAGATTTAATTTTTATTTGTCAGATTGAACTTTGATATATGCATTATTTGTAATTTGTCATTCATTTTCTGCAGCTGGACTTTGTAATCTTAAAAATATCGCATAAAAGGAACTTTTTGATTATATGATGTTGGCAAGTTTTTTTTTGGGGGGGGGCAATTAATCCCTGGCATGTGGTTAATAGTATCCAAAAAACGAATTTGTTTATAGAAGCTTTTTTCACCAACAGATTTAAACAAAAATTTGACACAAAACTACATTTTTAGTCTCAAAAAGCCATATTAAATTTCATATAATTTTCATATATGCCTTTACATTTTTTGAACTATTCTATCTGCATGTGAGTGTGCGGATCAATAGACGGTCAACCCCTTTTGGGATATGGCTGAAACTTTGCTAAGTGTCTGTACTATAATATGTGTATCGAGTTTTATCTATTCAGTTTTTTTTATAGTAATTGTGTCAAATTATATTCGAACAGCCAGACAGACAGACTTTCTCTGAATGGATTTTTCTCAAAAGCTGATAAAGTCTCTAAATTTCGTATAAAGACCGTATACCAAATTTCATTCATCTTACTCAAATATTTTTTTTAGTTAGCTTTGCCCCAGATAGACAAACATGCGAATGGACATTTTCTAAAATTGTGTTTTTTGCACTCAGGATGGTCTAAAACGTGGAGATTCGTCAAAATCTTAAATTCGAATTTTTTGACGATCACTGTACTTTCTCTATACTACGTATACGAGAAAGTATAAAACAGCTACATAGATGAAATTTAGAAAGCAGTTTTATCATTAGAAGTGTCGATCTTTATCAAATTTTGGACCAAATTCCTCAAAAAGTAGACCCATTGTTGGCCTGCACGTGTATTTGAATTTGATTACAAAAAAATCACATCATTTTAGAGAAATAGAATTAAGTATAAGGTTCATCAGTATTCTTGATATTTGCCAAATTATTTTGAGCTCATTTCTGGAAAGAAAGAAATTTAAAGCCCATTTTCGGTTTTTCTCAATGCATTATAAAATGAAAAATGCGCCATAATTTGTCAGCATTTGAGAAATTTGAGGAGAGAAAACTACTGCTGTTGTAACCATATCTGTCTTCTTGTCGATTTGTGAAAAAAAATGACTCAAAGAAATAAAAACCTACATAAATGAAATTCGATGTATGATCTGTACACCATAATTGGAATTCTGCATCTTATTTTATAAGGAAATCAAAAAGTAAGCTGTGCATTTATCTCTGTGTCCTTATATATATATGACCTCGGTAAGTCAAAAACATAGCAAACCAGCTGTACGGGTCTCCCAAAACTTCTTCGCATTCTCTATAAAAATGATGTTATCCACCCCTCTCCACATGAAATTGTGGTTTGGGGTAGTGCTGAGAATGCTTTGCTGGAAATTGATTAACAAACATTTCGAAATAGTGAGCTTTGATATAATCTAGTATCTTTATTGAATCTATCACTCGATTTTTTGGTGATTTAGGGGTGGAGGGCGTTAATTTCAATAAGCGGCTAAAACACAAGCACCCGGGAATGGAATTTGTGTTTAGAAAGCCTTTTGTCAGACCGATTTAAAATGACATTTGATATGGAACTACAGTTGTAGTCACATGATCACATAACAAAATCTCATTTATTTAAATTACTAAGTTTATGAATTATTGCTTTTATATACATGCGAAAGTACAAATCAACAGAGAGTCAACCCTTTGACAAATTTTGTTCAATGTTTGATGAAAATAAAAATTTTCTTTTAGATCGTAAACATATTTCCCAAACATGTTACATCCCTTTATATTCTGCAGTTATCGCGTTCATTTGTACTCACTCGGACGGGCAAACAGACAGATTTCCTTTGAATATATTTCGCTTAAAATTCGACAGAAATATGGAAATATGATGTAAAGGAATTGTATATATCAAATTTCAGTAGTCAAAGCGCTTTTGAATTATCGTGTTTATAGACATACAGAAATACATAATTCCAAAATTATGTTTTTCGGCCTTGGTTATGTCCGAAACTTGGAGATTCTTCAAACTCTCGAGAGTGATTTCAATATTTCCTATTTATATAATTAGTATATCAAAATGTAAAAAAGAGAATTGACAGTAAATATAGTCTTTAAACTAAAATTTAGGTCAGTGCGAACAATGGGAAGAGGTCGGAATAGGATAGCAGCATTTTCTCACTTTACCGCGAAACTAAGCATAAAACGCGCCGTGGAAAAATATAATGAAGCCAAACATAAACCTCTTTAGTTGGTTTGAATCGTTACAAAGAAAATAAGTGCATGAATTACATAAAGTGCCAAATGTTTTCTTGTTTCATATTATTTCATATGATGACGAACTTCAACTTCTTAAAATGCCGTGCCCAGAGCTTAGTTACCAACAACTCATTCCAATTCCAACAAATCAGTGAAGAAACAAGAATTTCCCATAGGCATGAATAGAAAGTGCATGAATCACATAAAGTTCCAAATGTTTTCTCGCTTCATATTATTCCAGACGATGGCAAATTCCAACGTCTTCAAATATAACTTTCAAATCTTAATAATCCGTTCCAACTTCAACAAATCAGAGAAAGAACAAAAACTTCCCATAGGCCTCTTCTTCAGCCTTTGATTCTTCAGCCGTAATAACAACGACGGTGAAACGAGCTTGAAGCGATTAGAGATCTTCATTTCAAGTGTTTAATCACATCGATGCCATCTAAGAGCTTAATTCTTCAAGCGTCCTAATAGGTAATATACGAAAGAGCACCTGAAAAAAAAAAAGAATCCTGGACTTAACGCCAAGAGAATTCGCCTGCATAATCCTGTTTAATATTATTAGCGTCTTCCAGGATACAAAATCAGCAGAAATATGCTGTGCGAGAAATGCAAAATTGTCCTCCATTACGTTCATTATTCGATTAACGGCGGAGTTTGTGGAGAGGGCACATAAATTCAATTTATACGAGCACTTGCTTTATTTCTTCTCGTTGTCTTTCTGCTCAAGGTTCTTCGAGTCAGCTTTGGTAATATACGCGCAAATATATGCGAGCGATAACTTATTGGGGCCAGGTAAATGAATTAAGAAGCTTTATTATCATTATTATTACTCAGCATTTTATTTTGCTTGAAAAAAGAAAGCTGGTGAACTCATAAACTTAAATTGCAATGTAGTCTTGTGAAAATAAGGCGCCGGTGTCTTTCAAGAGCCACACTGTTTGGATTCATTAGCCATAAGTTAAAGTTTTTTATGAGACTTATTAACTAGTACTTTCCAATTAAGAGCTCGATATATATATTTCGAAACTACAGTTATAGCTGTGATTATAAATTTTAACCGAGGAATGGAGCTATTTTATTGTTTTGGAGATTCTGAGTTATTTTTAATTTTTTTAGAATAGCTGTCATTAATTTACTAAACGCATTTTAAGGAAAGTAATGTTGTTTGATTATTCTGAACTTTTTGAAATTATCTAGATTTAATTTTTTCTAATGAAGAGACAGATGTTGCACCCGTTTCGTAATGGATTTTATATTTTTCGTAAATGTATCTCTTGGCACGAATGTTGTACGTACAAATTTCCTTTCTTTCTGTATATCAGTTCGTAAAGATACTCTTTCAACAGAATTTTTCATCTGTGTATCAGTTGACGCTGATTCTGTACCAACAGAGTTTTCGCTCTCGTATTGATCAGTATAGATCCTGTATTAGACACTCTTTACATATGCATAAATTGATGCAGATTCTGTATAAGCAGAATTATTTTTTTATTTTAAGATAAGTCTTTAGAAGTAATTTTATGACAGATTTTTTTCTGTCTATCAATTTACATGTCAACAGATTTTTCTCTTTTGTATCGACTGGTACGTATCCTGTTTAAGCAGACTGTTTATATATGTATAAATTGATGCAGATTCTGTATAAACAGAATTACTTTCTTAATTTGCATAATAGTAAGTTTTTTGGCAGTAGATTTTTTTACGCTCATAAATGTTGGTCTAGCCATTTAATTTGCAGATTTTATACTTTTACAAACCTGTAATGTTGCTTTCCAACACAGTTAGTTGAGTCACTGGAAAGACCGTTTTACGATCAGCCCTGTGGGTGCTGTACGGGTGCCGCGTCAATGA
The DNA here is from genome assembly GCA_026543865.1 of Argiope aurantia. Lineage (NCBI taxonomy): Eukaryota > Metazoa > Arthropoda > Arachnida > Araneae > Araneidae > Argiope > Argiope aurantia. The sequence continues at coordinate 147,287 of JAPMOR010027330.1, forward strand.
TCTCAGAGCTTAGCGACAATTTGACGACGAATTTGGCGACAAAATGGATATTATTGGAAATTTCGAGAATTTTAGCGATCTATCCAGAAGGAACCAAGTTACGGCTGATTGGTCCCGAACCTTCTCAGTCCGTCTCCCGGGAACTATAAAAGGCCGGCACTGTCAAGCTGCAAGGAATCGTGTTCGAAGTCGGAATCGCAGTCATCAACGGAATCGTGAATCAGAGTTGGAGTCGTGAAACGAGTCGTTGAGGGGATAACGAAACAACGACGGAATAGTCCGACGAAGAACCAGGTGTTGTGGAGCCCAAGCTATTGCTGAACTGAGCTGTGTGGAACCAGGTGTCTGTTGTGGAAGCAACATCGAGTCCTGTAAGGAGTAATCAGTAGTGTAGTTGTGTATCGGCAGCTGGATACAGCTAAAGCGAGGAGACAGTGGAGAATTTCAACCGTTTGGAAAGACTTCCCTCTCCTTCTGAATTCTGTCTGGCCGTTTTGTGTGTTGTGGCTGTTAGTACTACCGATTATGACTTGTGGGCTACTGCTTGTTGTAGTGTGCTGCTGTGTGTTGCCTGCTTTCGTCCTGTCTGTATATATTTGTCGTCTGTGTACTCCTGCCCTTTGTGTTAATAAACGATGTCGTTGTTTTTTCTACTAAAGGACTGTTTATTTCAGCATCGACCAACAAATCAAAAAGAACCCCGAAGGAAGGAAAAATCCGTAACAATACATTACTAAATTTTCCCCTCTTGTAACAATTGGCACAGATCCTGTTCTGGGGACTTTTTACGTGTCTATAAATTGATTTAATACCTAATGCGTAGATATATATCAAAAATTAAATAAATCCGTCTAAAATTTAACAATCTGTACTTTCACAAGCCTGTAAATACGATAACTTTAAACCATAATCATCACTTGAATCGATAAAATTCGTTAAATGATTTTATAATTGTAGTTCGTTGTCATATTTTCGTTTCAGTCATTCAGGGAAAAAGTATCCAAAATACACATTTGGTGTTTTGTTGCCTGTTTATTAACATATTCCAAAGATGATTCGCCATAAAGAAATCCTTAAAAATCACACGCTAATAATCATTTTAGTAACTATGTTCTCCAATTTAATAAGAGTGTATCAGAGAATTTTGGACATGCCACTTTGTCTAGTTTATTTATTACGTTCAAAATTAAATAAATAAATCGACACATATAATTACAAAAAAAGTTTTTCTTTTGATTCCGGGTGGTCTAAAAAGGAAAGAATCCCCAACAGCTCAAATTTAAATTCTTTAACTATTTTTGTATGTTCTGTTTTTGTATAATTCGCATGCAGAAAAATAATATAAGTTAATAGCCATTTTTTACTTTCTCATACATGTAGCATAGAGAAAATGCCTTAATCATCAAAAAATTCGAACACGAGATTTTGATTAATCTGACTTCGAAAAACATATTTTTTCGAAAATTTCCGTCTGTCTGTGACAAAGATAACTCAAAAACGCTTTGATCTGGACTGTTGAAATTTGGTATAGGTTTTTACTAGAAATTTATAGATTTCTATCAAATTTTATGTAAAATCTATTCGGAGGAAGTCCGTCTGTCCTGCTATTCGAATATAAGTTAACAAAATAATTACAAAAATAAGAGAACCAGATAGATAAAATTCTGCACACAGACTTATTATCTATAGAGTAGACACCTGTCACATTTTGGGCCAATCCAATAACGGGTTGACTGTCTGTCAGTCTATGCTATTAAACACGATAGTTCAAAAAACGCAAAGTCTTAAATGTATCCAATTTTGGTATGAGATTTTGTGATTATGATTGCAGTTTTGTGTCAAAATTTTTTTTTCAGTCGGTTGAGGAAAACGTGCCTAAAACGCAAATTCCATTTTTTGATACTATTAACTCATGCCAAGGATTAATCGCCAAATAACTCGCCAAAGATGACACAATAGATTCATTACAAATGCAAAATTCACATCAAAGGTTAATATGTCGTACCTATTGTGCACCAATGCTATGCAAAGTGTTCTCTGGGATAATACCTTTATTAGACTTCTGTAGATGGTCGTACTGGAGTAGATTTGATTAGACGGTCTGTATTTTCAGAAACATGTAGACGAGATAACTCAAAAATGCTTACTTCTATGACTTGAATATATGAAATTTGACATGACATTTTGTGACTACAGGTATAGTTCTACGTCAAGTTTTAGTTTCAGTCTTTCAGTTTTGGAAAAAAAGCATCTGAAACTGAAATTCGTTTTTGGGTACTATTAACTGCATGGCAGACAATGATCGTCAAATAACTCGCCAAGGGTGACATATTATATTCAGTAAAAATCCTAAATTCACTCCAAAAGTTAATATTTCGTAATTATTATACGCCAGTGCCATGTAAAGTTTTATCTTATAAAACAAGTAAGTATATAGAGAGTATGTGAGAAAATTCTGGGAAGACCACGCCACCTATTTTTGTTTTTGTTTTTTAATTTTCCGACAAGCTGTTTGGCTTTTGTTAATACTAGTCAAATATTATAATAATTAATCAATTTGCTGCCTGCATATTTTTGCAGACTCTTCTGATGCTTCACCCAAATTTATCATGTTGTAACATGATAAAAATGACTCATGAAAACCATTTTTTCCCTTTAAAATACGACAATAAAATCCACTCAACTCCTTTAAAACCATTTACTTCATAACTTTCCGAACTTTTCATTATTCTACACATTCCCCTAACTTAACCTTTTAATCAGGCTCATTTAATTGTCTCCCTAAAGAGGATTATTCATCAATAGAAAGATCTCTCAAGAGTTTGATTCAATGAAAGATGCCTCAAAGTTTATTATTAACATTCTACACGTAGAAGGAATGCATGAAAATTCAGCTCGTTAAGTAATTAGTTAGAAATTTAAGCGAGTAATTAGGAAATGTTAGGTTAATTACTCTGAGCTGTGTTTAAAATAGGTATATCTGAAACAGAGAAGCATTTTTAGCCTCCATTAGTAGAGAAAGAACTTAAAATTGCTAATTAGAGTTTGTGAAGAACAGTGATTAACATCGAGTAATTAATTTAAATTACACTCTTCTAGAAAAGGAGTAGGGATAATTTTTTTTCAATAAAATTTTGCTTCAATTTTAATGAACCACTTGCTGAATAGCTTAAAATCTTGTAGCCCCTAAAGTTTTAAGTGACGTATGCAAAAACTGATGAATATCGAAGATACAGTTTAGAGCTTTTCACATAATTATATTAAATTCCTCGACAAATATTTTAATACTAGTCGGCTCAGACAACCAACTACTTCACCGGGAGTATTGATTATATTTGATTTCAAATAAATAGCTTTTTTATGTTCCGCCAAATTGTCGCCGCGTTTATGATTCCGCGTTGTCAGATATTAAAGCCGTGTTATTTTAGTGGTCTCAATTATGTTCTGTCTATTGCGTAAATGGACCCTTCTAATCTAGACAATCCTATAACATCATAGCACTATTAAAAAGCATAAATATCTAGTTCATCTATCGTCCAAATTTCGATATACTGTGACTAACTTTTTCATTTGTCTTGTAAACTTCTCAAATATTAATTCCTTGGCTTTCAACAAGGAAAACAATTCGTGCTATTCATTGTTTGATAAAACAATGAAAACGATCTGAATTTCAGAGCAAAAATGTTGGAAAATCGGGCGGTAAGTATTTTAAAATAATTTCCAAAATTCAGCAAAAATTCGCAAAACTATCAAATTGGTATCATTAGAATTTTTTTTAACTCTTTGAAACAGTACAAAATTTATTTTTGTGTGATAATATTTTTGTGTGAATGAAATTAAGTAAAAAAATCGTGCCATTCAGTATTTGATGAAGCAATGAAATTGATATGAATTTTAGAACAACTAAATAATCTATTGTTAAAAATCGAGCAAAAAAATATGTTTGAATAATTGCCAAAATTCAGCAAAAATTCGCAAAACTATCAAATTGGTATCAATTTTTTTTTTTTGAAACGGTGAAAAATTTATTTTTGTGTGATCATATTTTTGTATGAATGTAAATAATTAAGTAAAAAGAATCGTGCGATTCAGTATTTGATGAAATGATGAAAATGATTTGAATTTTAGAGCAACTAAATAATCTATTTTTAAACAATTGCAAAAATTTAGCAAAAATTAAAAGAACTATTAAATTGGTATCATTAAAAAAAATGTTTTTAATTTTTGAAACTGTGCACAATTCATTTTTGTGTATAATATTTTTGTATAAATGATAATTTTTTGTAATTAAGTCAAAAAATCATGCAATTCAGTATTTGATAAAAGAATAAAAACGGTTGGAATTTCAGAGCAACAATGTTGGAAAATCGGTCAAAAGGTATTTTTAAATAATTGCCAAAATTCAGCAAAAATTGAAGAAACCATTAAATAAATATCATTAAAAAGAATTTTTTTAAACTTTTGAAACGGCATAATTTTTTGTGTGATAATATTTTTGTATGAAAGTTAATAATTAAGTAAATAAATAAATTATTGAACTTTAAAATACCAGTTAATACTAATTTGATCATTCGTTTTTTCTTCTTTTGAAATTTCAATAATATTTCTTTAGTTTAAAATAGCACATTTTTTTATACTACCTAAGTTCCATTCATATTCCTATTCCATTCATATGCTGATTCTGGTTGCACATGAACTTTTATATATATATATATATATATATATATATGAACGTATTGGCAAGGAGTACATAATTTTTTCTTTACCCAGCCCAGATAAACTTCTCCTTACTGTGATCAAGTTCGACATTATCAGCTCAAAAATGCATTGACCCTGCACTACTTTATTCCAAAATCGTAATTCTACTAAAGAACGAAGTAACTCTACCTCCTTATTTCTTTATGTTCTTTCACCACCTGGGAAATCCCCTACACTCGTCTACAGGATTGAGAACTGATTTTCTTTTTCTCTGCACCCCAGAGAACTTTCCTTTTCAGGACGAAATTCCACTCTCAAAATCCGCTTAGTTTTATAAATGAGATGATAAAAGATGAAAGACAGTCGTTCGTCTTTCAGTAAGTCCCCCTTTCCCTGTTATTTAAGTCCATCATTCAATCTTGCCTTAACTAGACCTTTTTTTCTTTCCACCACCCCCTTCCCGTCCTCGGACTTGAGTCGAATGACGGTGTTTATTGGCCATTACTGGTGACATCTTATATTTGTAGGCTCTTTCTTTCTCGCAAGAAGTGAATATAAAACTGTCATTGGGAAAAGAGAATGGCACACCATTTAGGAAATCGTACGGGAGGACGTCCATTATGCAGTTGTAACCTTTCTTGACGTCGGTATGAAAGCTGTGATTCGGAAATGGCAAGACTGAATTATTGGAATGGTCCAAATGGAAGTGTTTTAGCAGAGGTTTCTATGTTTGATTTATAATATCCGGTTTAAAAGTGTCCGATTTTCGAAAAAATGTTGAGAATTTCTGCGACTACTATTTCCGTTGACTACGTTAACAAAATTAAAGAAGAAATATTTTTTTGATATTTACTTTGACATTACTTGACAAGTCAACTATCAAAATTCCAAATTTTAAAGTAAAGAAAAAAACTACATTTTTACTTAATCAATAAAGAGTTCCTCTTTTCTTTTTTTTAGCTCTATAGAAAACAAAGAAAAAGCATTGTAACTGCCAAAAAATCCGAATAGATTTTAACGAATCTCCATGTTTCAGACCTTTTTGAGCTCCAAATTATGTCTGTCGGTTTTTTCCCTGTGAATACAATAATTCAAATACGCCTTGAGCCAAAAAAAATGAAATTTTGTATGTAATATTTACACTAAATTTGTCGAATTTTTTCATACTTAAATAAAATCCTCTAAGAGGAAATCTGTCAGACTTGTTCAAAAACAAATAATCATAATACAGGGTATTTATAAATAAATATATCAGCTTTGAAGGTCTGTTAAAAGAAAACAAATTACAATTCCCCCCCCCTAAGAAATCAAAAATCACAGTTAAAAATTTAAATTCAACACAGTTAAAAGTCTTCTACGTGAGGTCTCCCAAAATTATGAAGAATGTCGAAGCAGTACAATAGCTCATATCACAATTTTTTCTGGCTGTTTCATGTGGTTTTGAAAAGATGCAGATATGCATGTAGGATTGGTTTTTTTTAAGCTACATTATACAACAGGTGTTTATTCCTTGCTAGAAATAGCCTTAAGCCATGAATAACTGCAGGCTTTCAAAGAGATATATCAGTGATGCTGAAAATTATAAGATTAATTATCGTATCAACAGAATGAATATTACAACATTCATGTCAATAACTAGCATATTAAGAATCGGTACATGTATAAAACCCTTTGACGATTTTCTTCATAACCAAAAAAAAAAAAATTGCTCCAAACAACACGATTTTTCGCCAACACTGGAAACTATATTCCAAATGCATGGTTGTTACTTTGATAGATCATTTATATTTCTCTAAACAAGGGTTCAGCTCTAATAGTTACTTCTCTGCTTTTACAGAACAAAATTATAAAACTTTGGGACTTGCCAACTACAGAACGCGATTGAGTGCTTTCATAGTTATGATATTCTTGCATAAAAAAGCGCCTCAATGAATACGACATGAAACTTCATTTGAAGTCAAACAAACAGTGGCAATGCAACGTTAAAAATTGCGAAAACCGAGTATCCATTCGAAAAGGAACTTGGTTCGAGGGTTCTAATGTTGCTTTCTTTTACTGAACTCAGATATATTTACTATTGTAGGACTGGAGTATTCCAGGTTCGAGGCCATCAAAGAACCGTCATGTAAGAGGGTCTGTTGAACGTTAAATCCTTTGGTGCCAAACGTTCTCCTGCTGGTGTAGTGTAGACGTTTGAAGAAGGGTGCCAGCTCAGGTGTCGCTTTCGTCGTCTCACTGACGTTAAAAATTACGAGGTTCATCCCAAAATAGCCTTAGTGGTGCTTTAAAAACATGACGCTAGTATAACTAAACTAAGCCAAATCTTATATGGATTGAAAGGTAAAAAAATCTAAACTATGTATTATATAAACTAAGGAGTAAAATAAATGTGTACGTCAAAGAGTTTAAGAAATTTTACTCTCATATCTCGCAGTAAAACTAATAACCAATGTGGTTTTGTTTCGGGAGGCATACTTATTGCAAAGCTTTTATAAGACTCTACTAGAGCTGGACAGTAGCCGAGCTCGGCTTAAATTCATTTTCAAAAATGAAGAAAATCTATCCCAATCGGCACGGAACGCTAAAGGCCACTCCGAGTTACATAAAGCACTCTTGAGGGCAGACTGTCTGCGAAGATAACGTTAATGACTATTAACAAATCATTACCGCGTGGGGTAATTTAAATTTCATTTTTCATTTCAGCTTCACTTGCTTACGGGCATGTTTTGTATGATAACATATCCAGCTGGCAGCTGACACGCCCTGAAACTGCTGTTACAAAAGGGAATGAAAAGGGGCGAGTAAAAGAAAAATGCCGGAATAGGAGTGTATTTTAACTTTCTGTAGATAAAGGAAAATATTGAAAATGAAATTTACATTAACAACATATACTAATCATAAAAGTGTTGAGTATGGTAACACTCAAATGTGTTCAGAATGGAACAGATATCAAAAACAAATAGGTTTCGTCTGATTGGCGATGATTTTATTTTCTTGTTGCAGATACTATCCTGTTTTAACGAGCCAAATAAATGGAAAAATTACAACAAAGAAAAAATAATGATAATAATATGAAGATGTAATAATCAATGTAAAATAATTTTTAGTAAAATCTGAATTTTTAACATAAAAAGACCCACATGCATTTGCCTGCATCATTCTTTACCCCCCCCCCCTTCTTGTGTGCCTGTCGTGGCCCCGGATTAGTTAAATTCTCAATTCTCTTAAAATAAAAACAAAAAAATAATAATAACTGAATGAGTTCGTAGACCGAGTTTAAGATAAAATCTACTTTATCATTAACGAGAAAAATATTACCAAACGATATTTATCTGAATTTCTGCTAGCTTTGGCGATGAATATTATCACATAAAGAAAACCTTTTTTAATGTCCGAATGAACATCTTTTTAATGTCAGTAAAAAGATTAATCAATTAGTTATATTTAATGTCAATAAAAGTAAAAAGCATTCTGTATAATGGCATATAATATTTTATATGAGTTCTTAGATCGAGTTGGGAGATGAAGCCTTCTTTATCATTAACGGGGAAAGTATTAATAAACGATATTTATCTGAACTTCGGCTGGCTTTGGCGATGACACTCATCACATAAAGAAATGCTTGTAAATGTCTGAATGACAAACTTGTTAATGTCATTAATGTCTGAATTAACACTATGCATTTCATGTTCATGCATATAATATTATATATGAGTTCTTTTAACGAGTTTAGAGATGAAACCTTCTTTATCATTAACGAGAAAAATATTAACAAACGATATTTATCCGAACTTCAAGTGGCTTTAGCGATAACAATCATTACATAAATAAAACTTGTTAATATCTGAATAAAAAACTTATTATTATCAATAATGTCTGAATAAACACTAAGCATTCTATGTTCACACATATAATATTACATTTAACATCTGATTAAGTCTGTAAGAATTATGAAGTTAAACTACATTTCGAGTCACTTCAAAGAGTCAAATGGAAACTGGTTAATTTACAAGCCTTTGCTGTTTAAAAAATAGGTAATAAAAATATTTGTAACTTTTTTTTTAATTATTTTTGTTCGCATACAAATAACGAGTTAATCTAGTTATTTAAATCTAAGAATAAAAATTTCTGGGAAGAAGTGAACATGCAAATGTTTTACAAACAATGTATACATTACTGTAAATGTAATAAACTGATAATTGTGTAGGATTACCAATGATTATTCATAATTACCAACAAGTTTAGTGATGATTA
>JAPMOR010027330.1:156248-185187 GCA_026543865.1 Argiope aurantia
GGGAAGAAGTGAACATGTAAATGTTTTACAAACAATGTATGCGTTACTGTAAATGTAATAAACTGATGATTGTGTATGATTACCAATGATTATTCATAATCACCAACACGTTTAGTGATGATTATGAATAAACACCAGTAATTATACATAATTACTGGCAATTATACACAATCCCAGGATTAATCACATTTGCTGCAATAAATAAAATGAAATGGAGCTATTTTTCACGAAATGTAAGACTTGTAGTTAAATTTTAAACAATAGTGGCCAGATATGGGGAACGAACTTCAGAGGAATATTTAAGAAGGAAAGAAGTCAATATTTCTCCATTTGTCTCGACAGAATGATTTCGTTGTATCTCCTTTATTTCCAAAATCGTGTTAGTAAAAATCAACAAAAATTTAATTTTTCGAATTCATGCTTTAATACAGAATTTTATAAATCAGCTATTAAAACTACTTATTGGTTAACGGTTATCAACTGATTAAAAATGTAATTACAAGTCACCTTTTAAAGCAGCTTACGAAATATAAGCTGCTTTCAACTCATTCTCATCCATTTCCTTTTATGGTGCCAGTATAAAATACACTCTTTTCAATAAAATATCTGTTGATATTTTATTCAAAAGAGTTCGATTCCCATCAACTCCCTTTCATATTTCTCATGATACTGTGGTGAAAGCTTATAAGCCAGTTAAAAGCTACGCTACTCGAGCAATTGCTTTTGTATCGTGGTCATGTTACTGGACTGCGAACCACAAGATCCCAGCTTCTATCCTCGCTTATCTCAATCCGCCACAATACCATAATGCAACTTATTACGCTTTGTGATTCTAAACTACAAACGATCCATGTTTCAAATCATTTAAAAATCAGAGGGTAATGAATTACCATACGAATGAGGAAATTAATGACCCTAAGTATTCGAACAATTACAGTCTATCAAAAAATAATTATAAAAACTGACTATAAATTGCCCTTATAATGATACATATAATAAACTCTGCAATTTCAGTTTAAAAATAAAGCCAGCTACGCCTCTTAATATATATTCATATTAATGGAAAAAATACATAAAGAATAGATATAATTCTTTATGGCAATTTTATTTCTTGGAAACAAGAAATGGATGGTAAAGCATTACTAAAAACAACCAAACTAATCCAGGAATCAAGTCAAGAAAAACCATTCGGGAACGAGAAACTATACCATATCCATACCATACATACTAAATAATGAAATGAATAATGCAATCAGAGCGTATCTTGAGATAAGAATTGATCTACAGGGAATTAATACTTTGTTATTTACCATAAAATGAGAGATTGTTCATTGCATAAAAATATCAAAACGTACTTTTACAAAACAAGAAACATTTGAATTACTTTGTCACTGAACAAAAGAATAAATGGAATAGCATATAAAGTTCTTATTTTTTCTTTGTCCCTTTTTTTTTCGGTAGTATGTGGAAGGGAGGGGGGACTGTTTGAAATAAAAATTTATCCAACAACGCAAGATGAGAATGTGCCTAATACCGATGTTTGTAAGTCTGATTTACATTTCGTATTTAGGTATCACTAAGGTTATTTTGGCCTGTGTCACGTAATGTTGATCAGTATTCTTAAAGCAGCAATGAAAAAAGAAACAATATTCTAATTTCAGAATTCTTAGAGATATTTAAAGCTTGAGGTAGATTTAAGATCGATGTGCGAGTTATGGGGCTTTTTTCCCCTGTTATATGATTGGATTCAAAATGTACAAAGAACCCCCCCCCAAAAAAATATATTCAACTTCTAACAATGTAAAAAATCTCTATATCTACTAGCAATTAAAATGAACGTGTATGCGTCTGTCTCTCTTTGAATATGTTTGTGTGTATGGATGCATGCGTGTGCGTGTGTGTGTGTGTGCATGCGTGTGCGCGTGTGTGTGTGAGCGTGTGTGTGTGTGTGTGTGTGTGTGTGTGTGTGTGTGTGTGTGTGTTGGCGCTCTACAGGCCAGACCGTTTGAAAAAGAGTTACCAAACTTGCAACATATATACATAAGAAATAGAGAAAATGCATCTTGGGCCGATCTTTTTTAAACTTTATTTAGTTAAAAATTAAATCAAATGTTGCAATTTTTTCTTCTATAATTGTTGAAATTATTATATAACAATAATAAATTGCATGCCAATTTCTAATTTCTGTACAGTTTTTCTATCTTTGACGAGTTGATCAATTAATTAAAAAATACTTATTCATTATTAATTTCATTGTTGAAGTGCCATTCAAGTCGTTTTCTTAGTTGCTTCTAATATTTCCTCCAGGCTTTTTTCCCATTGGATTATCAGAATATGAGGATTGGTTTTTTGTATGAAAGCTTATTCTTTTTATGTTGAGTAAATCTCGGTCTGAAGTATGCGTTTAATAAAATGTTTACGATAAAGCGTTAATTACAAACTAAGCAATAACGAAAATGTTTTTTTAATTCTATTGTTCTTTCGTAATAAGTGTATAACTACAAAGAGTTACACCTGCATTCCTCGAAGGCATATGGATTTAAGTGAATCATCTGGGCACCGCGACAGCAATGTGACTGGAACTATGGTAGAGTCTAAATGGCTATCACCGGTCTCAGTATAACCTCTCCCGTAGGAGGTGCATCCCATCATCACAGATAAATCAGTTCCAAACAGATTCCATGTCCACCGAAGACATGAAAATCAACCATCCTATCAGATGCTTCTCATTCTTGTCTCTGGGGGACCCCGGTGTGGCTAATTGGACATATAAAATACAGACATAAAATTAAGGAGATTAAGGTGGCAATGCATAAAATAATACGAGGGTTCTAAAATAATTATGAATTATATATCTATCAAATCTGAAGCTTAAAATCAATTTGGGGAAGAAGCCTTTAAAATCAAGTTATAAAAAATATTTAAATGAAATTTTTCAGTGAACTATAAATCCCCTCAAAATAACTTGTCGTCAAAGGCGACTTGTAATCAATGAACATGAGGAAATATTCTTCAGAATTGTTTAGAATAATGTTATACTTCATTGTAAATGTTACATTCTTTTTATTTTATTTTTCTATTTATTTTGTCACTAGACGGCAATTTTCCGAAGATCATTTTGTACGGAGAATTAAATTTTAGGTTTCTTAAATTTCAGGTTCATTCCATATAGGAATAAGAAAGGGGAAACTCTGTATCATAAGAAGGAAAAACTCTAAGGTTTGAACATCATTCATTTCTTAAGTTCAGATTATGTAGCATCTATTTCCTTAAGATTTTCAAACACTTTTGTTAAAGTTGACTTGCTTCATATTTGAAAAGATGTAATTTTTTAATCGATTTTCTATTCACTCTCCGTTAAACATTTTTTTTATTTCGTGTATTTGTCACAATGATCGAATATTCTAAAATTCTATTATATTATTCTTGATCGAATATTCTAAAAATATAAGAATTAATAAAAGGTTAAATCACTTAATATGCTTAAATATTGATTCCCTGCTAAAGAGCTGCGACTAATACTAAATATGAAATAAAATTTATTTAAAATAATGAATTCTAAATTTAACTTTAAAATAGAAAATCTTAGATGATTTAATTAATAAAAATAACTTTGTAAACCTTTTTCCATTAAATTTATATTTGGATAATAATTTTGATTTGAGTTATTTCAAAAAGGTATTTTGCATTTTAAGTAATTATTTTTAAATTATTATTATATTTTAATTATTATTAATCTTTTATTATTTAAATAAAAATATAATACAAAGTTAAACAAAATAATAATTAATTTTATATTTAAATTAATGTTAATATTACTAAACTTTAAATTATTTTTTCGTTTTATTTCCATTTGAGATTTCATTTATAATGAATTTTCTAAGTTTGAGTTTCGATAAATTATTTTTTTATTTTTAACTGGCAAGATATTGAAAATTGAATTTTCCATTCAAAAGCGATTTCATCCTTTTTTCTATATTGATGTTGAATCCATTCTCTGCCATTGAATTTAATATTTTAAGATACAACTATCAAATTTTAATAATTAATTTATTAGAATTAATTTGACTAATCAATCTGATTTTTACTTATTAATTTGTCCACTTTGCCAATTTTTTAAAAAGAAGCAAATTATATCTCCATCCTTTTATCTCATCTTCATTCCTGCATATTTCATTTCTTTTTCTAGAGAAGGAATTTCTAATTAATTTTTCCCTCACATTCTGATGCGTTTAGTCTTTGAAATTTTGAGCAGCGATTACAGAAATCAATTATTAATTAGTAAATTAATTTTAATCGAATTTTAATTTTATATGAAAAGCAAACAAAAATGTAAATTTTTTTATGAACAAAATGTAAAAAAATAGATAGCAATGTCTATAATGATTATAATAATGAATTGTGGAATGTTTTTATATTTAAAAAAAGGAAATAATTATTAATAAATTTAAACATTTTTTAAATAAAAAATTTTTATTAGAGTACTAGCCGCCATTGAGGACTGGTAGCTTCGCCAGGAATATAGATTGTCTGTAGGAATAATAAACTTCTTTCTGTAATTCGATGGTCAGGATTTACTCGGCAAAAGTATCACAATGAGACAGACATAAAAGCTATTTTAACACTCTTACACCTGTTCTCTTTGTTTTGTCCATGAACCGCACTTATGAAGTCAGATCTTATGGTATTATATTCCATCATAAATTATGTTTCTGGGTAGTCTATTACAAACTGCAAGCTGTTTTTTGTAGTAATTTAATTTCCCTTTCTGATTCCATGTGTAAACTGCTCAAATAATTAAATTCTTTTTCCCTTGGCTTTCATTGGAAAGAGAAACACAAATAAATAAATATCTGATTGAAAGGATGAAAACTATATGAATTTTAGTGTAACAATGAAATCTATTTTTAAAAATCATCAAAAATGTTTTTTGAAACTGCCAAAATTATGGGGGGGGGAATTACATAGCAATCAAATTAGAGTCATTTAAAGATTTTACGAATTTGAATTTTAAAATAATGTAAAAATCAATTTTTTGCATTTTTTAAAAAGAATTATCGAAGAAAAACGTCAAAACTTCAATTACTGAAGATTCTTATCAAGATTTTCAAGAAACCGCTCCTTGGAGCACAATTTCCTCCCAAAGTATGTATCGACTAAATTTCAACTCTAGTTTAAACAACTTCCTTTAACATGCTATGCTTCTACTTTATTATATGCACATATTTTTTTCTATAAAATTAATTAATGACAATGTCGAAAGAAATTAAAATTTTCATTACAACCTAGACCGTAGCAAAAACAAGCAAAATATTTTATGAAGCAATGGTGTGGTTTGAAAAAATGTTTTGTTATAAATTGCGTTTAAAATTAATTTTAGAAAATCATTAAAGTTAAAAGAAAAATATATGCATTAAAATGAAATAAATGTCTATGAAAAAATTATTTTTTAATCTTTTAAGATAATATAAAGTGACTCTACTTTTAATATTCTACGAAGTTATTACGGAAAAGTATTAAAATTTCGAATTTTTAATTAACTAAGATTTTAAAAATCCATTCATTATTAGTAGTCACCTACAAGTAGTCTCTGCAGCTTTCGTAAGGTGCTGGATGAAGATGCTTTGGCGACAAACTTGATAACGATTTGACTATTTGGCGATGAATTTAACGATTTCGGTAACAAAAATGAAAATTCTAGAAAATACAAGAATGATGGCGATATATATGGCGACAAATTTGATGACTTGATGATAAATCTGGTGACTTTGGTCACAAAAAGGACATTTCTATAAAATACAAGAATATTGGCTTCTCTCTCTCTTAGGACTTTGGGGCCGCGGTGGCCTGGTGGTAAGGTCTCGGCTTCGGAACCGGTGGGTTTCAGGTTCGAGACCCGATTCCACCAAAGAACCGTCGTGTAAGGGGGTCAGTTGCACGTTAAATCCGTCCTGACCAAACGTCCTCCCGCTGGTGTGGAGAGGGGGGTGCCAGCTCAGGTGTCGTTCTCGTCATCTGACCGCGGTTCAAAATTACGAGGTCCGTCCCAAAATAGCCCAAGTATTGCTTCAAATGGGACGTTAATACAACTAAACCAAACCAAACCAAACTCTCTTAGGACTTGAGATCCGGCGGTTCTTTAAAAAGATTTGATATCCTGAGATGGAGACCATTTAAACAAAGACGAGTCGAGTGAATTTTGTTGGAAACTTGGATGTTATCGTGCTATGCTTTTATTTAATTAGCGATTTGCTGCTTGCAAGTGTGCTGTTAAATTATAGAAGGGCTATTTTGCGTTTATTTTTACTGTGTTATGTTATTTGTATTTCTTGAAATAAGGCGCCATTGTTTGATATTAAGTTTCTGCGATTTTTTACTGTACACAACAGAATGAATTTTCTTTTATAATACATAGATATTATCTTTCTTTTAATTTAATACATTTTTATTTCATTTTGAATAAACAGTGCTTTGAGCTAATTTATGAAGTTTAGAGAACCATTTTTTTTTTTTGTCGTCGTTTAACTCGGATCTAAGAGAACTAGTATGTATCTCACTCATCAAAAATATATTCTTTAAAAATTTCATACAAATTCAAACCTGTGTATTTTTCGAAGAATTTTATTTATTCATTTCATCAATGATTTAATTTCCAAATGCATATAAATATACTTGAATACTACTAAATTAACTGTCCTGAAATTAAATAATTCAATTTACGAAATATTGATACAAAAACTATTACAAGTTATAGCTGACAAACGTTGAATCTCAATGGAGTTAATAGCTTTACTTATAAATTACACCTCACATTCCTATCAGTTTGCTAATGATAATATTTGCATTGAAAAATAAATAACACTTTATCAAAAGTACCGCATAATTTGCTTTCACAAATAAATGAGCTTTTTTTTCCTCGTGGAATCGATACTTTAACACGTAGTTAAGTTCCTACATTTTGAAAAGCATTATTAATTATTCAAACTACATCAATCTTAATTTCAAAAAAGCGCACATGCTTTTTCCGCTCATTAACAAGTGTACGATAACTAATAAAACATATTCATTGCTGTCTCTAATTAGTAGCTTTTTCCAATACCCTAACTACTCTCATTTCTGGACTAATTAGGAAGAGTTAACTAACACTTCTAATCCCGATACACTAAATATGGTAATTTTACTGATAAGTAACATTTTTTACTTTATCAAAAAATAAATAGTTAAAACCCTTATTTAGTATTGATTGCATATCTTTGGTTTTAATACAGTGATTCCATGCTCTTTATTTAGTATTTATTTACATTTTTATGAAGAATTTTCCTTATTAACACAAGATATATTGCTGGATTTGGAAATTGTAGGAACCAATTGAAATATGGCCATTTTTTCCCTCAATAGAAAAGATTTGTCCAAAGAGTCGAATTATTTATCCTCAAATAATAGCGGAGATCCTGCGGCTTTATTTGACATTAAAGGATCCTTTTCTTGTTATTTCAAATAATGCGTTCGCAAATTTTCTATGTAATGTGACTAATATTTCATGATAATCTTCGGGTATTTTCGTGTAATGCCACGCGATTATCGCCTTTTTTCCATGGAGAAAAGATTCGAATGACTGCTTAAAAATTGAACAAACGATAAATGTTTTTCTTGGCTTTCTTTATGAATGGCGATTGTGACAAAATTTATACCTAAAAGTGTTTTGCGGGAAATTAATGGCGTCAATTTACCATACTGATGCCATTTGGGAATTCGGCAATGAATATGAATTAAAAAGTTGATTGTTAAAAATATTATATTGGATCAGATTCCATTTATTAGTTGTATATAGCGAAGCCTTTATTTTTTTTTTTTTTTTTTTTTTTGGAATTTTCAAAGTAACTTTGAAAAGAAAAATTTGTATGAAAATAAAAATCATTTCCATTTGTTATAGTTGAAACGTACTGCATTGATTTATCAAAATTAATTTTTAGCTACTTTGTTTGTTTGTTTTTTAATATTTGTATTGCCACAGAAATCTCCAAACAAACGAGAAATTCTATTTTCTCAATTTTTATGCATATTTCAACGAAAAGGATTTACTTTAAAATTATATGTTAGACTCGGTTATTTTCTATGAATTTCGTAATGCAAAAATCGTTTAAAATGCTTTTTATTGTAGAATGTTGGGCTAAGACTACAGAATTTTGCTTTTAATTATTTCTTGGTTAGCAGAAATGCTCTAAAATATATTTTTCAAAATTCCAGTTAGCTTTGAATTAATTAAAAATTAACTAAACTTAACTAACGAAATTCTTCTCTCAGTAATTCCGGATTATATTATAGAAAATTTTGAAATTCAAAAATTAACTTGTCATTATTGCCGATTTTATTTCTGTGCAATTTTTAGAACGTTTAAAATGTTTTGCATGGCATAACGTTTGTTTATGACTACCAAATTTTCCATTTAATTACTTCTTGGTTAGCAGACATGCTCAAAAAAAGTATTTTCTTTAATTTCAATTAGTTACCTTAGAATTACAAATTATTCGAAATTTAAAATATTTCTCGCTGTAATTTCAAATTAAATTATTGTACAAAAACATTTTTAAAAAAAACTTTGAAATTCAAAAATTAATTTATCATTAATGCCAATTTTTCCTTAATTCTAATAAATCTTTCAAAAGAATTTTAACAATAAGAAGGCAATAAGTTTTTGCCACTCATTCGCTATTGAATTCTCAGAAATTCATTGAGCTGACTCAATTGAAATCGAGTCGACTTTTAATGTACAACCACTATTTCAAAAAATATTAATATTTCATGAAACAATGAAAGTGGTTTGCAATATCATTACAAAATAAAGTATATTGTTCAAAATTTTGTAAGAAAAATATTTTTAAAATATTGTTAAAATTCAGAAAATATTTGTACGGCAGACAAATTAATATCATTGACAAGATATACATTTTTTTTTAATTTTAAGATGAGCTAAAAATAACTTTTTAACAATGATATTTTCAGGAATTATTGCGGTGAAAACTAAAATCTCCTTAATTAAAAAAGTATTTAATATTATAATTAAATTTTATGCAAAAACGTTGAAAAGGCTTTTTATGGAAGAATGATGGGCTAGGTTTACCAAACCTTGCGTTTAATTACTTCTTGGTTAGCACGTACGCTCTAAAATTGTATTCTCCAAAATTTTAATTAGTTAGCTTTATATTAATTAAAAGTTAATCGAAATTTTAACTTCTTTTTTCGCAGTAATTCTGATTTATATTATTGTATAGAAATCATTTTTAGAAAATTTTGAAATTCAAAAATTAACTTGTCAGTCATGCCAAATTTTTTCTGCGCAATTTTTTCTTAATTCTAATAAATCCTTCAAAAGATTTTTAACAATAAGTAATGGAATATTTTTTTTGTCATTCATTCGCTATTGAAATTTTCAGAAATTTGTTGAATTGACTCCAATAAAATCCGAGTCGTCTTTTATTGTATAATCTCTTATCCAAAAATAATAATAATAATTGCAGCAATGAAAATGGTTTGTAATTTCATTGCACAAAAAAGTTTATCGTTCAAAATTTTACAGCGAAAGTCATTTTAAAACGCCGTTTGAAAAATTTCAATACGGTGTAAAAAATAACTTTTAAACAATGATATTTTCAGGAATTACGGCATCGAAATCAAAACCTTGTTTAGTTTTAAAAACATTCAAAATTATAATTAATTATTTTTAAGATTGCACCAAACTGCATATTCTGTTCACCGAATTAGATTTATACCATATTTAGTAGCTGTAACTCAAACGATCAATTCTGTATAAAGCCAACACACATTCTCTTGTATTAGTAGCAGAAATTAACAACTAGCTTTTTCTTTAAAAAAAATTCATTTAATCCACAAAATTTTATTATCTTTTCGGCAGGTATATTGGGAATTATTGTCTTAAATCACATTTTATTTGCTTTTTTCATTATTTTTCTCCTTTTACAAAAATTATATTGTATTGATCATAAACCAAAGTGACATGCCCAATGCAATGATTCAAAAGATAGTAGAAAAGACTACGAAAAAGTGATCAGAGCTTATATACTTTCCATACGAATATTTTACCTAAATATGACTGATTTAGCAACTTTTAAGTGTGTGAGTAACTAAATTTATTGTTAGTTTTAAACAATCATAGAAGACTTATTCTTTAATATATTTTTTATTTACATAAGAAAGTAACTTTGAGACGTTGATTATTGGCTCAATCTACTTTAACTCCCGCCCCCGGTATAAGCATGTAAATCGATTGGAAGTCGATTATTTTTACAAATAAGATTACAGATGGTCGTGACGTTAAATATATCATATTTTAGAATTCTACACATCAGAGATACCAAATTACAGTGCCTGCTTTTCTCAATATGTGGTTTGTTAAATGAATTTTTGTAAAATCATTTCATTCTCTGGTATCAAAAATGCCAAAAAATTCCTCAATAGGTAGAGAAATACTTTGCAAACTCTAGACTAAATAACTTTCGAGCATTTTAGCTCAAAACTTATTCGATGATATCCTATTTATGTCCAAGAAAAACTTTTTTTTTTTTTTTTTTGCTTTAAAAAACTACTCAAATCACCACAAAAACTCAAAAACTTGACTCAGTAGCTGTTTAATCGTTAAAATGAACAAAATAATTTTATAAATGAACTTGGGCATATGATTTTTTCACAAACGTTTGTGATATTTGAACTTTTTTTTAAAGCCATATGTCTATATTATTTAAAATTTTTCTAAGGTTATAGTTCTAATAGTGAAATAGAAAGAGAGCAACTTCATCATCAAGATATTACTCCCTTAACTCTAAAAAGATACAAATCTTTTTTTTTATTTCACTCAGAAAATGTATTTATTATATTTCAATTCAGTAAACGTATTTATTATTACTTACTTAACATTTAACTCTAGGATGCATAACTTTTTTTTAAGAAAAAGAGACATGTGTTTTTAATAGCTGTGTATAAATTAGAAAAATTATTTTAAAAAATTTAGTTTATTTTTTCTGATGAAATTTCAACAAAACAATTAAAAAGTGCCAGTTGGCTACATTATGAATTAAACAATATCCCTGTGACACAAATCACATTATAACCATCCTGCAATAAAGATAAAAGCCCATTTTTACAAATATATTTTTTACAATGGAAATAATATTTTGATAGTATTTTTAGTAGTAGAATTATTCATACAAGTTTCCGGTTTAAATCTAATTCTAGTTCCGTTTTTGTTATGAATTGGTCTTTTCTGCAAATATTTATCAAAATACATTTAAAAAGGACTTCAGAACACTTATTTTGCCCTTCGAAACAGTCATGTGAAATTTATAAATGGAAATAAAAATGTGTAGTCAAATGGCTACATGATGCGTTGAAGGATTAAATTAATTTACAGGGCTCTATGTTGGGCGGAGAGCGGATATCGAATTTATGAAAGCAGACCAATTCAATACCTAGTGGCGCCATCTATTAGATAATAAATGTAATAGTTACAAATAAAACAAATATACTTCTACCATTTAAAATGGAACCGAATAAAGCTATTGATTTTATTCCATACTTAACAGAATGGCACAGCAAATAGTAACTGTAGTAAATGGTACTTACTTATTCTAGCAATTAAACACAAAAAAAATCGCCAAAGATCATTTGTTAATAGCTTTTTTTTCCCAACTAAAGTTTAACCATGCTCTCAAATGGCTCGCTGTTAATACATAAGTTCCCATTTAACATTAAATATTTTCTTATTTCTAAATATTTTTCTTATTAAATAATTACTTAACAATTATATCAATCTTTCAAATTTGAAAAAAAAAATTTTTTTAATTGAAAATTGTGTAGGATTTGCATTTAGATTTATGATATTTTCATTTAAAAAAATGTTTGATTAGTTATTTAGTTTCCGAATTCAGTTTATAGATTATAAATAGGAATTTCTCTATTAACTGACAAAAGCAAGAATTTTAACTCAATAATACTTATAGGTTAGCGTATGATTTCTAAATTTTTTCATGTAATATATGTTATGAAAAATTCGTTCAAAGCGTTCCATAGATCAGACAAATCATCTAGAACTACAAATTTTTGAAGCGTTGCTACTTCTTGGGTAATATATGCTCATTCGGAAAATATTTTTTTTTCAGCTTTTAATTTCAGATTTTTTTTTACTGTTTTTCAGTATTTAATTTGATTTTTTTAATTAAAAATTAATCACTATTTTAACGTTTTCCCTCGCTAATTCCAAAAATTTCCGCTTAAATAAAAAATAAAAAAAGTATTTCATAGCTGCATATAAAATTAACTTTTCTTATATAATTTCTTTGCAAATGTTTCGGTAATTTTAATGACTTTTAAAAAAACGTTTTTTATGTATATTTTAAAATACTTCTGAAGGTTTTCGTTACTGAATTAATACTCAAGCATGTTGCGTAATCAATATTTTTTAGTGCTTTTTATAAATGCTATACATTTAAAAAATAAATTTTATAAATATAATGAAAAAGAGGAATTAAAGCATTATCATGCGCTGATGTTTCAGATTAGAATTTTGGATCTCTTTTAAATTTTGCGATTTTAAAATTACTTGAAATGTGTTAAGCATTTAAATCTGTTCCTCTTAAAAATGCAATTAAAATAATTAAAATCATCATTTATCATTATATGTGCACGATGTATTTGAGATAAGAAAAATTTATAGACCGCCAAAAAATTTTTCTTTCTTTCATAGAGTTAAATAAGAAAATGCATTATGCCTTGCTTTGTTCAGATGCACTTAAAACGAAAATTTACAATAAGAAATTTTACAGGTAGTCAAACATAACTTACTAAATTATTTATTGAAGAAATATATTTATAGAAAACCTGTTCCGTTCAATTGAATTTATATATAACCATTCGACAGTCAGGTTGTTTGGATCGGTATATTTTATTTGCCCCTTTCTTAAGTCAGTAATCTTCATAATCTTTCAAAGCAGTGGCGTAGCGAATTAAGTGGCCACCTTTGTATGATACGATTTTTGCACTTTTAGTCTTCATCAGATGTTTAGGGAAAATCGATAACCCTTAGCGCATGTATTATATTTTTTGGCTCTTTTATCATATTTTATTACAAAATTTTTTATAAACTTTTTAACTATTTGTCTCCATGCATTTAACTATCTTTTGTGCATCTATACCCACCCCAGTTGCTATACTAATGCTTTGAGGAGTGGAATTAATAATATTTCAGCTTCAGGAACTTAGCATTTAAGATCACAGATTGTAATTTTATTGCACATCTTTTCAGATAGCCATGTGCGCATCTTAACTTACTATTTATATTCATTTGCAAATTAATGATTTTTAATTTTCTATTCAATCTATTAGGACTTTTAAATTCTTATAAATAACATACAGCTACTAAAAATATAAACTGCATTTATTATATAATCATTTTAACAAAAGAATACATTTGGACATTCATTTCAATTTTTAATATCCACGTGCCTTA
The DNA here is from genome assembly GCA_026543865.1 of Argiope aurantia. NCBI lineage: Eukaryota > Metazoa > Arthropoda > Arachnida > Araneae > Araneidae > Argiope > Argiope aurantia. Next base: position 169,768 of record JAPMOR010027330.1, read on the forward strand.
ATGTGATCAGAAACAAAACATTTTTTCAGCAATATTATCCCTTTTACTACATGGTATTTTAAAATATTTTTAAAGAGTTGTTCGATATTCCAAATGTTATCGCATGAAAATATCATAATGATATTTTAGATCATCTTAGAGTTTTGAGAAATAAAACAGCCTTTTAGAAGTTCGATTTAATTTCAATTTTTTAATCAGCATAGGTATTTTTTCTTCTTTCAACTTATAACGGCTAATAGTAATTACTATTGCTTTTTCATTTTCGAAATAATAATCTCCTTGATTTGACCAGTCCAATCCAATTCATACAGGTAATTCTTTGTTGTCTGGCATGAACAATTCCTGGGCAATAACAAATGTAATTCATTTAACCTTATCTTTAATTTATTTTAATAAATTCATGAAGTAAATTGTAACCAAACAAATTTCCCCTCTGATGATATGACATATTTTGCTACTCACTTTAAAATAATATAAGGATTATTAATTTTGTTTAACAATGGCCATACACCTTTTCATCTAAAAAATGATAACATAAATCGTATTGGCAATGTTGCAGCAGAACTTTCTAATTTTGTGACACAAATTTAATTAATTTTTAAAGCAAATTTATTTTTATTATTTAATGCAATTACAGTTATGACAAGTTTTACATATAGGACGTTCTAAGTTCGGTAACTGTCCCATATGCACCAGATGTCATTTGCTTACATTTCACCAAGGTATTAAACAATTAGTTTCGAAATTTAATTTAATTGTATTAATGTCGTCTTAAAGCAACAGTAGGGCTATTTTGAGACGAACCTCATAATTTTGAACCGCAGTCAGATGACGAGGACGGGTCCTAAACTGGCACCCACCTCTCCCATCACACCAGGGGGAAGATGTTTGGCGTCGATTGTTTCATTGCGCACCATTTAACCACTTACATCGGTTCTTCGATGGAATCCTGCCTGGAACCTGAAGCCTTGACCTTATCACCAGGTTACCACGGCACATTTGTTTCAAAGAATGCTGTTAACTATTTAAGGAGGAGAAGATGCCCAAATTCTGCTGTAAATTAGTAACTCTATATTCACTTAGCACAAAATAAAAGAATAAACCTTTTAAAACGTAGAATGCAAATAATATTTTGCACACGGCTCCAACAACATCTGAATTTTTAAAATTGCGATTTTTTTATTTCAATTTTCTTCATGAAATAAATTTACCCTTTTCTTTAAATGCCTGGATTAAAAAAATTGTATTTTGTTAAGTCGGTTTAACTGCAAAGACCTCTAAAAGAGAAAATTTTTAAATGTTCAACATCCCAATTATTAACTTAATAATTTTAACTTGTTGATGTATACATGTTGATAAACTGTCTTTAATTGGCGAAATCCATGATTAGAAATCCTGAAAAATTGTCTAGATGGCCAATCGTTGGATCTAAATCATTGCCAAAATCAAATTTTGGCAGACGATTAAATCTTGCTTTGTAAATGCTCTGCAAGAAAAAGTTTTTTATAAATTTTACTTAGATTTTTAATTAAAAATGAATCAACATTTTAATATTTTCTTGAATAACTTCGGAGCGTATTATGCCTTAAAAAACATTTTTACACCAAATTAAGATTTAAAAATATGCGTTTCATTGATACTAAATTTATTTCCATGTACTATTTTTTTCTCTGGTTTAAAAAAAGTATATTAAAATACTTTGAAATATATCTTACAACAATACTTTTCATTGATTCAGTAACTAAGATAAAACAGGTGGATTTTCTAGGTATTGCTATAATTGGGAATTAATTGTTTACAAAGGACTATCATCCCAATCTATCCAATCTATCAGCCCAGTCTACACTATTATCCCAATCTATCAGCCTAGTTACCATGTTTCGGGCTAGAAATTTGAATGTCTTTTAACTTCTTCCATCACTCTGATTAATTACTTTTTGAGATACTTTTTTATATTCAACAATATTTTCCAAAAAATTCACAGCGATAATAAGGTTAATAAGTGAGGCACTCACAAAATGCATTTCGAAGCATATCGCCTAAAAAAAATCTATATCATATCTTCTTTACAGTCCAATCAGTCATTTCGAGAAAAAAAACTAATTTAATTTAAAAATATCTACTTTTAATCTGAGTCCGAGTATTTACTCTCAAAAAGCTACTATGCGTACGATGTGTAATCTTCTACTCAATATTACCGGAACGAAACCAAAGTAAAACAAAATTCAAAGAGTTTTTTTAATCGAAATTTGATTTTAATTACATAGGCTTACTGGATCAAGGGAATATAATTGCCTCATTATGTTTAGGGAAACGTCTTAATTTATTATCTAGAATAATCCAAGCTTGAAAAAACCATAGAAAAAATAATCTTTTAATTCTCCTCAATTAATTACAACTAAAAGGAAATGTCTTTCAATTTTTTTTTCAACTTTGCTATTTTTTTCATTATTGAATAGTCTGTGTGAACAAAAAGATCGATCATTAAGATATTGATTGATCTCTTTTTGAATAAAAGCCCGTTCTTCAACTTATGTAATACGACAGCCCAAACAATACCTGAGTTTTACACGTCTTTTATCGTTTCTTTTTCCGATTCAAAAGAATGCTGAGACGTCAGTCAGTGGAGGATTATATTTTGTTTCGCGAATTCATTTTTCAAAAAAAATGAATGAAAGAGCTTTTGTCTTGTAATTTATTTCGGGGCGAAAAAAGTAGGTGCTCGAAATCTAATCGGGTTTTTAAACTGTTAAGCTGGAAAAATAGAAAATGGAAATGTCTCAAAAAAAATCGAAAGTAAATATTAGAAAATGCGTTGCTTGTATCCTCTTTTCCTTTAATTAGAAAATTTTTGATAATTATTTTTTTATGATTAAAACATCGAATGCTTGAATAAACCCTCTATTTAAATTCTAATTTGATTGTAAAGAAAAATAATATTGACTTGCCTATTTGATAATTTTGAAAATTTCTTCTGAGTTAAATTATTAATAAGTCTTGTTTTAAAAATAGTATGAATAATGATAAATTATAATGATCAAATATAATTGTTTATATGCAATTGCAACATTAAATTATTTGTTAAAAAATTAAAATTAATTTAACGAAGAACTCACTCTACAAAAAAGTGGAATGCGAAGTTGAAAAAAAAGCAGCCGAAAATTTACCAATCTATTGCTTTCTAGTATGTATATCATAAAAATATGTATATAATTAGGGGCTACATAATTTAGACCATTTAAATATTTTTAAGAGGCTACATAATTTAGACCATTTAAATATTTGTAATGAAAGACAGAAATTTTAATTTAAAAAGCAGCAAATTTGATGTTATTTATTTATTATCGAAATATTGTAATTAACATTTTTCAAAAAATATTTTTTAAAGTAAAAAGTATAGTATATACAAATTGCATCATCGGTTCAATTAAAGAAACTAACTTCCCAATTTTGAGCACTAATTTCTTTAACCCGTTAACCAGCGGCGATCCCAAACTTGTATATCTAAAACAGTGACGCTTGAAAGTATAAAGAACAAAAAAAAAATCTACATTCCAGCCGTTATTAGCGAAAGTCGTACAGATGACATTCTACGTTCAAGCCAGTTGAAAGATTAAGCGTTATTAAGAAAAAAAAATCCTTAATTTAAAATTAACATCAGCACATGCTATATCCAAATATGATGTTTTATGCACTGTATCAATTCATATTCTTATGTGTTCTCATGGATGATGCGAAAACTTACATCTTAATTTTTTAAACATTATTTTATTTTTAATCTTTTTAGATTTTTATTGATTTTTTTTATTTGTATTTATTTATTTTTATTTATTTATTTGCACTTTCTTTTTTTAATTTGTAAGATCTATTGGTGAATACTTTACGATTTCTGCATTATTCCTCATGTTCACAATAATAATTCCACCGACAGAAACAATCCAGTTCCATTTTTATGGTCCCAGTCTGAATAACTTTTAGACAACAAGAAAATACATTCGCGTTAATTCCTGTAAATCATATCTCTGGTTCAATCATATATCTGTTTTTCATCACATAGAGTAAAAATTTCAATGAAAACTTCATTTCTAATTCCGAATCAATAAAATAGATAAATAAACTAAAAATAAAAGTTTTTAAAATAGAAATGATGTTTAAAATTCACGTTTCCGAATAAAGTTAATTTAAATTTAGATATTTTCGAAAGTAAGTTATGTTTTCATTACATGTAGGAGATTAAAATAAACTATTTTTCAAAATCTTGAAATAGGAATGGTTCTTCAAAATATTGAAAAATCTTGATTTTCCTCGGTGAGAATCATACATTTTTTTCCCTTAGGCGTCTAGAATTTCTCTCAATAAGTTGAAGTTACACATAACAGTAGTAAAGCATCTCTAGACAGCCACCCTACAATATTTTCTTCAACATATATTCATCTTTTGACTGTTTTCCTTTTCGCACTATTTATTTCAAGCATACCTTTTCTTCTGGAAATCTGTTTTCATATTGATGTAATAAAGTATCACTAGTTCTTTAAGATAACTATGGATTCCAAACATTTTGTATAGTAGCTGTAATATCTATGAATTATTTAATCATGATGTATAAGTTAAGAAATATAATATTCCGATGTCTGCGCTCAATTCCTCGGTGGCACTACAAAATCATAAAATATTTTGAGAAATATGGAAATATATAGTCAATGACGAAGATAATTGAATTCTGTATAGACAATATTGTATGGTATTTAACAATATTCAAAAAGCACTGAAATTTTAATAGCATAAAATTTTGATATAAAAATATTAATTTTAGTTAAATAATTCATTTAATATAAGGGATTTTTTCCGAAAAATTCCTTCTGAACAACTTTCCATTTAAAGCCTAATATTGTAGAATATTGTACAATATTGTAGAAATTTTATTGAAAATTCTGATGCCAACCGAAATGAACTCAAAGTAAAGAATCATTTCTAAAAGACTGTTTAACGCTTCTTCCATCTCCTAAAACATAATTTAACCCTTTATAGGTCAGTTGATTTAAGTACGCTATAAAGCATATATGTTATCTTCAAAGTATGAAATTCGTTTTCTTAGAATTTATTTAGTTATTTAATGAGATAATTATTAATTATTTATAAATCATGATAAATTATTCATTATTTCATAACTTGAAATTTTACGATATGCACTTTAATGGCAACATAAACACAAAATAGCTAAGATATTTCATTGATATGAACGTATTCACTTGAACATTTCTCTTCGCATAAAATATTTGATGTTAAAATTCAATCGTCTTTAATCTGTTGTTTGTCATTTTCATTAATTGGTGCAAAAGTATTATAAGATTTGAAGTAATTCTTTCTTTAACAACTGTCTCTTCCAGTAATTCTTAACAAGGTTATATTAAGCTGTCAATTAATATATACAGCATTAAGCAAATAAAATCTGGCTTTTTAAAGAATTTGTGTTTGATAACTAATGCAAAGATAAAACATACCAACGGAAAATTTCTTTTCATGTGGAAATGTCCTGAATATATTAGGGTGTCCTAAAAGTTTCTTTCTCGATCCGGTTTTAAAGTGGCTTGTCACTGGAGACGAAACTGGATTTTATATGACAATGTGCATAGAAAACGCATTGGTCTAAGGACAATAGACCTTCAACTGTTGCAAAGCCTCAAAAAAGTTCTTTTGTCCATTTGGTGGGATTGGAAAGGCGTAATTTTCTACGAGCTCCTTCCTTCAGGTGAAAGAATAAATTCTACGAAATACTTTCATTAGTTTGATCAATTGAAAGCTGCCATAACAAAAAAACGGCCAGAATTAATGAATCGAGGAAGCGTTGTTTTTCATCATGACAATGCGAGATCACATATGGCACTAATCATAAGAGAGAAGCTCTTACAGTTTGATTGGGATGTTTTACCGCATCCTGCATACTCTTCAGATCTCATTCTATCTTATTATTACTTCTTTCTGTCCTTAAAAAATTATCTTCGCGATAAGTTCTTTAAATTCATCAGTGAAATAAAAACGTACCTCGAGGATTATTTCTTGTTCAAAACGCAACACTTTTGGAAAGAAGGCATAATGAGACTTCCTGAGAGATGGAAGAAGATAATAGAGCAAAAGGATTCTTATATAACAAAATAAACACTATCTTAAACAGTAAATATTGTGTATTCATTTCATACTATAAATAGAAAAGAAACTTATGGGACACCCTAATACTATGTAAGAAATTGATAAAAAAAATTTCGGTTCGCTTATACCTTATTCTTTAAGGTAGTATTTGTTTTATTTGAGAAACAAGTAGTTGAAAATAGAAATAATTAATAAAATTAGAATCTATCAAGCGTAATTTTAAAGTAACAAAACTTCTCATTATTGAAATATCTCAACGTAAAAAGTATAAGTTTTTTTTTTCTTATTCTTGCTAAATGTTTTATAGAAATAAAGCACGTTACTGTAATTTAATATTATTTAATACTTATATCAAGTTGAACGAAGTTATATAATCGATTTTAGCCTCATTCTTTGCTACCTCTACGTTTTACAAAATAACAGAACACCAATCTAAATACTTGATCCCATTCTTTACTAAACAAACTGCGTTCCTTCCAGGTATGTTAATCTCCATTATTTGTCGATGAAATTAGCTTTAAAGATAAAAATCAGAGAATTCAAAGCAATCATCATTATCCTCATTGTTCAAATTTTTAAAAATAGGAATCAACAGAGGGAAACTACAAAACGTGTGTATCCAATTCAATTAGAAGACATCCACGAACATTAACAACAATTAATCCATTCACTTCTTTTCCAAAACCTCCTTTTTCTCCCCCAAATTCATCGAAAAATAAGTATTTACTTTCATGAAAAGACAGACCCAAGACGAATCTTTTGTCTCGAAGTATTCGATTTGTTTCTTTCTCGCGATTATTTTAAATCTTCTTAGTGTTGCCAGAAAACTTATTGAAAAGAGATGGATCGGACCTTTTTTGTTTTTGTTTCTTTCTTTCTCCCACTCATACATGTGACGTATTGATTAATTAAAGCCGTGTTTAATGAAGTGGTTTCCGCGCTTTGTCAATGTTTCCATTTAGGCAGAATTGCGCATTGAGGAGGAAAAAGAAGATGTTAGCTAGCGCCCTCCAGGAGCGGGAAAATAAATTAACCGCACATCGTCTGCCATGTAATAAACGATTGACTGCATTGTTTATGGTAGGCCATTGCTCACTACGTGAAAAGTTATCTGTTGGCGCAGACAGCCATTCAAAATCGCGCCAGCGTGAATATTGCGCCATTTGTCGCCTCATCTAAACTACAGCCAAAATATCGCGGAACGCAATCGAGAACTTAAAGAATTTCAAGGGACCTGATGCGTTTGTAAAAATATCTAAAGGTAGATAACGCTTAAGAGAATTCTAAACGGCGCCATTGGTTAAACTAAAAGCCCCATTTTGGTCATAAACATCGCTCAAGAGATTGGCGAAATCATTCCACGATCCAGGAAGCCTTCTTTTCGATACTTTCTTGTCTTCCGCGCACGAGGCAGCCGAAATTAAATTTTAGTTTTGCATAAATGTAGCTAATTAAGGAAATCTTACGATCTCTCGCTTCTTACAAGATAGTTTAATTATGAAGGAAGGGCCTCCTATTTTGTGCACTTTAGCTTTGATGGAATGTTGTGTTTTAGTATGATAGAACGCCATTCGCGGAACGCGAAAGCACTTCCGACATTAAAGTCTTTAATGTTTTGGAAGTTTAAGGCTAATAAATATTTCCTCCCAGGAACGCCTTTATAATGAAATTCGCCTTTCTTGGTTAGCTGATATGTGCTTCGTATCCACAGAGCATGCATTCTTACGTTAAAATTGTTAGTTACTCTAAAATAACTAGATAAAAGTCAAAATTTGATATTTAATTGACGTCAAAGATAGTAAGTCGAAAAATCTCAAAATGTTTAGATATTTTTATCTATCTCTGAAGTCATCTTTCTGCAGGTCATTTAGAAAAAGCAAATTTAATACAGATTTATACATTTAGTTTCACTTTTTTATTTCCTTGTATACGTAATATAGAGAAAATATAGTAATCGCCAATTCGAATTGATGAATCTCCAAGTATTAGACCTCCCTGAGTTCGAAAAACTCGCTTTTGGAAAATATCCGTCTGTCTGTCTGTGACAAAAATAACTCAAAAACACTTTGAGATGGACGATTGAAATTTGGTATTTGGTCTTCATCCCAAATTTGCAGATTTTTATCAAATTTTGAGTGAAATCTTTTCAGGGAAAGTTTGTTTGTCCGGCTGTTTGAATATAAGTAAACACCATAATTACAAACCAGAGAGCTAAATAAATTAAATTCGATACACAGATTTAACATTTATAGTGTCAAATCCTACAATTGATTGACTGTCTATCGACCTGTACTTTCATAAGCAAGTAAACGCGAAAACTAAAATATGTAAAATTTGTTACGTGATTTTGTGATTACAAGTGTAGTAGTGGGCCAAATTATTGTTTAATCGGCTGTGAAAAAACGTTTCTAGAGCACAAATTCGCTTTTAGGATACTATTAAATTCAAGCCAGAGATTAATCGCCAAATTACTCACCAAGGATGAAACGATATATTCAGTAAAACTGCTAAATACATGCCAAAAGTCAATATTTCATCATTATTTTACGCTAATGCCATGGAAGACTTTCTTTGGCTTGACGAGTTTATTACAGAGTATGCGAGAAAGTTTTGGGTGGGACCACTCCCATTGGTTTACATGTGTAAAGGTGGAATTTTGTAATCAATTTTTCGAACAGTTTCTAATGCGCTACTGTTTTAAAATTCTGTACAGTTGTGTGTTCCTTTTGGAAGCATAATTTAATATTTTCAGAATCTAAATACAAACTATTTATTTGTTTTATGTTCAAAATGGATTCCAGGAAGTATCATCTGGTAAAAAATATGAGAAAATTTATTAGAAGATTCCATAGCATGTTTAATGACGAGATATGAAATGCCAAAGGAAATTGGAGGAATAGTGGATTGATTATTCTATTTAAATGAAAATTCGTCTTTCTACTTATGAAACTGCCGATTTTTTAAAAGCAATGAGCAATGCTGTTGCCACGTATACAGGAAATTTTCACTATCTAACTAGATTGTGCAAATTTTCCAGAGAGCGCCAAAATCTCTTCTACCGGGAACTTCTGATACTATTTTATGTAGACAATCCCAAAACTTGTATAAGAAATTAGGTACCATTTCGTTAATTAGCTTTAGTCATATTCAACAAATGTTGAAAGATTTTTTTTATGAACATTATGTATTTTAAACGACTATACACCTGAAGCAATTTCATTGATTCTTAACGTTTTATGAAGACTATACATTTTTTTTTCTTTCTTCCATTAAGTTTTGACAAAAAAAAACGCATTTCAAGTCCAGGTGACTTTGACGTACATACACTCTCATACTTGTAAAAAAAATGTCATAAAAAATTAATTAATTTTTTTCCTCTTAAGAAGATATCGACTGGTGAGGTAAGAGCAGGGCAAGAGAATCAATAGAGATCTAAATTAAGATGGAAGGACTTGCTATTTTGTGAAATTAACGGTGAAAGATTTGAATCATTATCACTGTTAAAAACTGGGAAATAAGTTAATTGATGATGCCTCACTGGGGCGGGGAAAATTAAATAATAATTCAAGGCAAAATGTGTTTTTGAAAAAAAAAAACTGTAAAATTAAAGGTTCCATTAAGGATGGGAGGGGAAAAAATTTTTTGTATTTGTTTTTCTATGAAATGATTTTTTCCCGCCCGAAAAGGAAGACACGAAAGGTTTTCAAAATTAAAAATTTCTCTATTTCTTTTTTTTTTCTTTTTTTTTCTTTGTTACCGTTCAGTTAAAAGCTCTATTATTTAGGCTAAGCAATTATAGTTACGCATTTTGGAATTGATTTATGTTTATTCGTTATAAAAACTTTAATGGAATAAAAAGTCATAAAAATCTCGGAAAATTTGAGTTAGGATGTTTAAATGGCAGTAATTCTTTTAAATTTGATTTTTAACTGACTGGTTTTATTTTTTACTTCATATAGACATGCGATTATTTTATATTAGCATGCTATATTTGTTTTAGATAAAAATTGCGCTTTCTTCTAATAAAATGATAATTAATGTTTAAAGACAATGAATAAGTTTATTGTGGTTGTTTGTGTTATTGCTTCACGATGCAGTGAATGATCCGTTTGCAATTAATTCATGCTGTGATTTGGACCAAGAACCCTTTTAGAAAGAAATCTGTACTCTCGCAACAAATTTCTGCTTCATAAATAAAATGAAAAATTTATATTATCTCCAAAATTTGCACAGCTGCATTTCGCTGCAATCAATTTATGCTAAGCCAAATGATAATATTAGAATAATAAATGAACTTGAAGGAAAAGAAAGTAGAAAAAAGGTATCTAGAATAAAAATGCAACCACATGACTGGGATTAAACAAAAATCGCCTGTGAAATTGAAATCTAAGAAAAAAATTCTTAATTACTTTTATTAGTTTTAAACAGTTTTGTGAAAGATTTTCTAATAGATGTCTTATGATTTGTATAATTATTTTCTCTATTCTGATATTTTATAACCATTACTATTAATTTTAAAAAGTTTATAAAATTATGAGGCCGGTAAACAATGGGATAACAAAAATTATGGCCATAAAAACAATTTAAGGCATATGCTATTGTTTTTGCGTATAATTAAAACTAAGTATTATTTTTGTTTTACTTTTAAGGAATGATTTCTAGACAGTATCCAATTCTCTTAATTAAATTGCTAATTAAATTAGACTATTCGAATTAAACGAACATGATCTTCTTTTGGTAACATATTATATATTGTATTTTCATTGATAAATCATTATTTCATTAATACGATTTTATTCACTCGCGAATACTATGGTAATGATATAAAAATTACCTCAAATATTTTGATTACTTTAATTTTCATTTATGTAAAATTATTACAATGTTTTGTGCCATTCGTTTTAGAATGTGTTTTTAAGAAACATGTTAGATTTACAGATCATTTTAAACTACCTTGGAGGTTTTCAAGCATTTACCAAGAAACATAATTTTGACTTGTAGCTGCTAAGTAGTCTGCATGTTTCATTTCTTTAAACTTCTTTCTCTCCCACTTTTTTTTTCTTAAGTCACAAGAAAATATATACAATTCAAACTTTTTAAACAAATTGTTTTAGCTTTTTTCACACTTTCCATTTGATATGGAAATAAAAATAATAAACTCCACCTTTCGATCGGTCACAATCTGAGTCATAAAATTTTTTTAATTAAGTAAAATAAAAAATAAAGTAAGTTGTTATAATTTCAAATCATAAATTCTTTGATATAAGTCCATATACTATATACAGTTGTAGATAATTCCGTGTTGATTTAAAGTTGATTATTATTTTCTTTTAGGTAGGTTAGAAGATAGACTAGATAGATATTTTGAAATTCTGCTGCAAGAATAGACTTGGATTTTTTTCTTATATTTATCACGAATTTGCCATAAAACGAAATGCTCAGTTTTTTAAAGGTATAACAATTGAATTTTCCTTGATTTTGAAAGCAGATTCAATATGAACAGGCTTATTCATAATTTCTGTAAGATTACTAAAATCTTGTGAATTTTAGACGTTATTCTTTGTTTTAAATATACTTCAAATTTAAGCAAAGTACTTCATGATAATTTTAGCAGAGAATTTGTAAGATAAAATTTTATTTGCAAGCAAACGATAAAATTTTATTTGTATGCAAACGATGAATATGTTTCGGGTCAAGCTTTTGTGCTATAAACATTCATAAAATCCCCAAAGACAAAAAAATAATCACCCGACAATTGGGCTTAGAGAATTTCTGTATATTAGAGAATTAATCTTCATGGAGAACTCAGTAAATTCAAAATAAAAACCTTATGTTTTCATTGAATCAGAATTATTTGTAGCTTGTACAAAGCATTGAAGTTAGGCTGAATTTAAGGCTTTCTACACATGAAACACGTTTCAATTAGGAAGTTCTGCCTTTGTTATCATGAAATGACCTTTATATTGGGAATAAATTTTGAAAAAATTAAAATTCTTATTACTTTTTTGATAACACGTAATCATATTCGCTTAATTGCTCATTCGATGGAGCATGTAAAATAAACTAAAATATTTCAATAAACGCTTTCCATGCTTTTGTTAAATTTCCGCTGAAAATTCAAATTTTCACTATTCTATTAATATTTCAAGGGAATATTAATAGAAGGGGAAAATAATAATTTCAATTCAAAAAAATACATAAACACTTTAAAAATGAGATTAAATTTTAAAAAAAAACATTTTTGATGTTATGTTTTCTAAATCTCAAATAAATATAAAAAGATTATTTTGATTTCATTAACATTTACACCTGAAAAAGTAATTTAAAGGGAACTGAAAAAATAATTTAAAGTAATACCACAAATGAACAAAATCATGAAAGAAAATTCGCAATCAATTCAATGAATAAATAATTTATTTTCTGTCTAAAAACATAGAGGTACATAAAAAAAAATAAAAAACACAATTTTCTTTAATTATGGCGGATACCAGCTCCGTAATAATAAATATAATGAAAAGGAATATATTATGAAGACAATAAAAAAATACTTGAGACAAATAAAATATAAATGAAATACACGAAGTAGTTCAGAACGTTTGAACTTTAAGTACAGAATCCATAATTAACAGAATTTTCAACATTTTCTGAAATGTACTAATTGAATAGTTGAACTATTAAAGAGAATATTTTAAAATAACTTTAAAATGTCAAGCTTAAAAATGTATAAATTATTCATTTGAAAACAAAAACGTCTGATATAAGTTAATCCTTATATGAACTTGATTTTTACAGATGCTGCGTCTATTAATGAATAGGAATTATAAAATTCAAATTTTAATTTTAATTAATCGCATAAATAGTATATAAAATAACTTTTAAAACTATTCTGACAAAAAACACATTTTGCAATGATATTATCGAAATGTTGTGCGCTGCACTGAACATTATATTTTAAATAAATTATAATAAATAATCAAAATGTCATTTTTCGTGAAGATAATCTTGCTTTTTTTCCCTGCTGCTCTTAAGTGCGAAGATTTTTTAATTTAAGCAGAAGCCCTCACTTGCTCTCCAAAATCTGATGACACAAAAGCATAGGGGATGGGGTTGTGAGGAACATGGATGCGCAAATGCCTTTGTCGGAAAATATGTCCTTCAAGGAAATTCTTCAGGGGGAAATCTTGGAGAGCCTTGTTGAAGTACAAAGCCAGTGGATAATCGACCTTATCCACTGCATTTGCTGTGAGCACCCAGAAATAGAGGGGCCCTAACTGGGTGGCGACGCTTTCAGCCTTAATTGGTTCTGCATCTTCCTTGGCATCTTCATCTCGGAAAAGAATTTCGGCACGTTTGAAGTCAACGTATGGTTGATCAGCTGACGTGACTTGAAGAACTCCATTGTCTTTGGTCAGATACAGAACAGTACGGGCATGGACTTCATTGAATATTATCGTAGCATTACCGCTGCCAGTTACCTTAAAAATTTCATATAGAGACCCATTTGCTCTGAATAGACAGTTCGCATAGAGTTTGGGATAATGGATTCCAACCTTGATTCTAGATTCATTCAGTTGACTTTCGAGTTGAGTGATTCTATAATCAGACAATCCACCTACAGTTATCTGATTCATCTTGACATCAAAAACTTCTCCGGCAACTAAAGGTTGAAGCTGCATATCATCGAGTCTGACTGGGTCCAGAACCTCACCCAAAGGCTCATCCATACCAGTTTTCATTTTGACGCTCAAATTCTGCAGAATGTCGCTGAAAAACTCTTCAAGGGCTTGATCTGCTTTCTTCAGCCTCTCTTCTTCACTTGGTTGGTTTTGGAAAGGGGCGGGGATTTTAGTTTTGGGATCAACTTCATTTATGTTCTCTTGTTGTTGAACTTGTTGAGAAGGAGGAGCGGTTTTGATTGTAGCGGCTTTATACTGCTTGCCTTTCGATATATTGTCAATTTCTTGAAATCCTTGATTTGCTGGTTCTTGTTTCTGTTGTTCTGGCTGCTGTTGCCTATGTTGGTAGAAATGCTGCTGTTGTTGTCTGTTTTGGTACTGGTGCTGTTGTTGTTGCGTGGGTTGTGGCGAAAACTGTTGTTGTACTTGTTGTTGCTGACGTGATTGCTCTTGTTGAAGCTGGTGTACTCTCTCTTGCTGCTGAATCGGCTGATTTTGTTGATGCGTTTGCTGATAGTGATGCTGTTGTTGCTGTGTTGGCTGCCTAATCTGTTGTTGAGTTGATTGTTGATAGTGATGTTGTTGTTGCACTTGTTGCGGTTGTACTTGTTGTTGCTGCTGCTGTACTTGTTGTTGTTGTTGTTGTGGTTGAATTTGTTGGTAATGATGCTGTTGTTGTACTCGCTGTTCTTGTTGAGGCGGATCATGATGAATCTGTTGCCATTGAACTGATGCAGTGCTTTGAGTGGTGACTACTGTAGGGAATGTTGCCTTTACTGTTGTATCCTCTGAATTCCATGGTAAAGCATAGGAGCTGCTGGTTTCTGGTGTTTTCACCCGCTGACCAAAACCTGCTGTTTTAATCGAGGATGGTGCCCTGAATAAAACTTCAGCAATAGAAGGCTTTTCATCAACTTTTGCATCAGTTGACGATGCTACAGCATCAGCTGTTGTTGGTTGCTCAGTACTCTTGTAGGAAGAATCTGGCTCTGATGTTATCCGTGAACTCAAACTTTCATCACTTGCATCTGAAATTCAAAGAAAAGAAACAATTTTTAAATTTCGCAAAAGTTTAAAAGGAAAGTGGGGAATGTAAATATGATTTGTAATCTCTGATACAAACAATAAAATCAACGATATCATAAATGCAATTAAATTCCTTTCTTTTAAATTTTTTTTCCTGTTTTTAAGATTTTTTTCCAACTAAATGTAAGTTTAAAAATCTGAAGAATTCATTATAAAGTATCATACATATTGATGAAAATTTAAATAGCTGTAAATAATTTTTAATAGTTATAGAAAATACTAAAAATGTCAACTAATAATCCCTTGCATGAAATTAAAACCATAGTTAATTTTCTTTTATCAGCTGAACATTTCTAAATTATTGTCGATATTTACCATACTAGAATGATTTTTTAGTTTATTAAAGAGATACAAACTAACCAACATTCGATAAAAACCAGCAATTTTTAACGCTCTTTTATCTAACTCGAGATTTCTTTCATTTTTCAATAAACTTTCGAAAAATTGTCTGAGTGATTTCACTATGTGTGTGTGTGTGTGTGTGTGTGTGTGTGTGTGTGTGTGTGTGTGT
>JAPMOR010027330.1:185197-261460 GCA_026543865.1 Argiope aurantia
TGTGTGTGTGTGTGTGTGTGTGTGTGTGTGTGTGTGTGTGTGTGTGTAGGATAATGAATTATACAATGTATAAAACAACTAAAAATGTTCTGAATAACATATTCCTATTTTTTTTTAATCAAGAAATTTTTTATCGAAAATATGGATATCAACACCAAATCTAAAAGTCTAAAGCTCACAATAATATCAAAAGGAAAGTAAGACACTATAAGCATTACAAAAAAGAAAATCATTAAAAGCAAATTTATTTTTAAAAATTAAAAATATTATTAATATGGCCACAATTCCATTTATTAAAGTTTTTCTTCTTCAAGCTTTCACTATTTTTTTATTTTAGAATTTTTGATAAAAATATATTTTCTACTTTTTGCATTTTAACAAAGATGTATAATCAACATTTTTTAATTTTACAATTAATTCCTTTAATTCCTCAAAAAATGATATATATTTTCTCTCATTATTTATCCTGTACTGATAAAAATATTTAAACCTACATCAGATAAGAAAATTTTGATAAATACTAAAATGGTACAATAATAAAGTATAATAGGGATACATTTAAGAACTATATAATTATAACCTTAAGTAAGTTTTCTATAATCTTATAAAAAACAAAATAAAAATTTGATAATTATTCTCATCTGTAGATAAGCACGTACATGAAAAGATTTCAGAAATTCCTTCATATACAACTTTTATGATGCAAGGTTAGACATTTTGTACAGCCATGGGAAAAGTATAAAGAACAAAATTAATTTAGAAAAACGTTACTGGACGCATATTAAATTTCTGCTGATTGTGCCAAAAGATATCAAATTGCTGTACACATGCATTTGGGCATACACAAAAATAATTTTGACAATTAACAAAACCACGGATGGTATTAAAATGAGAAAATGTTATAAAATCTATTCTTTTTGAAAATCGTGCTTGGCTGAAAGATTATTCACAAAATAAAAATAATAAATGGTTAGATTAGGACTTGATGATGATGTCAAAGCCTTTGACATCATTAATTTTGTTCGAAAAATTATAATTCGAAGGATATGACAATAGGGATACTCAAAAACAAAAAGATTAATGAGAGGACGGAAGAGGAAACTATGGTTAAGAATCTCTTATTTATTTTGGTATCTTTTGATAAATCAAAAACGATTCACTTTTGCGTTTCAAACTTCGATCAGTTATTAAAACACTTCAATATATCCGTTTTTAATTCCAAAAATGTAGGAATTATGTTCCATTATTTCTCAAAGCATGAGTAATGGTGAGTATATCCACCAAAATAAATATATCATCCATTTTTATAAATTCTATTACAAATTTCAATGAGTAATTTTATTTTTAAAAAAATTAAATTATTGGTTGTAAAATTATTTCATACATAAATCAGTATTGTACAGAAAATCGTATACATAATAATTAAAAAAGAAAGGTAGATTTAATTTATTTATTTCTAATGAAAGTCAATAGATTGAGATATCACTAAATAAATACAAAGTTTTAATTTTATTAGATTATTCCGATAGAAATGCGCTGTTTCTTGTTTAACAGAAAATAGTGATGCATTCTGGGAAAGCTCTTTTTGTGTACTGCAATATTCAAAGAATGAATTCATTATCGCGTTAGAGCGTGCATTTCCTTATGAATTCTACAAGGATCCACCTCGTCAAAAACAGATTTGCAGTTAGTATAAGAAATTCGTAGAAGATGGTTGTGCACAATATTTTTGTGGATCTGAGTATTACTTAATATCAAATGGGAAAACACTCTTTGTCCTCATAAATCAGATTCAGTTGATCCGGTGCTTTCGAACATAACCATTGGAAATCCACAAAAAGATAGCTTGGAATTTCTAACCGACTTATGCTTGAAACCTAAGCCTGATCTACTATCTCTACAAGATATGCAAGATTAAATTGCTACAGCAGTGAATTCAATAACCAAAGACAAGCTATTTCAAGTGTAGCGAGAAATGGTCGTGTGATTCGATGTTTGCCACATAACAAATGGGATGTTGAATACATAAAATAACTTGTGAATTTTCTCCTAACTAGTGACGTATCGTACATACTTGCATTGTCATTTTCATAAAATAAATATCTTTAAAACAAATCTTAAACCTGTTCCTTCTTTGAATACCTGTATAAATACAGCCTATCATTATACAACTCAGAGATGAATTTTGCTTTTGATATTTTTAACGTATTTACTTTATCCGGCCTTATTTATTATTATTTTCGGATGGTTAAATTATGGTAATTGCATGTCGGAAAAAAAATATAACCTTTCTCAAAAATATAAAATACATCAAGCATACAGTGAACTCTGTGTCTTCTTTTAGCTTTTTTTTTTATTTTGTAAAATTTTAAAATTGCTACTTACGATATTTTACTTCTGAAATATGGATATAACCTCTATGAAACAATGCAAAAAAAGATATATATGTTTCCAGCTAATTGAACATGGAAATTTATGAGCCTGAGGAAGAGTATTCGAAAGTTCATTTCTCAGTAAGCTTCCAGACAGACTAACTAAAACTAGCATATTAGCATAATAGTTTTGTTTATTTCGTCCCGGAATGAAGGATGTGTATAAATTTACATAACATTTCCTGTAGCAAAATGCAGCTTACATTTCCTTATATAAATAAAAATTTTGCAGACAGGAATTCGATACAAATGGATGTCTTTAAGCGAAATACTGGACCTGAAAGGACTTTTTATGGTATTTGATTTTTTCTGATGAATTCTAAATAAAAAGGTTTTAACTATAGCTGATTGTAATAAAGTTTCTCAATTTTTAAGCCTTATGTGTATGCCTTGAGCGTCCCATTTCGAAGCAACAGGAGGGCTATTTTAGAATAGGCAATGTAATTTTGAATCGAATTCAGATGACGAGGATGACACCTTCGTTGAGACCACTCCATTCAAAACATTTGCACCATATCAATGAAGAAATTCGGCTCTGATAATTTTAGTGTCTACAAAACTCACTTATGCAGTGATTCTTCTGTAGAATTGGGTTTCGAACATGAAATCCCTCTTCCCAGAAACTGAGACTTTTCCAGCTAGACACCACAAGAGATGTTTTTACACATTCTTTTGAATTACTTAGAGAGCAACCAGGCACTTTTTACGTTTACCACTTTGTAAAGAATCACTTATTTTAAACGTCTACGTAAAGAACAATGCCTACATTTTTTTTGGAACTTAATTGTTTATCACATTTAATTTTCAATTAACTTCTTCCAATAAAGATTAAATAAAAACTTTGAAATCTCAATACAAAAGTGCATTACTCCAAATACAGGGTGTTTCAGTGAACCGTTTCAGAACTTCTAAGAGGGGTAGGGTACATCCTGACAACTCGAAATCATATAGCAATGTGGGGTCGGAAAGGCTTTCCTGAAGCGGTGTTGCACACAGAAGCACCATAAGGAAAAGAGACCGTAAATGAGAACTCGTTTTAATAATACATGAAAAGAAGCAAAAGGTACATGGATTAAAGTAAGTGTTTGAAGTCCGAGCAGGCCAACGCACGGGACCCCCACGTCCGATCCACCGTTGACCCGACTTATCATGTCTTGATTTTTATTTCTGGGGTCATATGAAATCGCTAGTTTATGACACCCCTGTTGACACTGCTGAGGAGATCGTTGCAAGAATTGCAGTAGCTGCCGGAGAGATTCGAGATATGCCTGGAGTATTCCAGAATTTTCGGATGTCCATGCGTCGGAGATGTGAGGCGTGCATTGTAGCCCGTGGAAGAAACTTCGAACACTTACTTTAATCCATGTACCTTTTGCTTCTTTTCATGTATTATTAAAATGATTTCTCATTTACGGTCTCTTTTCTTTATAGTGCTTCTGTGTACAACACCGCTTCAGGAAAGCATTTCCGACCCCACATTGCTATATGATTTCGAGTTGTCAGGATGTACCCTATCCCTCATAGAAGTTCTGAAACGGTTCACTGAAACACCCTGTATAATATATTCTTGAACGAAGAGGTGTAACCCAAGAAAGAGTTGTTTAACAATATTGGAGATCTAAAACCCTTCACGGTACCTTCCTTCAGATTCATGAATAACTGCAGTCAAAAATAGTTTTAAAAAAGCATTTTGATTTGAAGTATTTCTATAAAACATGTTGCAATATTATGTATTGTATAAAATATGTTGTATAATTATGGGTGAATTTTCATTCCCCATCATTATTTTCATTACTGGATCATGACAAAATATTTCTGGCGAAAATATGGTCTTAAGAGGAGGTGATGAGGAGGGACGAGGAGGAAAAAAGTCCATGAAGCATTGTTTAAAACGAACAATTTCGTACAAAAAAAATCTCTTTTCGTACAAAAAAATTCTCTATTATTATATTTGAAATGAACTTCTGACTTACCAGTTTGAGCGAGTGTTAGCTGTACTCCAACTAGAAGGAACAGCACCATCCAATACGTCTCCATAATTTACGACTCGTTATTTATATTCCTCAAGGCAGCTGTTGGTAAAAAAAAATGATTTATTAGCATCACAGAAATGTCAACGATAAGCAATTTACTGGATAATTCAAAAGTCAACTAATAAAATAATTAAATAATGTCCTTTAGCTTTGTCAAGGGTGGAAATGAAAAAGTTTTTGTTTTGTTGAAGAACCAAGTTTTGTGGTAATTTATTAACACTTTAAACTTTCAAATGGTACTATTGGAAATAGTACTATTTGATACCTATACTATATTTTCCATACTATATTAAATAGTATGGAAAATATAGTATAGGAGTTATTATATAGTATAGGAACCTATGTTAAATAGTATAACAATACCGCTATCTCGTAATTGTTTAAAGATTTAAACTGTTAATAAATTACCAAGTTTTATTGGTAATTTATTAACAGTTTAAACCTTCAGATTGCATTATTGGAACAGTAAATTAAACCGAATAACCATACCGAAGTAGCCCTCGTCACTGTTTGAAGATTTAAACTCTTACCGAATTTTGTTGGTAATTATTAACGGTTTAAACATTAAAGTAGTACTATTGGAACATTACGTTAAATAGGATAACAATGCCGCACTTATCCTCGAACTTTTTGAAGATTTAAACTGTTAATAAATTAATAATTCAATAAAACAATTTAAATAAACTGTAATTTATTAACAGTTTAAATCTTCAAATGGTACTATAGGAACCATTTGTTTATTGGTGAACCAATGTTTAATCAATAACCAAGTTTTATTAATAATTTATTAACAGTTTAAATTTGGAAATGACTCTATTGGGATAGTATGTTAAATAAGATAACTATATCGAAATTATCTGCGTAACTATTTGAACATTTAAACTGTTAATAAATTACCAAATTTTATTGGTAATTTATTAACGGTTTAAATCTTCAAATGGTACCAATGGAACAGTGCGTTAAATAAAATAACTCGCTTTCTATCTACGCATCCGGGATAATCTGATAGATTGGTGTCTTGAAAACACAAAGGTGAGGCTAAGGTCGATTCCTAATGACCATCGTCGACTAAGATACAGATCTTGCTTTAAAAAATATGCTCCGTTAAGGAAGTGGAGATAACTCAACCCAACAGCCTTAAAATACCAATTAGCAAAGTGAAACCCAATCACCATACTAAAAGCTTATCATAGTTATGTATAAGATGTCCCCGATAGTATTCGTTACTATCAGACAAAGAAAGGAATAACGGTCTAGAAATGTTAGGTGACTTGACCTACATTTAAAAACGCCCTTTTTGTTCTAGAACTCTTTGCTGCATTAAGGGCCATTTCTGATGTGAGATTCGAAAACCCTCCGCGGTTTTGCGCATGTGCCAGAAGAAATTTATTTCGTCAAAAAAGAAATAAAATGAAAGGAGAAGATGTTTGCATTTAGTAATACGACGAACTAACATTATTGCAGAATTTGGAAGCATGCTAACAACTCTTTTTATGCTTACCACCCCTTACCGAAGTACAATAGTGGAAAAGTGCTAACTGACTGAGGTAAGTAACAAATGTTGTTTACTGTTGCGAAAAAATATGGTCTGTTTTGAAAGGATATTGCTATGAGCAAAGAAAATCTGATAGCTAAATTCCGGAAGGGAAGACGACATATTGAACATTTGTAAACCACTTTTCCACTTAATGTCTTATCTTGTACAACGCATCACTCTTAGAATTGAAGAGTTATTGGGTACTTTAAAAGCAAGATAAATTATAAATAAATTGAATTTTATAACAAAAATAAAATCCTATTTTCTCACATTCTTACTGCGCAGTTTGTTTGTTTTCTTCTCTTTTCTTTCGAATTATTAATTTTCAAATTATTTTTCAGCTTCTGATGGATTCAGTATAATGATTTGACTAATTCAAACTAATTTGACTAATTAACAAGGCATATAAAGTTTTCTTATGATGATATTGACCTATGGATGACAGACTTATTAAAATGCCTGATGTAAAAATCGTTAAACATAATATGCATTGCCGCTGCTGCTGCTATCAAACCAGACAAAGATAAAAAAAAATAAAATGAATCTTGAACATAATAATACAACCATGTTTTGTACTAAAAGTTCGAATCACTTTAAATATTTTATTATTTTTATTGCAGTTGTGAAAGTGCTTATTTATAATTATATTTACTGTAAAATTATAAAACATACGAAAAACCTTTATTCTTAATAGTCAAAAAACTATTTTTACTTTTTTTCACAATTGTTTCAAATTATTCGTAACACAATTGTTATATCAATAATAAAATCGATTAATTATACATTTAGAAACCAATAGCCAAACTGTGAACATCTGATTCAATAATCATCATCAATTGTTTAATCTTTCTAAATAGAATTGCTTACATTTCATTAAATTTCTTTTTTATCCTCTGAATTTTCGAAGGAAGTTGAAACCATTCTTAGTATTTTCAGTAAAATATCATAGAAAAATATCAACGGATGCATCAGTTTTTCTCCAAATCAGTTTTTCCAAAATCTCAAATAAATGTATTTTAGATTATCTAAAGTAATCTACAGTTTGTTTCAGTTAGACATTTAAAAAAAGGAAATTGAAACAAAAACATATTCAAAAGAATTTATTCCAATTCCAAATGGATCTACAAACCATTAAATTTTTAGAGAGAAATGCTTACGTAAGATACATTTTAGAATACATTCCATTCAAAATTCTCATTTCAAAATGCATAAGAAACTGAAAACTGAAATAAAACTTAAAGAAAAAAGTTGAAAACAAATAAAAAAATAATCAATTTTTTTCTTCAATCTATGTATTTTATTTAAATGTATTCACTTTTTTCTTTATTTATTTATATTCAAATGTATTAGTGTTTAACAGATTTTGTACTAAAACCCAAACAGTGCAACCATTAATCAAGAAAAAAAAACTTTCCGATAGTATGCTCATAATACAACACTGAAAGCTCAAACAGAGATGTTGAATGTAAATGAACTATAAAAATTTGAAATAAAATGTTTTAACTATCTTTAATCTACAAATAAAAGTAAAAATCGTTTGCTAATAAATATACGTCACACAATAATTTTAGAAATTGTTTTATCCATTATAAATATTGCATATTTATAAATTATGATCTGTTTTATTTTAAATGTCAGTATTTGGTAATGTTAGTCATAAGTATTAGTTGCGAAAATTTTCAATTTAATTTTTTATACGTTGCTTGTTCTTATTAATTCTCTTAATAAAGAATTTTCAATTCCAAATTTTGATAGAGGTTTAACTCTATCTACTTTAAAAATCTTACATCGTGCTGTTTCTTATACTATATGCTCCCAAATTTTTTTGTCATATCATCAAACATTTGCACTTTTATTTTAAATAGTTTATAAGTAAACTTCTTTTAATCCAATAACTTGAATCAAAACTCGTTTAGATGGTAATTAGGATGATTCTACATTGACGTTTTGCCTGAATCAATCAAACACGTAATATTTCAAAGGATTTTTGTTTTCTGATTCAATTAAAAAATAGTTAATGAACTACAACAAGAAAGGAAGACACAATGAAATTGGTGATGCTTAAAGATGGGCGAAATTCTAAAAAATAATCATTATTGCGGAAAAAGGTCAAAATATCTCTTTATTTTTAACTAAGTTAAATTTTAATATTAAAAAAAGTCCTTAGAGGAGTTTACTAGAGAGATGTTCCTTTGGGAAATTTTCCATTTTTGAACTAAATTTGATAGTTTTGTGCTCAACACTTTGAACTATGGAATATACCAAATCATGTTTCAAACCAATAGAATAAATATCAACAAATCCATAAACACGTAATCTCTTATTTTAAGTTCGGTATTGATATTGTTAGTAATAATGATTTTAATAGTAAATAAACAACTATATCCCTGAAATTAAAAAGTATAATTTTTTTTTACCAAAAAAATTGATATAGTATTATTTAGTGTTGACAATAAAAGAGAAAAAAACTGCATAAATTTTAAACACTTATTTTTAAAAAAAAACAATTATTTAGTATACAATTCAATATACAGTTTCATATTACACAATTATGCAAAAATTATCTTTACACTTGGAAACTTCTCTTAAATTTTGAACAATGCTTTGACATATATTTTCCATAATTACACATACTCTATAACAGCAATGAATATAAATTATTAAAATTCAAAATTTGAAACTCAAACTAATTAACAATTAGTAACCTTGATTGCATCATTAAAGATCATCTAAACGTATTGATATTAAAGATACCCTAAACAATGCATTTTGTAAGTAAAATGTTAATAGAATAATGTTTATAGGCTCGCGTACTATCTGTAAAGTGCGATATGGATGATAAAAAAAACTCATTTAAATTGTTCTACAGAGTGGACCGATGTAATTAGAGTTAGCAGATTCGGCATGTAGTTACTTTTTGGGTAGCAAAAATTCAGAAAAAAAAACGATTTTTTAAAGATTTTTATAAAATTTTCATTTAAAAATGAATCAAAAATCAAACATTTTCTCCCAATATTTCGAAACATATTATTATATAAAAACTATTTCTACAGAAGGTTTTAAAATTTAAGAAATAAGCTTTTTCGCGATGCCAAGAACATTTATGTACATTTTTCAATAGTTTTAAGAAATTTATTAAAGTTTACTTTATAAAATGTTTTTCGTTGTTTTAATTCTTATATCTAACACATGCAAGGTGGTACAATATTAAATTCACTTCTGGCATGCATACTATTATTGTCATAATTAAAGGGTACAGTTCAACAATAGTTTAAAGACAGAGGAGTTAAAATAATATCATGCTACGGATGCTTCGAACAAGAAGTTCTATCCTTCTTAAACTTTGATTAAATATCACCAAAACAATAAAAATTTCAACCAATGTAACTTAATTTCATTAAATATATCATTTTCAATGTAACTGTACCGCAAATTGGAACGATATTAAATTCATTCTGGCACGTACCCTATTATTGCTACAATTAAGGGATACATTTCAGCAATAGTTTAAAGACAAAAGAGTCAAACATAAAATAATATCTTCTACGATGCGTCGAACAAGAAGTTATATTCATTTTAAATTTTTATTAAATGTCACCAAACAATTAAAACTCCAACTGATGTCTCTTAATTTCATTTGATATACCATTAACAATGTTTGAAAACCTTACAATGTAACCCTACCGCAAATGGGGATAATATTAAATCCATTTCTGGCACTTACACTGTTATTGCTACCATTAAGGGATACATTTCAATAATAGTTTAAAGATAAAAGAGTCAAACTTAAAACATTATCTTCTACGATGCTTCGAACAAGAAGTTCTATCCTTTTTAAATTTTTATTAAATGGCACCAAACAATAAACACTCCATCTAATGTAATTTAATTTCCCTAGATATACCATTAGCAATGTTTGCAAGCATCACAATGTAACTGTACTGTAAGTTGAGACAATATGAAATTCACTTCTGTCATGCATATTATTATTGCTATAATTAAAGGGTACATTTCATCAATAATTTAATGACAGTAGAGTTCGATCTTAAAAGATTATCATGCTACGATGCCATGAACAAGAAGTTCTACCTATTTTAAATTTTCGATTAAATATCACCAAACAGTAAAAACTCCAACTAATGCAATTTAATTTTCTTTGATATACTATTAACAATGTTTGTAAGCCTTACAATGTAACCGTACCGCAAATTGGGATAATATTAAATTCGTTTCTTGCATGTACACTATTATTTCTACAATTAAGGAGTAAATTTCAACAATAGTTTAAAGGCAGAACAGGCAAAATGTTGGATATTTCGAACAAATTCGGTCCATTTTAAATGTTTCATTAAATATCACCAAATCGTAAAAACTCCAACGAATGTAACTTAATTTTCCTAGATATACTATTAACAATGTTTGCCATCATTACAATGTAACCATACCACCACCTGTTACAACTACTGGACATAGGCCACCAGCAAGAAGAGGACCACTCTTACCTGCGTCCTTCCGGCCTGCTTCCACCCAAGATAGTGATTCGGAAGAGCAGATCCAAGAAAGGTTTATAATCCGGAAAAGAGCCACGAGGAGACGGGTTCGAAAACTGGTAAGGTAAACACGAGGATTCACCTCGGAAGAACAAGAAAAAAGTTCAGGACCTTGATTCCAGGTGTCACGGTCAACGAACTGTGCACACCCCTACTGGGTCACCTCTTCGCATGATTGCCCAGCATCGAGATTTATCGCGCTTTTGTAGAAGGAACGCTTCCATTGTATTTTCCGCCAGCCGATGAAAATTACACGATTTGCATATGCTAACCATTAAGAGGTCGCCACTTCTTTAGTCACCATGGCTTTCAACAGTGACTAATGGTGTAGCTTTTTGTCGTAGGATTGATTTATAGTGCAGATTTAAAATGCATTTGACGTGAGAAGAGAAAGGAAAAGTTGTGTTCCCAATTTTGTTTGGACATTTGAGATGATCAGGTCCGTTTTTGTTGAAAGGCATTCTAGCGTTGAATCTGTTGTTAAAGACTCTTATCCCGATGTTTTCCTGTTTTGGTTTGTTGTAGTGCAAGAAAGGATTATTACATCCTTGAAAACATCGGTAACTTTGGAAATGACTAAGTTCCTTGTTGGGAATTGATGAAATTGTATGATTCTGTAAAGTGCTTACTGTGATATAAGCTGAATTTGATTGCATAGACTATTTATTTTTCTGTTTCCTTACGAAATGGTGTTAAGAATTTTTAAAGAATTCTTTTGCTTTGCTAGAACTTTTTAAGCAAATATATTCTTATTTACATAATTTAAAATAACATTATCATTTGATTTGTCATTTAACAAATCGTCAAGAAACATAGAAAGAATGTTTTAATTTTCCCAACATAACTCTCTTTGCAAAGTCATTATAAATTAATTCAAACTGTTACAGTGTCGTATATAAGCACCATTTACATCTTTACCAAAACGTTTAGATCAACTAGTTGATGATTTGTTCAATAATAATATATTTGATAATATGTTGAAAAATATGGAAAGCACGTTTTAATTATTCAATTCATTTCTCCTGGCAAACTCATTATAAATTTATTTTTAAAAAATTATATCAAACTAAAAAAGTGTTGCAGATAAACACTATTCACCTTTTTACCAAAACATTTAGATCGATTGTTGGTTTATTTGTCCAATGATAATATATTTGATAATTTGTTTGGAAACATGAAAAGCATGTCTTTATTTAATATGACTCCCCTAGTCTATACTTATAATAAAGCTCAATGTGTGTGTGTGTCTGTGTGTGTTGGCGTTCTACAGGTCAGACCATTCAACCTACAGCTACCAAATTTGGCACGTGTATACCTTGGAAGCCTGGAATGTGCACCTGGGGGTTATTTTTTCAAATTTTTAACTAGAATTTTATTTATTTAAAAATTAAGCAAAATTTTGACGTGTTTCTACTATAACTTCCGAAAATATTACAGCACAAAAAAGATTTTTACATAAAGTTAAAGATCAAAAATTTATCTTTTAAACTATACTAATGCTTTAATCTTAACATTAAATTTTTATTTTTAATGAATTTTTAAATAAATATTTTAACTATGTTTTTCAATAATTTTTTTCGTAAAAAAATAAAAATAAAATTAAGCACGTTTAACATTCATGGGAGAAAATTAGCTTTTTTCAAAGTGTTGTCATCACATTGATTAAAGCTCCAATTAAAAATAAATTAAATCTTTTTGGAAATGAAATCTGCAAAAATATAATTTTCGGCACGTGTTTGTAGGAAATGAAACAAATATGAAATATTATTTTTTCTAAAAAATAAATTCAAGAAAAATTATTTTATGATCTTTTACACTCTCTATACAGGGTGTTTATTTAGTCCCGAACCCATTTTGATGTTTAATGACTCATAAAATAATGAAGATATAAACAAACATTTATTATGGCATTTATTGATGGAATAACTCATATATTTTCCTTTTCATGCTTGAATACTTTTACTTTTGTAAATATCGTCTGCGCGTGTAGTTAATTTCAGATAATTTCATTTTCCAGTCTAAATATCTGTACTTTTTCTGTAATTAATATCGTCTGCTTATTAATTGCATTTTTCTCTCTTTTGTTTTTGGCAACTATTGAAATGTTATGTTTACTTTTGATGTGTTTGTTCTATGTAGTACTTTTGTATGTGATGTTTTATTCGAGCGGATATTAAGGAGAATGCATACACCACAAGAGAAAGCACAGATTTTATGGTGGTCATAGAGTTAATTTCCAATCAACTAAATCACTGACTTTAAAGAATTAATTTCCAATCACTTAAACTGACTGATTTATGAAAATTTGAATATCCCTATTCAATAAAAAAAGGATAATTTTAGATTTTCCATCGATCGCTTCAAAGAAAATACGCCAATCAGCGCTCAGGTTTCTCAAGATTAATTGGCCTAAGATTATGAATATGTTGAGTTTTTCTAAATTTTTAACATTTAAAACTTCATAAATAAGTCTTAGATGATCGTGGAAAATAGAAACATTCATTCATTTATTTAAAATTTGGTGTGTCCAGAATATTTCTCAGAATATGATACCTTACTGCATTAAATTTAGACTTCATAATTTTTGAAATATATTTATAGGCAGGAACAAAATATTATTATTGATTTCATTTCAATCCTTTTGAAAGCAAAACTAAAAACTGAATTTTATGCTGAATCTCAGAAATTTTTGTTGAATTATTGTTTGAGATATTACATAAACTATGAAAAATATTTTGTAGTTAACATAAAACTTAAATACCGAGCGATTCTGTTTGCAATACTCACATTCATTAATAATAATAATTTATAAATAACAATAAAGATGATAAATAAAATAAAACGCTTGGTTTTATTAAAAAATATCTTTATATTAATTGCAATTTCATCATTTCCACTTTAAATTAAAGAAGTTTTACCGGAAATGGCAACAAATTAGCAAAATATATATAGTAAATTGAACGAAACGATCTAAACCGTATAAGTTTGGTATGACTATCAAAATTTGAAGATTAAAAATGTTTTGTTTGGGAATCCTTTAACAGACCAGTTACTTAAAATATTTAATTGAAAATTGTAGCGAGCGGTAATACTGGCGAACCGGCTGGTCGCCAAAGGCGGCTAGTTATATCAGTATAAATTGATTTAAATGAAATATCAAACTATTACAATGGCGTTGTGAGGGTGGGCAAGGGAGTATAGATACCCCGGGCATTAGTGGTGCTTTGAGAACTGAACATTTGTGCATGAGGGTCATTTTTTTAAAGGAAATATCATTAGGAGGGCGAAAAAATGCTGCCATGCCTCAAAGGTCACTTACTCTATCTACACCACTGTATTGCATTGTTGAATAAAAAATAATTCACTTCGTTGCCAAAGCATTTATATATTAGTCAAATGGAAATAGCATCCGTCAAACCATTAGTAAACAGAAAGTGTATTTTATTTATTCAGTAGAACTGTTCTGGCCATGTCAAGCTGATTTAAATTAATTATATCAAAATATTACAACATCGCATTTAAGTACAATACGCTTCGTTGTCAAATCGTTTTTGGATGTGTTAGAAGGTATTACATATAATAACGATTAAAAGTAAATTCATTGAAATGAAAAATATTAATAATCATTAAGGAAAATAATAATCTTATAATTTAATGAAGGAACAGCTGAAAGACACACATAAAAAAATTATCAAATACTCCCTGGTGGCACTATAAAAGAATTTTTTTTAAAAATACAAAACAAAATTTGGCCATTTAAAATAAGCAACTCAAAAAATGCATACATTCTTTAAAAGCATTGTTTTAAAAGGTACGTGCTGTATGTATATAATATGGAATGCACATAAAAATATTTTAGATTTAAGTGTGAAAAAATGAATTTTTTTTTATCATTACGTCAACAAATAAAACAGGATTAAAAGATCTTAATAACAACAATAATTATTTAATTGTAATTAAATTTTTCATTTGGAATTCTTTGATTTATAATGGTACATACTTATTTAAAAATAACTGTATTTGTTATGTTTTACACCAAGCAATAATTCTGTCCTGATATTAAAAACTTTTGAGTTAAAGAATTCCATCTAACTATTACACGTTGATAATTTTTACAAATCATGTTTAGAAGCTAATTTTATTAATTTTTAAATAAATTTTAATAAATTAATTTTAATAATTTAATAATTTAATTTAATAAATTAAAAAAATTATTAATTTTTTTTAAAAAAAATTGTTTAAAACTGTGGTTTGTAAAATATTTTCAGCATTCTAGATGATATTGAAAATCCAGAATTTCCAAATGTTTTTAAAAATCGTTTCTGTAAAATACTTTTTCGGTGATATTTTAGAAAATAAAATCGGTGAATTTTTATTTAATTAAAAATCTAATTGAAACTTTGAAAAACCTGTCTAAAAGAATACCTTCAATTTAATAACTATCCAGTTCCAAGTTTCTAATGTTACGGTTTGAAGATTCCATGTTGAGAGCTATGGATGATTTAGTCAACCCAGATGTGTCACACCTCAAACGTTACGATACATTAGACTAGAATTTCAGATTTAAAAAAAATTCCATTGGCACTTTTGGAATTGGGTCTCTGTGTTAGCCCGTGTTAAATGTGATTGATAAGGCTAAAGATGCGTGAAATTGTCTTATATAAACACTTCAGACATGCATTAAATTTTAAAACATATTTTTAAACGGAAAAAAGTATTGCTACTAATCATACATTGGATTCTTCGCCCTGTATTATGAAAATGGATACAAAGCAACATATATATTTCTATAAATATATGTTGCTGTTTTGTTATATATTTCTTTGTATATATATTTCTGCCAAGTGCATTGCTATTCAAAAAAAATATTATATTATATATGTTTTTCAACTTTGTGATGACTTTGTGTTGTTATATACAACAGCTAATTTCGAAGAAAGTGCGACTGACTAGAGCAGTAAATGTTATTCCACTTGCTGTTCATCACATTCTTATAACAGAAAATATAAAAATCCATGCACATAGAAATATAAAATTCCATATTGTATTACCTTGGAAGAATAATAGCAACTCACCATAAACTTCAATATGAATTTTCTCTTAAAAAATGAAATAAACAAAGAGAAAGTATTGTGATCGTCAAAAGATCTGGTTTTGAGATGTTGACTAATCCCCATGTTTCTGACCTCCTCGACTCCAAAATAACCCAGAATTTTGGAAACTATGTTTGTCTATGAGCGCGATAATTTAAAAACATTTTGAGTTGGAAGAATAAAATGTATGTCAAAATTGTATATTTCTATCGAATTTTTAACAAAATTTAAAGGATTCTTCTGTATGGCTGTCTGAATGCAAGTGAACTCGGTAACTGATAACTGAAAAAAGTTAAGATCTATATAGATGAAATTTGGTACACATATTTAGCATCTAAAGTGTAGATTAGAATGAAATTTTAAACGAAATCTCTCCAGAGTAACTGTCTGTCGTTCTGCACTTTCGTCTATATTTAAATGCGATAACCCAAAAACACAAATAAATGAAATCTGCTAGGGAACCTTGACATTAAAATTGTAATGTATGTCTAATTTTGTTCCAAGAAATCAGAAAAAAAAGTGCCGAAAATAAATATTCAATTTTTTTTGTACTTTTATAATAACCGCATGATGATTTTGATTGTAATTTTTGATGACTAACTAAATATTAATTATCAAAAAATATCGCCAAAGATTGCATCAAAGTTTAAATAAAAACTCCGGATTCACGCAAAAGATCAATATTTTGCAACTATTGTTAGCCAATGCCATGAAATTAATATATAAGTACCAATTAGTTAAAATTTAAAATTAATTTAAGTTAATTTAATTAATTAATTAAAATTCGAAAGCATCATAAAGAAAGATCTGCAACATAAATATTTCACGAATATAAATATATTTTTACTAAAACCCAATTTTTAAAATAGAATAAATTGAGGTCTTACTTCATACGACGTTTGGAATTAACTCCACCAAAATGAAATAATTAAGATCTAATAATTAAAAAGTTGATACGGAAAAGCAACAAATATAAAATTAATAACTTATCACGAGTATGATTTTTCAAATTCGATAGCATCCTACCAGAAAGACATACATAACAAACATTCTGCGAATAGAAATATATTTTTACTAAAATAGAATTTTCAGAATGGAATTACATTGAGTTTTGTCTTCATATGGTAACACTGATATTATTCAACAGGGAAGAAAAAAGCGACTTTTCTACAAAATTTGCAACAGGGAATTTCTAAGATGAAACGCACATTGCATATAAGAGAATTGCAATTGTTGGAGTTCACAGAGACAGTTCTGGAAGTTAACGTTTTCATTATGCAAAAATACTTCATAGTAAATTCCCACTGAAAAAATAAAGCTGCGTGTTCAAGATTTGGTTGAAAGGCAAAGTTAAAAAAATATGAAGTATAACTGAAGGATGAAATATTAGCATTTAAAATAATTTTTAAATCTACTTCTGTGAGGCAAACGTGCAACAAGGTGGGACTGGGATTTGGGCAGACGCAACAAAGCCAAAGTTGAGTCTTGTGCGCTTTCCAGGGATTGGAGAAATGGCTCATAAATAATTCATCGTGTCCTATTTAGACTCATTATCATCTTTATGACATTGTTGCGCTTTGTTTGGAGGGGGAGGGGGGAGTAATAGGCTTTTTGCGTGGTTAAATAGAATATTACGATGAAGCAAAAATGCAAGATTCTCTGATGTGGAAATGATAAAAATTTCTCTTACGGTAGAAAAAGAAAATGGCGCTGATTTATTTCGCTTTCATTTTTCATTTTTACTTTCAATGGATGAGCTTTGCTTTTGTGTCTTATTGTTACAGATTTGTAAAGAATTCACGATCGCTTAATTATGGAATAGATATCATTTTGAACTTAATGCACTGCCGTCGACTTGAGATTTTGACTCTGGGGTATTTTAGATAAATTGCTTTGCTTCATATTTTTTTAGATACAACTCGCTTGATATTCCTCTCTGAATCGAATGCTTAAAAGGTTAAAAGAAATGAAACAATATTGTTTATTTAAATAAAAAGCTTTCGTATCTGGGGTAGTTACTCAATTTCGAAACAAGTTAAAGGCATTTCACAAGGGCTAAAATTTCAACATCCAAACAAACCTTTGGATTTTATTAGACTAAAACTTATATATGGGATGGATAAAAAGTTTCCGGCCTGACCTGGAAGTGGCACTCCCAGA
Organism: Argiope aurantia; assembly: GCA_026543865.1. NCBI lineage: Eukaryota > Metazoa > Arthropoda > Arachnida > Araneae > Araneidae > Argiope > Argiope aurantia. The sequence goes on from JAPMOR010027330.1 coordinate 203,003, forward strand.
GTTACTTTGACTAAAGCACTTCAAAGTGCCATCTTTGTTTTATACTTCTTGCATATTTTAAAAGATTTGTCTTTGGTTGTTTTTGTACTGTGATGTTTTAGAATTATCTTCTTTTGTTTTTAGCCAAGCATGGAGAAAACTCAAGTGTGAGCTGTGATAAAATATTTTTTATAAAAGGCTTTTCTCCAACGGATATTAAAACTGAGCTAGATATTACACAGAGAGAATCTGCTACTTCATTTACAATTATTAATATATGCGTTGCAGATTTTAAACGTAGTCGTACAAGCACTCTGGAGGCGGAGCGTTCTGGAAGACCAAAATCAGCCACTAAGGATAAAATCGTTAGAAAAGTTCACAAAAATATTATGAATGATCGTCGATTGAAATTGACAGTGGTTACTGAGTCTGTTGGTATATCCAAAAAGCGAACATATCATATTTTAATCGATATTTTAAGAAAGAGAAAGTTATCAGCAAAATGGATGGCGCATTTGTTGACCTTGGATCAAAAATTGTGGAGCGTGACAATATCGGAGTTGTACAATTCAAATTCAACTAATTTTTTCCAGCATTTCTTTACTGTGGATGAGACACGGATCTATCACTATACTCCAGAGATCAAACATCAATTAAAACAGCGGACAGTGAAGGACGAATCCACACCAAAACAAGCAAAAAGTGCACCATCCGCTTGAAAGGTTATGGCAACAGTTTTTTTGGACGTTAGGGGAATTTTATTATAGGATTATTTTAAAAAAGGCAGGACCATCAATGCTGAATATTATACTATTTTTTGGATAAATTGCATTCCAAAATCAAAGAAAAAATACCAGTTTTGGCCAAGAAGAAAGTCCTGTTTCACTAGGACAATGTTACCGTCCACGAGGCTGTCATTGTGGCAAAACTTCATGAATTGAATTTTGAAATTCTTCCTCATGCACCATATTCACCTGATATGGTACCCTAGGATTACAAATTCTTCCGCAACCTGAAAAAATTTCTTTCTGGAAGGAAAGTCCGTCTGATATCGAAGTCATTTCAGTGACGAATGCCTAATCTGTGGTCTTAGAAGAAAGATCTTACAGAGAAAGGATCCAAATATTTCCGCACCATTGAAGCAAGTGTATGCCTTTGGAAGAAGACTACATTGAAAAATAAATCAATCATTTAACAGAATTTTTTTCATTTTCCTTGTTAGGCAGGAAACTTTTCTACCCACCCTCGTACAGTACACTCTTGATTATCTGACCTAATGTGGCGGAAGAAATGGTCAGATAACAAAAAGGCCGGATATACCAGAGTTCTATGAATTAATTTATTTGTCCACAATACTAGAAGTCTGTAATAATACGTATTTTCTCACTTCTTACTGAGTACTAAACCCTCTATTTATCTCAATGTGAATGTAGCCGATGTCCAGTGAATCAGAGAAGCTGTTGCCAGTCACGTGACGAGTTAAAATAGAAGGTACTGACAGTTTATATACTGCAGTGCACGTTTCACGAATTTATTAGAGAAAAGGTAAGTTAAAGGATATAAACTGTTCACATTTTAATATAAATTATCTCATGCCCAACTTTTAAATGCCGAAAACACAAACAAAACATTGAAGTAAATCGTAGACCTAATTCTTAAGAAAATTGGTTGAAACTGATTTTATTTTTCATTGAGAAATGATTACACAGATAAGAAAATTTAACCCTTAGATAAGAATCAAAACTTACAGTTTTTAGGTTTTGAAAAAGTCCTTAATAGATGACTTAATAGACGCCTTGCCTTCCTTATTTAATTACCATAAAAGAAAACTAGGCCGGATAGTACGGAAACTGTATATTCGCCAACTAGATACTTGGGAGTGTTCTATATTTAATGTACAAATGTTCAATAATTTAATGTATGTTAGTAAATAATTCATAAGTATTATTATTTTTTAAATGATATTCACAAAGAAAAAATAAAAGAATATTTGCTAATCACAAAATATTTCATTGATTGGGTGAAATATTTCTTTAATTTTAATTATTTGCTAATTTTAATGTCCCCTCTTAATTTATGACTATAAATATATTATGATATTTTAAAATCATTTTTTCCCTCGTTTACTACCCCTAAAAGGCCTGTAAGGCAATCAAGATTTAATTAAATCTGCTAAAAGATTAGTTGCGCTCCTTCGTAAAAATTTTCCATGAAAGTATATTATTCGATATAAAACATAAATTTCCTCAACTGTGGTAAACATCTTTGATTTTTTTTTTTCGTATACATAGTATAGAAAGAATATAATAATCATCAAAAAATACTAACTCCAGATTTTGACGAGTCTACATGTTTTAGACCTTCCTGAGTTCGAAGCACACATTTTTGGAAAATATCTATCTGTATGTGATAAAGATAACTCAAAAACGTTTTGAGCTAGAAGTTTGAAATTTGGTATACGGTCTTCACACCAAATTTGCAGATTTCTAAAATTTATATAAAATCTGTTTAGAGGGAGTCCATCTGTTCTGCTGTTCGAATGTAAGATAACAGGATAACTACAAAACAAAGAGAGCTAGATAGATATGATTCGGTACACATATTTAACATCAGTAGAGTAAACACTTTTCAGATTTAGAGTCACATCCAACTACAATTTGACTGTCGTCGGTCTGGACTTTCAGAAATATGTAAAAGCGATAATTCATAAACAAATGACTTAAATATATTAAATTCGATTTGGAATTTTATGATTACAAGTGAACCTTTTTGTCAAATGTTTGTTTGAATCGGTTGAGAAAAACATGTCTAAAACACAAATTCGATTTTTTTTATACTATTAATGCATACCAGGGAATAATCGCCAAGAATCACGCGATAAATTGAACAAAAATGTTAAATTCACGCAAAAATTAATGTTTCATAACTACTGTAAGCCCGTCATATGTAAGGCGTTTTCTGGTATGACAAGTTTATTAGAGAGTATTCGAGAAAGTTTTGAGAAGACCTCTCCCGACAGTTTAGCCTTGTTAAAATATAATGAAATGAAATACGATTTTGATGCAATTAAGATGCAATAAATATGAATTAATTTTTAAAAACTATAACAATATGATTTCTCAAAAGGCGATTTCCTTTATGCACGGTCTTCCTAAAAGCAATGCTATCGTTGTCTTTTATAGAAAAAAAGCATAAATTTAATTTTTTTTTTTTTGTTCACCTTTAAAGCATTCTGATTTACAATTTTTATGCAATTAAAATAAATATTAATTAATTTTCAAAAACTGTAACAATATGATTTCTAAAAAGACATTTTTTTTATCCACGGTCTTCCTGGAAGCAATGCTATTATTCACTTCCATAAAAATAAGACATAAATTAAAAATTTTTGTTCACTTTCAAAGCATTCTGATCTTTTAAAATTATTCTAAACAACATCTTCCATTCAGTCATTCGAAAAAAACATCATTATCAGAATTCGCAACAAAGTATTTTCTAATGACTATGGACTAAAATTAAGTTCTCCGACAAACTTATTCGTCTTTGCAGAGGAAAACAACCATTCAGCCGTATACGTAAGAATAAGAAGATCAACTAAAAATTGCAAATCTAACAATCGCATGCTTCGCATGAATACTTTCAGACTTTTTAATGATCCTTGACTTCGAAAAGCACTTCAAGGAAAGCTCCCTACCCATGCATTAAGAATGTTTACAGGATTTGAAATAACAACTGCACTAAAAATCTAAATTTGCGTTTTTGCAATGCTGTCTACCGATGGATGAATTTTATTTTATTTCTATGCTGTCTTATCTTTTCAAAGAATTTTATACTGCATGCTTTGATGGGGGAAATTTCTCTTAAGTGCAACTTTATAAGATTTTTTTTCTTTAAAAAAGAAAAAGAAATTGGGAATATGAAATATACTGCGTAAAAAAAGTAGAAGGACAGTTTCTTTTTGCCAATTAATATCTCTTATTTTCTTCTAACTACCAGATATTTATGCAGATTTAGTTTAATGACAATTGTTTTCATTTTAGGCAAAAATTAAACATCTGCCACTAATATTATTAAGAAAATTAGTATATATAATTTCCGATGCGTAAAAAAAGTAGAAGGACACTTGCTAATATATTTAATTTAGTGAGTTGTTCTTTGTTTAAATAGTGATTTTGTACTTTGTTTATCCTTTTCTGTCAAAAAAAATCTAATTTGTTTAAAAGTTACGTTGTTTCTCCGTTCTCAGAAATGCCTAAAGGAATACCTTTGAACGATTTGCAAAAAGGGCAAATTTCCGCATATCAAAATGATGGTAAAGGTGTCAGAGAGATTGCTCGATTGTTGCAGGTGAGCCCCAATACAGTTTCAAACTTTATCAGAAATCCTTATAAAAATGGAAATAAAAAGAAGACTGCTAGACCGAAGAAGTTAACACCACGTGATGAAAGAAAACTTGCTCGTGTGCTGAAGAAGAACAAAGGAAGTGTTTCAAAGGCAAGAAATCAAGCAGGACTTAATCATGTGACGAAACAAACAGTTTACAACTATATTAAAAGATCTAAAAAATTCATTTTCAAAAAACGGAAACATCATCCTAAGTGGAAACAAGCTCACATTGATAACCGTTTAGCGTGGGCTAAGGAGCACATGTCCTGGACTACAGAATGGACTTCCGTGATATTTTCCGATGAAAAGAAATTTAACTTAGACGGTCCAGACGGATATCAGCACTACTGGCATTGTCTGGGGACTAAAGGCGAATACTATTCAACACGACAAATGAGAGGAGGGAGTTTAATGGTTTGGTTGGCTGTTGGATACGGAGGAAGGACAAGTCTGGTTTTCTTAAATGGCCAGCAAAAACATACAGACTACATTCAAGTGCTGAATTCCGAGCTTCTTCCTTATGCCGCTGATATGGGGGGTGAAGAATGGAAGTTTCAGCAAGACGGAGCTTCCATTCACACCGCGACTGGAGTCAAAAATTGGTTCCTAACAAATAATGTGGATGTGTTACCATGGCCAGCCAAAAGTCCTGACCTTAATATAGTGGGAAAACATCTGGGCAATGCTAGTTCATCGAGTTTATGCTGATGGAAGGCAATCTGATTCGCAAACTCAGCTTCGAGAAGCATTGAATGACTCGTGGGACAATTTTTGTCAAACTGAAATTCAAACTCTATACAATTCACTTCCAAACAGAATATTTGAAGTTATAAAGGCCAATGGGAAGACTATTCCTTATTAAAGTCACTATTTTTTCATTCATTATAATGCTGTCCTTCTACTTTTTTTACAAAGTTTCAAAAAAGAGAAACTATTTTCGTTGCCATTAATATTTTATGTTTGAACATCATAATTCTGATGTTAAAATTGTATTTTTTAAATATTTGTTAAATGTTTCTAATAAAAAATTTTAGTAAAAATAAAATATTTTTCGGTTATTGTTACAAAATCAAGTATCCTTCTACTTTTTTTACGCAGTGTAATAAAAAGGAATACATTATTCCGAATGTATTATTACTCTAAAAGATTTATACTTATTTTCCTTTTTCAGTTAAAATGTGTGAATAAATGTACTAATGATGTTTTGGATTAAAGCAACAGTTCAGTCATTGTTACAATATTTCAATACATATGTTCATTGCAATTATTCAATTCATGTAAGGCATTTGAGGATAATATACGGTCTCTCTTATTAAATTCCTTCTTCGTCGAACCCATGCATTATACGAGTATTGAATTACCATTTCCCAAATAGTACAAATGCGCTAAAATTCGTAACAAAAATTGCACATAATCCATATTTTAAATATTCTCTGGTTTACAAGACATTGCGTACGATAGTTATATTAACATAAAACACCATTTTCGGAAGAAAAATTTTGCTAGCCATTCTTGGTTGGATAGAAATCAACAATCTTTGAAGAAGAATAACTTTGAGCTATATAAAATATATAGAGGGCCAGATATTATAAAGTTCATAAAAAAATCGGATGAACTGGACGGCTCATATATTTGGAATGGATGATGATTCCATATTAAAGAAAAAAATCTTTTACATAAACCTTTAACAAGTAGGAAAAGGGATAGACACAAAATGAGATGGATGGAGTCGGTGGAAACAGACTTCCAGGAAAGAAACTGGCACACAAGTGTCAAAAGTAGAATGCAGTGGCGCAGAATTCAGCGGAAGGCAGTGGTACACCCTGGGATGTCTAGCCAAATATGATGATAATGAGTAATATTAACTTTTGGTGGGAATTTAACATTTCTACTGAATCTATGGTATGATCCTTGGCGAGTTATTTGGCGTTAACAATACTTAAAAATCGAATGCGTGTTTTAGATGCGTTTTTCCCAAACGATGGATACAAAATTTAACACAAAACTGTAATTGTAATCACAAAATCCCATACCAAAAATATTTAATTCGTTGCGTTTTGTAATTATCGCATTCATATGTTTCTGAAAGTACAGACCGACAGACGATCAACCTCTCTTCGGATTCGGCTCAACATTTGACAGGTGTCTACACTAGAGATGTTAAATCTATGTGCCGAATTTTATCTATCTAACTTTCTACGTTTTGTAAATATCGTATTTATTTATATTCGGACGGAGATCTTTCTTTCTCTGAACAGATTTTACAAAAAATTTGAAAGAAATCTGCAAATTTGGTGTGAAGGCCGTATACCATATTTCAACCATCTAGATCAAAGCGTTTTTGAGTTTTCTTTGTTACAGTCAGACGGACATTCTTCAAAAATTTGTTTTTCGAACGTAGGGAGCTCTAAAACGACAAGATTTGTCAAAATTTCGAATTCGAATTTTTTTTTATGATAACTATATTTTCTCTGTACTGCGTATATGAGAAAAAAAACAATGGATCCTATAAGAATTGTTTATTATGTACAATAAATTTTCACAAAAACCGTAATCAAAAGCACAGTTTTGAGAAAAGTGCCACTAAAAATCATTTTAAAAAAATATTACTTGAAACGATAACTATGTACAGGTGAGAACGTTTATAGTTTTTTTATATATATATTTATACTAGTTTACATTTTTTAAAAATTTTCAAATCACACATATTTTATTCAGCAAATAATAATAATATTCTTTAAATAATTATGTAAACTTTAAACATAGAAGTTCATGTTATTATGTTTTCAAAGCAATAATAAAATACTATCAGCTCTGATATTTGAAACGGTTTTTCTTTAATTACAACTATTATACAAAGTTTTTGTAATGGATAATTTTCCTACAAATTTTAATCTGTTCTCCCATTAAGAATAATTTTAATTTTTAAAAAATTAAGCATACATTTAAAATATAATAATGTTCTTGAAGAAGTTAAATCCGTTCATATTTCCAATCCATTTCAACAACTTCAGTTTTTACAGTCATGAAGGCACAAAGATTTTAAAATGCCAGTCCATTTCATTAAGAGTTTCCAAAATTATAACCACAAATCTCAGAAATGGTAATTAATGGTTGTGTTCTTAAATGTTTAGAAACGTTCAAAATAAATAATATTTTTAATGCAAATGATATATCAAATTTACAAAGAAAGATTAAATGAAAGACTATGGTTTAAACCTGAAAACTAGAATTTTTTGGTAATAATTTTCTAGTTTACATAAAATATGTAATTTTAACTAGAAAAATTCATAGTACAGAGATAAAATCTTCATTTCTTGAAAAATATAATTCTACGTGTGGGTGTGCGTTTTTTTTACAAATTTTACAATTTTAAATTTACAATTTTTTTAAATAAATCGGATTAATTGTTCAATTCCATTTGGCATCAATCGACAGAAAAAAATGTGTGAAAATGGGATTGGAAAAGATCAGGTTTCAAATGAATGCTTCAATGATTATGAGAATTTCTTTTATTTATCATCAACTGATGCATCAGGCATGACTCGAGTAAAAAGGCTTTCATAAAAAAAAAATAAAATGTTGCAAAAACAATCATTAAAATAATTTTTGTATTTTGATATACAGTGGCTCAAACAATTGGGAGTACACCTTACTTTTCCTTGAAAAATCTGACTTTCAATATAAATAACACATTAACGAAAAGTGAAAACATGTTTTTATTTTTACACATAATAAATGGTTTAATTTAAAGTAAAAACAAAGAACAATCAACGAAAAATTTCTAAATTGAAAAATTTTATAAACATTTTAAATAAACATATGCAGATTTTTATCTCAAAAAATTGAGAATACACCAATGAAATTTTTCTAATATTTCGCATAGAAAGAAAATGTAAATATTTAGTTGCATGTATTTTGGCTTTTATGTCGTGGCACCGATTAGACCAATTTTTGGCGATATTTGAAGATATTTTACCCCATTCATCTTGCAACACTTGTTTTAAATGGGTTTTATTTTCAATTTTGTTTTTGGGACCACTGTTTCGAGTGTGGCCCAAAGATATTCAATGGCACTGATGTCAGGGTATTGTTGTGGTGTGTGTGACTGCTGTTTACAATGAATAAGACACCACATTTTGACATTACTTGCATTCTGTTTGGTTACGTTGTACTGCTGGAAAATGAAATTTCCATATAAACCCAAATTTTTAGCACCTTCCTTTAGACTGCTGTGAAATATAGCTAAATATGCCATATGGTTCATTATGCCATCTATAAAAACTAAATTTCTTACCCCGGATGAAGTCATACAACCTCAAATCATGATGGAGACACTACCATGTTTAACTGTAGAACGTAAATTGTTTGGATCGAAAGCAGTATTAGTCTTTCTCCATATGGTGCGACGGCTGTCACTGCCAAAAAATGTGAATTTTCTTTCATCACTAAATATAACTTTCTTCCAAAAGTTATTGATCTTCAGTTGATGAGTTTTTGAAAACTTCAAATACTTTTTCTGAATTTGCAAGCTGATGAACGGTTTCTCTCTAATAATCCGACTTTTATATCCAGCTAATCTAATTAATTCTTCACGGTTTCAGCACTTATACTTCTGCCTATGATTTGAGAAATTTTTGCAGGAAGTTGGATGAATCATATGCAGCAATCCAAATGAAAGTGCTAAAAATGTGGGTTTAAATTGAAATTGTATTTTTCTCCAGGACAACGACCTCGAACATACTGCACATAACGTTAAAATGTAATGTCTTTTTCATTGTAAACAGCAGTTACACACATCACCACAGTACCCCGATGGCAATGCCATTTAATATCTGTGGGCCTCACTCGAAAAACAAACAAACACAAAATTGTAAATAAAACCCATTTTAAACAAGTGTTGCAAGAAGAATGAGATAAAATACCTTCAAACACCACCAAAATTGGCCTAATCGGTACCATGACGTTTAAAGGCCATTATAAAAGCCAAAATACATGCAACTAAATAATTACACTTTCTTTCTATGCAAGGTATTACAAAAATTTCATTGGTGTATTCTCAATTTTTTGAGCCACTGTATGTTAACAAAACTGGAACTACTTTTATTGGGAAAAATAATTAATAACATAACAAAGATTACCGTTATCACATCTCAAATTAACTGTTATTTTGTAAACGTTATATGTTTGAAAGCAAAAATATATTTAACAGTAATTCTCAACGGAATGGCAATGCTCTCGTAAATAAACTGATATATAAAAATATTTTCCATTTAAAGAATATATTAATAATAAAATCCTCTTATAATCTGCGATAAAATTCCTTTTTTTTAATAAAAATACGTATATTAGTTGTGCCAAACGATTTTTAAATCTCTAAGTTCAGTAAGATTTCTAGAACCAGATAATTCGAAAAATGCTGATTTTGGACTCAAGATTGTCAGGAACATGGAAATTCGTAAAATCTCTAGTTCAGTATTTTTAACGATGAAAATAATTTTTCTCATATACTTCGCATTCGAGAAAATAACAATTAGAGATTTGAATTTCGAGCCTGGAATATTGTTGAGGGAATATTTCAGGCTTGATTTCTTTATTTTTGTATTTTTTTTAATGTTTTCTCTTCAACATGGCAACGGTAATGAGCAAATAAAAAGTGAATTTAATATCGTTATCACTCATATGTATATAAATTTATTTGCTAAAATACTAAAAAGAGTTAATATGCTTAAAAATATTTTTTAAATTATAAAATAAAAGAAAAACTGGCACAGAAATAAAATTGATATCACGAAAACCCTTTTTTGAAAAGTGTAATATAATTTGCTTCAAAGTTGATGTTAATGTTTAAAATTAATATTAATGTTAACAAGCTAAAATTTGTATTAATATTTTAAATAAAAGACTAAATAAAATTTCGGAACTTGATTTTTTCCCTTACTTGTCACCTTCTACCTAATAAATAACCGAGTGCCTAATTTGGTCTTTTCAATCCAACATATCCTTTTTAGGGCCTTTTTTTTTTTTTATCCCTGTAGAGCATTTGAAGTCACTTTTTCATATGATGCAGTCTGCAGAGAATATGCCTATAAACACATCAATATGACGAAATACCTTTTTTTAAGTATATTATTTTAAGTTCTTATCTTAATAAATTGATCCGCAAATCTAAGATAATTTTCAATAACAACGATCCTTAGAGCACACCAGTAATTAATAATAAAGAAAACTTGTTTTGAACACGTTGACATAAAATAACAGCAAGCAACAGCTGACTTTGAATAGATAGGTCTGAGAAAATTAAGACACCGACCATTGCCTCAGGATATCTTTCGCAACGTTTAACCAAAAAAGAAGCAGAAAATTTCCAGAAAAAGTTGTTATTGATCGATTATTAGGCTTAGAAGGACGGTAACGTCGTCTATTTTCAGCAAACAGACGGATCATTAAAACACTATTACCTCCAAGATTTTTACCCCCAAGATACCTACTGCATGATTTCTAAAACATCATTATCCGAACGCAAGTTATTTTATTAATTTTGTTTTCGGGATATGAGATATCATTTCGCAATAATCACCACAAGAAGTAATTTTAAATCACTTTTAAATGAATATTGAACGGACATTTCTAGACTAAAACCAGACATTTTTAATTATCAACAAATAAATCAGTCTTTCTTAGAAGAAAAAAAAATTCCCTTTACAAATATTCGCTGATTATGAATATCTTAATTTTCTAATATATTAAGTCTATAAATTTCAATCTTCTTACTTTCTCATATATTAATCATTTGCACTCCGAAAAGTAATTCGATGCATAATTATTCACTTAATACAAAGATTTATTATTCCGAAAAATAAATATATACTTAATTGTTTTAAGTTAATTTTTTCAAAAAAATTAATTGACATCTTCTTATCACTATGCAGGTATTTTTACTTTATCGTATATGTAGTATAGAGAAAATATTGTAATTGTTAAAAAATTCGAACTCGATGTGTTGACCAATCTACACGTTTTAGACCTTCCTCAGTTCAAAAGATACATTTTTGGAAAATGTCCTTCTATCTGCCTGTCATAAAGATAACTCAAAAACGCTTTGAGCTAAATGGATGAAATTTGGTACAAATAAAAAATCATCTCTCCTTTTTTTTTTTTTTTTTTTTTTTTTTGTATAATTTTGGACTAGACTCTCCCGTTTGTTGACTGTCTGTGGGTCCATTTATTTATAAGTTTAATAAAAAATAAAAAACGTTCCAAAATCTAAGCGCAATAATTTAATATACCAAATTTGAAAACCAAAATTCGGAAATTTTGAATTAACATTGGTCTTTTAATGCAATGTGTATTTATATAGAAAAAAAGAAGGGAATTAGGATATTCAGCCTTATAAAATCTTTGTTATTCCAAATTATAAATCCCTAATTGAATTTTGCCATTTCTAAGTAATAAAAAATTCCAACTTCTTTGCAAATATTGTTGAGTTATTGAATGGTTTGGGTGAAAATACTCGAATCCACGACTAGTCAATATTTAACTCTTCAAGTCACATTACCGCTCAGACATTATTGCTGCTTAGTGCTGAAATACCATCACATATTTTTCAAAGATAAAACGTATTGTTCCAAAATTAACATGCTTTTTTTTAATTCAGCCAATTATTGATTATTCTTTATACCTAAACAACATGATACTTCAGATAATTTTCATACCATAGTAGGAACTGTAAAGTTTAACAAGCCACAACAGCTCTATAAAATGATAAACACCTTTTCTGATTGCATAATTCAATAATAATTTTTATTAAACGTCTTATAATTATTTAAAAACCTATCTTTTGTAATAAATATATATATAGATATAGATATGTACATACATAATGTTATCCATTGTTTTTTTATTAGTATTTATTTTTTATAGAAAACTACAAACAACCTAATTTATAAAAATCGGCAAGAAAATCCTTGTTTACAACAATTGGTAAATTTATTCAACATCAAAACAAAGTAATTTTGCAATTTATTTATCAGACACATTTGTGCAAGTATTTTGTAGCCCTTCGTTATTCATTACAAGTATAAAAGTTTCAAAATATCTGATTTGTAAAAATTTATAAAACCATTTCTAACCGAAATGTAATAGAACTATATCATATTTAACTAAAACATTATTGCAAGTATCTTGTATTCATCCATTGTTCATTATGAGAGTTAATGACTTGCAAAAGCTAAAAAATCTTTTATTTACAAAAATTGGTAAGATTATTTCAGCAAAAGTGGAATAATTCTGAAACTTGATGAATCGGGCTTTTTTTGCATGTATCTTACATCCATATTTTTTTAATTATTATTAGTAGTACTCATAATTCAGTGAAAACTAAAAAAAAAACTGCTTTAAAGAAGTTGATAAAATTATTTCAATTTAAGTGGAGTAATTCTTCAACTAATTTAATTAAAATACTTTTGCATCTTGAATTTATCAATTGTTCTTTACTAAGTTTACTAGTGTAAAAATTACAAAACACCTGATTTGAAAAAATTCGTAAAACCATTTCTAACCAAAATAGAATAATTATACAATTTATTTAACTCTTACACTTTTGCAAATAGCTTATATTCATCTATTGCCCATTACTAGAGCTCATATTTAAAAACTCATTATCATTATTAAAGCCCATAATCATGGGCAAAAACTTTAAAAAAATTTTGATTTCCAAATATTGGCAAAATTAATTCAATACTACAATTTAATTAATCAAACACTTTTGTAAATGTCATATCCATTTATTGTTTGTTTTTTGTGGTTACCATCTAGAAAAAGTTTTAAAAAATCTTCAGTTTAAAGAAGTTGATAAAATTATTTCAAATTAAATTGAATAATTCTTTAATTAAATTAATTGAAATAATTTTGTAAGTGTCTTGAATTTATCAATCATTCATTACTACATTCATCATTAGTATAAAAATTACAAAACACCTGATTTTAAAAAAATTTATAACACCATTTCTAGCCAAAATGGAGTAATTCTGCAACTTATTTAACTTTTACATTTTTACAAATAGATTGTATTCATCCCTTTTTCATTACTAGAGCTCATAATTAAAATCTCATTAGCATTACAAGGACTCATAATCATGAGTAAAAAAACTAGAAAAAATTTTGATTTCCAGAAATTAGCAAAATTTTTTAAACCATCAGCAAAAAACTATTAGTCACTAAAATGGAATAATTCTACAAGCTATTTAACGCTTCCGTTTTTTGAAAATATCTTGTATTCATCTATTGTTCATTATTAGAACTCACAATTTAAAGCTCATTATCATTACTAAAGCTCATGATCATGAGTAAAAGTTTTGTTTTTTATTTCCGGAAACTTGTTTTATTAACTAAACCAAAATAGAATAATTCTGCAACTTAAATAATCAAATATTTTTGTAAATGTCTTAGAACCATCTATTGATTTTTATTAAAGTGCATGATCAGTACAAGTTAAATTCCTGGTTTACAAAAATTTAAAATAATCTCATACCATATTGAATAATCCTTCCTCTATAATATAATAACCCAAATATCTTCTTGTAATATAATAATGTCTAGAATTTATTAATTTTTCTTTACTAGATTCATCACATGTGTAAAAGCTACGAAACACTTGATTTTAAAAAATTGGCAAGACGATTTCCCATTAAATTTGAATAATATTACAATTTATTTAACTCTTACATTTTTGCAAATAGCTTGAATTCATTAATTGTTCACTACTAGAGCTCATAATTAAAAGTTCATTATCATTTCTAGAGCTCATAATCATGAGTAAAAGCTAAAGCATGAGTTCCGCAGCTTAATTAATCAAATATTTTTGCAAATGCCCTATGTCTGTCTATTGTTTTTTATTAATGCTTATGTTCGGAAAAAAGTTGCAAAATTCGTACAATTATTCGTACAGTTTTATAATGGTCTACAAAAGTTCGTACAATCATTTCCCATCAAGTTAAATAATTCTTCCACTAATTTAACCGAAATACTTTTGCAAATACTGAAATTGATAAGTACAAAAATTTGCACTTATCAATTGTTCATTACTAGGGTCATCACTAGTGTAAAAATTACAAAACGCAGTCTTGCCAAAATTATTAAAACTATTTCTCATCAAAATGGAATAATTCTGTATTTTATTCACATAACCGAAACATTTTTATACCTTCATCTCAGAATGAAATATTACGAAGTATCTTATCCAGCGTTCATTAAATCCCACGTTCGCAAACGTGCCATCCTATAAATCAGTTCTCTATTACGAGATGCTATCATCTCCCGCAACCATACCTTCGGCGATCAGCAAACAAGATAGAAAGTTCCACACTCTGGTAACCCTACCGGAGCACTTTACCTCCTCCAAGATGGGTCAAGATTGATGGAAAGATTACGGATTAACAGACAGAATCAACTAATTTCCATTCAGCCCTCCTTATGGAATTCTTGCACGCAGTCGGCATTACGGCGCAGGTTATTGTTGCCACTTCAGAAACAGGAAGAGTATCTTGACATCTATGCCTTAGAGCTGTCAACTCAGAAGCTTTGTACTTTCGCGATAAGAGGTGAATGAATTTGCGAACGAAAACGCGAATTTGATTACCGGCGAAGCTTTCCGGGTTTCACGTGTTAGCAAGTATCTGAAATGGGATAAAAATAAAGAGCGGAGCACTGGTTTTTAGGCAGGAAGGTCAAGTTCTATGAAAGCCCTTTTGTAAGATTGTGACATCGCTTCTCAGAGATACTTATTACCCAGAGGCGCAATTTTTAACAACCTGAAAAGATTGAATTATTTCTTATTGTGTTATGTAGGAATGTTTTCATTAATCTTATGCATGATATCTCGTTAATTTCATAACAATGATATATTTTTCTAATGAATTTCTTTAAAGACTCGAATTCAAAAGATAAAGATTATTCATATAAAGAATTAAAATATTGAAGATAAGAAAGTTAGAACTTAATTTTCTACATATTTGTTTTTGCCGATTTTAATTTTGTAGTTAGAATTGACGACTTTTTTTTTTTAATCTTTCGTTTTTGTTTTTGTTTTTTTCTTATTTTTTTAATCTTTAATTGATTTATTATATATAAATTTTTATGCCTTTTTTTACTGTGAAATTTCTAGAAACGTCTACTTGGAGAACTAATGATTAATTTCGAAATTTTTGATGTATAATAAATAAATTTAACAATTAACGAACTGCACGAAATTATGAAATAAAACTGTAGTTGAAAAAATGAATTAAGATTAATAACTAAAAAGATTTAATAAAAAAATTGAGCAAAATATAATAAATAATTCATAAGTCATCACTATCATATAATATGATGACTATAATAAAATATGGTTTTTAAATTGCTTCTGAACTATTTAATGAGTGATATTTTTTTAAAAAAAACTGGAGAAATTTCGAGTTTGTTAGATAAAATATTGCTACATGATTAAATATAATTCATTTATCGTCTTGCTTGAGTGAATCCGCCGATGTATACTGTGCATTGAAATTTTTACTTCACACAAAACATCATCACACGTGCGATGAACATTTCACGTGTAACTTGACACGTGACGTTTGCATCACACATGCAATTTGAACATGTGATGTAAACATGAACATCAATTGTTTACATCACATGTTCTCAAAAATAATTTCAACCTATAAGTCTTATCCTATTAATCACAGTAAAACGAAAATTTTGTTTTGATTTTAATGTCCACTGAAAGCAATGTGTTTATTATTACATTAACAGCGGCGAAAAAACGTGACAGAAAGATTTAGTATATTAAAAATATTGGTTTATATTTCATTTCAACACTAAAAGGGAGATATAAACAATTAAAAAAATTTGAAAAATGTATTAAAATTAAAAAATAAAATTGCAGTGAAATAAAATGGATATCATTATAAACGTCTAAATTGTTAGCTTCTAATTTCTTATTCCAAATTGATGGGGAGGGGAAAAAACAGTTTTGTTTGACTCTAAAGTTATCGAAGGAAAATGAGTTTAAACCTTCTATTAAATTTTGCTTAACCAAATTTTAACTAACTAAAAATTTTATTAAATATGAAAAATCCTTTATTAGTAGGCCTTTTCTACCTACCGAAGTGTCAGATGCTATGGGAAAAAGGAAAACGAAAATCAACACAAAAGTTGTTACAATGAAAAAATTTTAAATAATTTTTAAATGTTAAGATATAATATTTGCATTCGAAAATATTTTTATCTAGAACACTTCCAGATATATCAATGTTGATGTTAGTTGTACATAAATCATGTTTTGAAGCAAATTAAAAATCTATGCATAATGATTAAAATCATCTTAAAGTAGTACAGAAGGCAACTTTAATTTGATAAATATGTGGAGAAAAAAATTTATTCAGAATAATTTTAGTCTAAGAAACTAAATTATTCGGTAAAGTACAAAACACACTTCTTATGTATACCCTCCCAACGGCAACGGAATTCACGTAGTTATTACGGAAATTAAGTGAAAACTACAGAATTACGAATATATAGTGTAAACTACTGGAAACTGCAAAAAGCGCTGAAGACTTTTTACCCGAATCTTCGCTCAAGCAATGCGGATAGTTAAATTATTTTTCGTATGATTAAAGGGGGGAGAAGAAATCCACTTCCAGCAAGAATTCAAAAACACTGGAGTAACTCCTCATTATAAAAATGAATATTGGATTTGGTTATTATGTTAAACTGAGCAATGGTGACTTTTTAAAGAAAAGCAGAAGAGATTGCTAATCAATAAAATTAAGCTGTAAATGTCAAACAAATATTGTTAATTTGTTTGATCAACAACATACTGCGATTTTTTAAAATTATCTCACTTATTTATTTAGTTAATAATAAATGTCTATTAATTAATTTTGAATAATGTCTAAAAATATTTGTTTTAAAATTTATTCAAAATTATTTATTATTATTACAAATTGTTTTAAAATTAACTAACATTACAAATTAATTAAATTTCTTTAGAAACATCTATTCTTCAATAATTTATTGATACTACATTATATGTAACATATCAGTGAAAAATGCTACTGACGACTTTGTAACTGATGTTGGAGGGTATGTTCTTAGGTTATATGATACAATAGCTTTGAAAAAAACTATTTGAAATTCTTTGTTTAAAGAAATAATTATTTTAGAAATCTATATATATTAGATATAAATTACAATGATCCAATATAGATTTTTTTTTAAATGTATACATTATATCTAATTTTTAAAAATCTATTTTTATATATACACATATTGTTGTAAATTTATAAATCCACAAGATTTGCTTCATAAATAAATACCAAAGCTTTTTGAAATTTCCATTAAAACTTAAAATTCATAAGGTAAAAGTAGACCACAAGCGTCAATGTAAAAAAAAATACAGAAAAGAAGGATGAACGAAATATAGAACGTTTATGATATAAATTTTATGTTGAAATTTTCTTTTTGTTTATAGTTTTCATTTTTCTATTCATTAGACTAAATTAAATTAAAATTTCATAACTATTTTTATTTAAAAGATGTATTGTTTGTTTCCTCGATGCTTAATTTTGTTGTTCCTATATTTTATATATATTTAGATTTTATTATATACTAGCCGCCTTTGGCGACCAGCCGGTTCGCCAGTATTACCGCTCGCTACAATTTTCACTTAAATATTTTAAGTAACTGGCCTCTTAAAGGATTCTCAAACAAAACGTTTTTAATCTTCAAATTTTGATAGTCATACCAAACTTATACTGTTGCTTAGATCATTTCATTCAATTTACTATATATATTTTGCTAATTTGTTGTCATTTCCGGTAAAACTTTAATTTAAAGTGGAAATGATGAAATTGCAATTAATATAAAGATATTTTTTAATAATATTTTGTAATATTTTTATTAATATTTTTTAATAATATGAAATCAATAATAATATTTTGTTCCGACCTATAAATATATTTCAAAAATTATGAAGTCTAAATTTACTGCAGTAAGGTATCATATTCTGAGAAATATTCTGGACACACAAAATTTTAAATAAATGAATGAATGTTTCTATTTTCCACTATCAACTAAGACTGGTTTATGAATATTAAAAATTTAGAAAAACTCAACATTTTCATAATCTTAGGCCAATTAAACTTGAGAAACCTGCGCTCTGATTGGCGTATTTTCTTTGAAGCGATCGATTGAAAATCTAAAATTATCCTTTTTTTATTGAATAGTGATATTCAAATTTTCATAAATCAGTCAGTTTAAGTGATTGGAAATTAACTCTTAAAAGTCTGTGATTTTAGTTGATTGGAAATTAACTCTATGACCACCATAAAATCTGTGCTTTCTCTTGTGGTGTATGCATTCTCCTTAATATCGGCTCGAATAAAACATCACTTACAAAAGTACTACATAGAACAAATACATCAAAAGTAAACATAACATTTCAATAGTTGCCAAAAACAAAAGAGAGAAAAATGCAATTAATAAGCAGACGATATTTAGAAAAGTACAGATATTTAGACTGGAAATTGAAATTATCTGAAATTAAAAACACGCGCAGGCGATATTTACAAAAGTAAAAATATTCAAACCTGAAAAGGAAAATATATGAGTTATTCCATGAATAAATGCCATAAGTTTGTTTATATCTTCATTATTTTATGAGTCATATATCATCAAAATGGGTCCGGGACTAAATAAACACCTTGTATAGAGAGTGTAAAAGATCATAAAATAATTTTTCTTGAATTTATTTTTTAGAAAAAATAATATTTCATATTTGTTTCATTTCACGAAAATTATATTTTTGCAGACTTCATTTCCAAAAAGATTTAATTTGTTTTTAATTGGAGCTTTAATCAATGTGATGGCAACACTTCGAAAAAAGCAAATTTTTTTCCATGAATGTGAAACGTGCTTAATCTTAAT
Source organism: Argiope aurantia (assembly GCA_026543865.1). Lineage (NCBI taxonomy): Eukaryota > Metazoa > Arthropoda > Arachnida > Araneae > Araneidae > Argiope > Argiope aurantia. The sequence continues at coordinate 222,332 of JAPMOR010027330.1, forward strand.
TTTTATTTTTTACGAAATAAATTATTGAAAAACATAGTTAAAATATTTATTTAAAAATTCATTAAAAATAGAAATTTAAGTTTAAGATTAAAACATTAGTATCATTTAAAAGATAAATTTTTGATCTTTAACTTCATGTAAAAATCTTTTTTGTGCGGTAATATTTTCGGAAGTTATAGCAGAAACACGCCAAAATTTCTCTTAATTTTTAAATAAATAAAATTCTAATTAAAAATTCGAAAAAATAACCCCCAGGTGCACATTCCCGACCTCCAAGGTATACAAGTGCCAAATTCGGTAGCTGTAGGTTGAATGGTCTGGCCTGTAGAGCGCCAACACACACACACACACACACATTGAGCTTTATAATAAGTATAGATTATAGATAAATGAATACCTTTTTGTATAAGACAAATCTACAGTTTTTCCAATCTTCAAGATAACAGAAAAGTCACTGTCCACTTTTCAAAGTCTAAAAGTTACTTAATTTTTTAAAATTTCTGTGTTTTTCAGCTTTGTCTTCTGAAACAAATAATCTCAAAAAAATGAATTTTGTTTTATTTTAAAGCTCAAAAGCATATCTTTTTAAGGAAACAAATTTAATTTCCTAACATTTTTATTTTTTAAATGCAGCAATTTTTTAAAAATTAAATTAACCAGTGTGCAACAATGTTTTTATTGTTATATAATGAATTTCATTTTCCTATTGCATCATTTAATCCTATGCTACTGTTAATATTAAAATTGAGATAATAAAATCTTGAATGTTAACTCCGAAATAAGATTTTGAATTCTACTTCCATTTCATAGAATATATTCTTTTTAATTTGTGTGCATAATAATTTATAGTAGACTGGTTCTGTTGTAGGTGTTGTTTGGGGTTAAAATTCTTTCACATACTGAAATAAGAAAATATTTGTAATAAGAAAATTACTTTTGTATAAACTTTTATAATACACAAAATCTTTATCATCTATTTTTTAACTAAAATGGAAATATCAATTGTAAATATGATTTTAAAAAACTACCAATAGTTTAATAGCAGTTAAAAACTACCAATAGTTAATTTCTCCATACATTATTAATATTTGTTACATTAGTAATGCATATTTTATTCACAAATCCTAAAGGGTAAGAAGAATTGTCTTCATTTGAACAATTAACTTAAGCTTGGCTTTAAGTATGGTTAAACTGCTATTTAAAGATTAATAAAAAAAAATCATTATTAAAAAAAGCATAAAAATAAAAAAGGAAGTAAAAAATAATGGAAAATCAGCTTCAAGTATTAAAAAAAAAAAATTGTTAATTTCAAATTGATAGAATGTTGAATTATTCTTTTTCTTTGGAAAATCGACAGTATTCTTTTTCATATTTTACAGAAATAATTATGTATAATTTGGTCGAATTTGGTCCTATGTTTAAAAGCAGTTAATGAAAATATATATATGTTTATTATATATAACATATATGTATGTTCATAGACATATATGTTATACATAGACATAGTGACTTAATATAAATAAAATAAAATGAAAATTTAAATAAATGCATCTTGTGTTAATAGTTTAAAATAATCAGGGAAACCCATATTCCAGGCAAACAAGCTGGTCCCCAAAGACAGCTAGTAGACAAAAAATTAATGCCAAACAACACAATTTATCAAAAAAGAGAGGAATAAAAGACTAAAACGTGAACATATCACTTTTTTTATTCGTTTTGCATCCATATAATTTTATATACATAATGAGGAATATTCTAATATTATACACATTATAAAATTATAGGCTACATTTATAACACTGACAGTATTCAAAACTTTGCAGAATTACTGTACTTGAAACATTGCTGACAGTTCTGACACTTTCAGTTGCTGACAGTTTTCAACACAGAGAAAGAAAACTTCTGAAACAGTTCTTTTATTCATTCACATTTAAATAACAATCTAATTTAATGCACTTCCAGAAACTTAATATATCTTGCAAAAAACAAAATTATTGCATAGTGATTCTGCATCAAGCACTCTTTCTCTTCTATCAGCACAACAGTGAAATACTTCGCAATGCTATACAAAGATCATTATAACACACATGTAATAGATATACATGTTCTAGTTTTCCCATCTAAGTTCAGTCAGCTCTATAGCATGTTGATATCTGAAATTCTAATCATATTTCATCTTGTAAAATTACAGCAGATCTGAGATGTAAATGAGGAGAAATAGACAAATATGATAATGAATAATAAATATTGTGAGAAAAATGAGTCAAGACAATAAATAGAATTTTTTTTAAAAAAATTTTCAAAACTTTACATTATCATTGCTATTTTCAGAAAAAAGTTTTTGATTATAATGATCAAATTGTTTTCCTTTAAGAAATAAAAAGGCAATTTTTAAAGGTAATTTTAAAGCTAAGATTTTTGTAAACAAAATTTTCTGGTAATTGTAGAATTCTATTTCATTCTGTAAAAAATCAAAATATATTATTAAAGCTCAATTAGATTTTCCACTTAATAGCATCAAATGTATGCATTATTTAACAATAAACATAATATTTCTTTTATTTCCAATTTTATCTGAAATGCTAATCCACTGTTTAGAATTTATTTTCTAACTTCCAATTATTTCATATCTATGACAAAAAAACAACATAGAAAAACTGATAACCCTTCCTAAAAATACAGAAAAATTAGATGCAGTTTATATTTAAGAAAATGAGTCTTAAGAAAGTTTGATCTTAGAGGTAACATTATAATTTCTCTTAAAGTCAAAACACCTAAAACAATTATAAGCAATTTTTGTACTTCATGCATATAAGTAGAAATTCCAAGATTAATTTAAAAGTTCTGTGAATATTGTTCGATTATGCAACAAATTCAAATATGTATCTGAAATTGGCACCCATGCCAATAATTTTCAAATATTATATTATACAGGAATAAAGTATAAAAGATATGATCATGTAAAATACCATTTAAGCTCACAATTAAAGGATGAAAAATGATGATAAAATACATTTTAACAGTTGCATTCAACACAATTTTCCTTCTTTCAATAGAAATCATAACAAAGAAGAAAGGGCACTTCTAAAACATCAAATTCTGATATATAAATACAAATAGAAGAAATTTATAGAAATATCAATATATCTCATGGAACTTTTTAACACATTACTTCGGAATCAAATAAAATATACAACTTATACTTTCAAATCATGATTTTATCCAGTAGTTTCAGAACTCTCCGAAACTCCTGAAAAGAAATTTCCATCCGCCTGGAAGCTCTGCCCTTTATCACTGCCATTAATTTCCATCTTGATGGGTTGTTCCACTTCTTTTGCTGTTTGAGATTTAGTAGCTTGAGATTCTTTCACAGCTGGTGGTGGTGGTGGAGGTGGTTGACTGCCAAAATCATCGTCAAAACTGCACTCAAATGCATCAGGATTCGATTCAGCAGCAGGTGCAGCTGCAGTTTCCTTTTTGGTATCACTTTTCTCAATTGCTGCAGTTTCCTGTTTGGCTTCGGTTTTCTCTGGTGGTGCAACTTCTTCTTTAATCTCCATGTCTTCATCTGAAACCGGAGTGTCACCTCCAGTAATAGCTGTTATCACAACGGTAGGACATTCATCAGTTCCTGCAGAAGGACTTGTGATTTCAGAATTTATTTCTTCTTTTGTTTCACCTTCTGCAGAAGAGGTTGTTTCTTTAATGCTGTCAGCCTGGAAATAAATAAAAAACAGTTTTACAATTATATAAGAGTTAAGCTTTCTTGCACAACACTGATTGTTAGCTTGTATCTAATAAGAAATAATACTTTTATACTAAAATAGAATGTAATTTTTAGCTTAATTTAATCAATCTTGGCCTTTTTCTAAAACCAACAAACACTACATAATTTTAGGAACTTTTATAACACTTATTAACTAACACATTATAAAAACAAAACAATTTAAGACACCATATAATAATAATAATAATAACTCAAAAAGCAATTTACTGTCGTTTTTGTGGGGCTGTCAGGGCTAGATACAAGTGGAGCATAACTAACAGGATTGTCAGCAGCTGCAAAATGAAATATATTAATAAATGAGTAAAAATATTTATTCAACAGCAATCAATAAAAAAGATCAGACAGTAAATACTGATCACAGATATTAATTATCATTCATCATGCTTTGATTTGAAAGAGAAAAAGAAATAATTCTAAATAACATAACATTTCCATTACAATTCTTAATGTCACATCTAAAAATAATGTAATGAGAAATAAAATTAATATTTGTGTCTTCATATGCATGCTAAAAAATGTATTTATACTACAAAATGCAAATTAATATCAGTAAATTTTACTAAACTGTATATTTAAAATCATGCTATTTCATAATGCATAAGAAAAAAATGTAAGAAAAAGGGTTTTCTTTTTTTTTCAGATGACAATATAAAATGAATTTAAATTTGAAATCTCTTTATCACTGTTTATTCTTTTTACTATAAATATTCCTCAGAATTTTCAACATAAATCTACAATATGCCATGCAATATTTACAATCATCTTTCTTAATACTTAAAATACTAAGGTAAGAATTATGAACAATTTTCTCAAGTAATAGTTGAGTAAAAAGAAAAAGCTCTAGTAATCTAAAAAAATTTTAAAAAATAATGACTTAATCTAAAAGTATTTCTAATAATAAAATGTTTATAATGAACTTTTAAAATGGCTTTTAATATTTTATAAAGTACTGTAACACATTTATTTATTTAAATTTAAATATTTAAAATATTGATTTAAGATCTACAACTTTCATATTCATTGCATATTGATTTTTTTTTCAATATTCTACAAAAAAGAAATTTGTTTCAATAGAAATAGCATTTATCTAATATTTTCCACAGCTGAATGACACAATTCAAAAATAAATTTAAAAACATTTGCAGAAGCAGACTTATCACAAGAATATAGGGTATAATTCCCAAAGAAGATTTAAAATTTAAATGATCACAATTTATTTCTAACTCGAAAATGTATAAGATATATATAAAAAAAAGTAATTATATTGTCACAAATATAATAACATAAAATACAATTTCAACCACTTTTAAGCCATTTTAAATCTTTGTAATAACTTAATCTTGTCACATTTCACTATAATTTACAACAATTTGATTTAATAATGTATTGAAATTGAAATATATTTTCATCTTTTATTATTAAAATTTATTTTGAAATTAATAACACAATTTTCTAAATTATAATTCATTATAAATATCAACAGGCCTCGATAAGGCTCTAAAGGCAAAAAACTTGATGATTTCTGCTCAGCAAATGTCACACAAAGTGTCTTTTTGAAGACATTACACAACTTCTTCTAAAAGACATTGTTTATGAACACATTTCTTCAAAAATATTGAAAAGTTTTAAATCATGTACTTTAAAAAAATTCCAAGCAAAAATTCCAAGATCCAATGAATTTGAAGAATTATGAAAAATTTAATACAGATTGCTTTTATTTACATTTCTTATATCATGTTTTTTTAACAGAAGCAACAACAACAGAAAACCATAAAATTTAACTTATTTTTTATCATAATCTGATGAGATAAAATTTTGTTTCCTTCCATAAATATTGGCCACATGAAATAAAAATAAATAATACATAAATACAATTTATGAAAATACTATTTTATTGAACAATAATGGATTAGCATAGGAAAAATGCTGTAGAAGAGAATACTATTGCAAACGAATTATTTTTACAGTTTATTTTTATTGCAACAGTTATATTTCTCAGAAAATACAGTATTTAAAAAAATTAAAATCATTAAATAATGTCAACAAGGAAAAACAATATCAATCATAAAATGTCAAGAAGAAAAACACAAGCACTATATCTATTTAGAAAATTAAATTGAGATACATGGCTGTACTTTCAGTAATATAAAATTATCTTTGGATATAATATTAAGTGATTTAATTCATAACTTTTTGACAGATTTTCCTATTCAACTACGTTGATTATATACAACATAACTAACGTATTTTTTTAAAGAAGAGTTTTAAAGAGAAAATTCCATGAAAAAAAAATGACTTATTTGTCCAAAGAGTTGTTAGGTATTTTGTCACTTCAGTTTTTCAAAAAATGTGAACTTCATAATATGAATGTAACAATAGATGTAATATCTACAACTAAATGCAAAATATCATTAATGTTCTCTCGGCAATTCTATAAGTAAATAAAATTTCAAAATTTAATTTCTGATTAAATCAAAAGATTATTTTATTTCCATTGGTTATCATGCTTGGCATTACAGGATTACTAATTCAAAAGATATTACACACAGAAAAAAAACTATTCCATATTTCTACGAACATTGATTAATAACAGAATTTCTAATACTAAATGAACTATGAACAAACAAAATCCATTTTCTAATTTTGGTTAAAATATATAACCATATTGACAGTGTATTTCATATTAGAGATACATATCTATATGCTACAATAATATAATTTAAGTATTTAAAAAATCAGTGGATGCATTTCCATGCAGTACTGTTAACGCATGCAAAACTGTTTCTATGTTTACTAATAAAATATGCGAAACTTATAACAATGCAAAAGTTCCACACTAATAATATAAAATTTATATCAAGACATTTTCTGGTAAAGTTTATTTTAGTAACAATTCTACAAAAATTACAGAACGCATAAATTATTTTTCATCATTCTGGTGTTCTAATCTAAATGTTATAAATTTCTAGAAATGTTCTATATTTAGAGTGAGATTTCATAAAAATTGATCTAAATGCATTTGCAAAAAGAATCGAAATTTGATTTTAGATACAAGAGCATCACACTAAGTGGGTTTCAAAAAATAAGTAGAAATGCGAATGCCTGTGAAGTTTACCAGCTGTATCATGTTCACTGGATTCAGTATCAGAAGCTGAAAACTGTTCTTGGGGTTGACTTTGCAGATTTTTATTTAACTCATTATGGAAATCTTCATCCATGCTTAATATAACAGCTAGAATTATGCAATTGCAAACAAACTATATGGTTGATGAGGTTGGCAAATTATTTGAACAACAAAAGCTAAAATACTAACACAACATGCACATTTTATAAAACATTTATCAATATAAAATAAAAAACTATTTTTTTTTATTTCTACACACAAATAGCTAAAGAGGAAAGGTATTTGGGTTAATTAAAGGAATTTAACATAAATAAACTGCAACAAAACCAAGTTACCAGCATAAAATTCAAAATAATTAATATTTTTATTCAATTTACTCTTTAATTCAAAACCTTTATTGTGATGTTTTCTCTCATTTAATATTATGATACTTTGTTTTGGAAATGTGATATACCAATCCAAAAGATAATCCTTTGAGCACTTCAGATAATCAAAGTTTAATTTTCCTTTATTATCAAATTCCAGCATATATAAGTAACTTTATTTTAGATTATAAGTTTAAAATTACAAAAATCTGAAGCACAAATTGAATTTGAACATAACAGTTAAAGGATTAATAGTTTAAATTTAAATATAATCTAAAATAATTGATAAGAACATTTAAAATCTATATGAAAAATAAGTCATCACAAAATGAAAAAAGATAATGTGTTAAAATTGAAATCAATCATTTGATTAAAAAATGAAATAATATAAATTGAAGTTTTTCTATACAATAAAATAAATCTTAAAAATAATTAATAAAATGTATATTGCTTCCCTGGAGCTTCAACAAAATGAAAAGAGTTTTAAAGTAATCTTGTTTTAAGTTTTAATTAGTCTCAAAACAGAACCATTTAGAAAATGAAAAATATCTAATTTTATTGTGGTTTCCAAAGATACATAAACATATTCATATTACTCTGGCATTTAGTAAATAAATAACTTCTACTGAAGGATTCTGGCATATAAAATATACAAATTTATAAATGCCTGTATTAAATACGAAAAATTAGAAGCATTAAGTGATATTCTATATATACATTGGTATTAATCATTCAAAACTTGTTTTATAAATTTTTATTATTGAAAAATAATATCATAAAACAAATTCATCTTTAAAAAAACATTTAAATTACACATTATTTTCTGGAACTTATTTAGCCTTTGTGGGATATATTTTTAACTATTTTTTAATAAGATATGGATAATGTTATATTTTTAAATAAGCATATTATGAAAAATAACAAATCCAATAAAAATTCCAATTTCAAAATTTTTAAAAATTGATTTTCTATAAGATTTAAAACAAATAATTAAAAAAAATCTTTGAAATTGTTCAGTCTGTAAAAGCACATTAAAAAAATCAATAATTTATTACTTTTTAAATTTATTTAATTATGTTTTCCATAAATTTTGAAACTTTTAGGGGTTTTTTTCCTATGAAACTTTTGTAAATAAGTCTCATTTTTGTAAAATTCATAAGAATCTTCAATCCGAACAACAGTTCAAATTTTTAATATAAAGGATATTATACTGCTTTGAAATAAAATAACTTCAGAATTCCTTACATCTGTATTTTCATTAACTAATTATTATTTAATTTATAATGTTTCAACATGGAATAATTTGATCTTTTTTTATGGTTTTGCTTATTATCATTATTTAAATTCAAAATTGTCTTTTTCAAAACTATATTCCATTTTATACTTACTACAGAGAAACACTATATTCATTTTTTTTCATATGAAAAATTTTATTAATTCATCATTTTTAAATAGAGTACTATTCCCCCGCCTTTTTTTTTTTTTTTTTGAAGAAAAATAAGCAGAAAATACAAACTGAAAACAAAAATTACTCATGATATTTACTCACATCATTATTTAAACAATATTCATGGGCAATTTTAAAAACAATTATGATCTGAAACAAAATTATTTTCACTAAATTTGAAAAACAACTGTTTCAAAAAAAAAAAGAAGTTTAGAATGTTTAATCACTTAACGATTAGACTTCAAAATAAAAAGTTAACTTTACCTTGAGGCTGTGCTTCTGGATTTTCCATTTCAGGTGTAGGCTGTGTAAGAATAACTGCAGCAGGTGGAATTACAAGTTGTGCTTCAGGTGGAGTGAATGCAGGTGGAGGAGGAGCTTCTGGTGGAGACTGCAATGAAAATAAACTCAATATAGGTCTAATAAATCTCTACTACTAATAAAGGAGAATGTGTCTGTGGGTTTAGTTTAGTTTAGTTTAGTTATATTAACACCCCATTGTAAAGCAACACTAGGACTATTTTGGGACAGACCTTGTAATTTAGAACCGCAGTCAGATGACGAGGACGACACCTGAGCTGGCACACCCCTCTCCACGCCACACCACACCAGTGGGAGAACATTTGGCTCGACGGATTTTACGTGCAACAGACCCCCTTACACGACGGTTCTTCAGTGGAATCGGGTCTTGAACCTGAAAACCTACGGCTCACAAGCCGAGACCTTACCACCAGGCCATCGCGGCCTCCATGTGTCTGTGGGATGGCACTGCACAGGACAGACTATCAAACTTAAAGACGGCAAATGTACTTTAGAAAGTGGGATGTGCACTTCACAATGGGGGGGGGGGTATTGCAGTTTTAATTAAAATTTTTAAAAATATATAAAAAATTGAGTATAATGTTAACATTTTTTTACCATAACTTCCAAAAATATTGCGATACAAAAATTCTTTTTACAATATATTAAAATTTTCAATATATATATCTTTTCAAATGTATCATTTTCTTTTTTTTTTCTGTATAATTTTTAATACATCTTTACTTAATTTTTTAAAAATATTTTAAGCGTATTTTACATCAATATATTTCAAGAAATGATGCAACTGAAATCATTCTCTTTATTGCTATAAATATATCATTATGGCATTTTTTCCCCCATTATACATGGTCAAAATAAGAAGATTCAACATATTTTTCTATGTTGAGTTGGTTTCAATATAAGGCTTCCTTTAAGGTTTTGAATACACTTTTTAAAATCTTATTGTACTTGGAATTAAAGTTTAATTTCAAAGCTATGATGAAATTTTTTTAATGTGTTCCTTTTTTTAAAAAACACTGCTGTTCTTTCATGTGGTATACAAATACGATGTATTGCATGGTTAAAGATATAGACAAAAAAATTAGGGAAGTGCATCGAATAATAAACTTAACACAGAAAGGCTTCCAAAATAAAATGAATTATATGTCTATCAAAATCTGAAGTTTAAAAATATTTTGCAGAGGAAGCTATTAAAATGATATTTTATAAAACATTTACATTTTCCACAACAATTAATCCAAACCAGCCAACTGATTGTTAAAGACAGCTAGCAAATTTATAAAGAAAGAAAAGAGTAAATCTGAAATATAGGTTTAATTTACAATAATTATAATTACTGTTTGCTGTATATTGGAATTTGGAAAATTTTAAAATAATACAGTATTCAGAAAAAGATAGATATTTTTAGAGTAACTGCATCTTTTTAGTAAAAACACATATTTACATCATTTAAGAATGAAAAATAATAATGTACATAAATTGGGAAACAATTTTCTTAAAAGATTTAATTTTATTTACTTATCTTTCTACATCAATTCAGTAATTATGCTATTAATGCTAGATATTCTTAGCAAACTAAATAGTATGATCAGGAATTTAAGAATTTTTCAAAATTCCTTAAGTTTAGAAATTTTAAACATTAGTTAGTAATTTAAACCAAGAAATTTTTATATGCAAACAGTAAATCAGTTTTAATGATGCATTTTATTAATACTACTTAAATATTTTCTCCAAAAATATATGTTCTTGAGATAAATATAAAAGTTAAATTATCATACCATACATGTTTATAACTTATCACATGAAAATTCCAATTAATTTATTTTAAAAAATAGCAACAGAAATATTTCATTAAAAAGAGAATTAAAAAATTCTAAAATATTCTGACAAGTATTTGTATATAAAATTTGTAATTTGTATATAAAATTTTAAAAAGCACTACATATACAAGGATTCATATCTTAAATACATGTTTTCTTTAATTATTTATCTCAGGGTAAATAATTTTCTTGAATTATTTTTTTTTTAAATCTTACCAGAGGAGTTTCTGGTGTGATAGGTTCTCCATTTTCCTTCAATTCCTCTACAACTAAAGATGGAAAAAGTCCAATTTGGCCATCAATTTCACCCTCCCACCAACCATCATCAACATCACAAACTTTTTTGCGAAGAATTTTTATAATCTGCCCCTCAAAGAAAGACAGCTCTTCATCACAAGTGGCTTCATAATCATATATTGCTTGACAGACTGATATGCCTAAAGAAGTGAAAGTTACAACTTACAAAGTAAATATATCCAGAATTAAAGAATGGAAAATTTTTAATAATAAATTTAGATAACTGCAATAAAGGAATGAAAAACTCTACCAATTATAATAAACAAAAAAAGTTTATGCCTTCAGTTTTAATAGTCTTTTTTGAATAACAAATCACTTTAAAAAATTTTAACAAGCTGTATTTAAAAAATAAAAAATTAAATACAGTGTTTTTATTATTTAAATTATTTCTTTTGACTAATACTTATATTTTATCTTTTCAAGTCTTCCCCTCTCTCTTTTAATTAATAATGGTGAATAATTTAAATATTAGATTTTCTATATTTATTTATTATCCTTTACTCAATACAGTAAAACTCCAATTATTGGGATCAAACATTATGTAGATCCTTAATGAAAAAAAAAAATTTGCAACAAAAATCTTATCAAATAATGCAGCAAAACAATTGACTTCGAGTGATAGTTCAAACAGTAATATTTTAACACAATATGCAAATATACAAAATATTAACAATGATGTTTACATTTCCCATTAATTTAATATATTGTGCAAATTTCATCTCATTTTCTAATAGATTTGTTCTAATAATAGTCAAGTACTTGATTACACTGATTCCAAATAACTGGAATCGTAACATTTATTTTTTCTCTATTAATTATTTTAAAAAATTGCATTTGAAAATATATTTTCCACAGCAGAAGGACATTCTTAAATTTACAGAAGAGAAAACACTTTTAAATAATAAATGTCTTACGCTCTGTAGAAGGCAGTTCTGTTGGTCTTTGAATTTCAGTAGTTGCAAGTTCACTTGGTGGAGGAAGAGGCTCAGGCTCAGCTAAATGATAAAATAAAATTTGACAAATATTAATGCATTTATCACTAAATACCTATAACTATATTAATATTTTTCAGAGATAGTAATAAAAATAAAGATTTTATTCCTTAAACTTTTTTAAAAAATAAAATAAAAGTTTGTGTAGCAAGAACAGTTTCAAAATTTTGCAGTCATGATGAAATTAAAAAAATTTTTTTACTTTCTCATACTAAGAGAAATTGTTGAAAAATTTCAAATAAATATTTTGACTCTCTATATTTTAAAGAATTTCTATGTTTTATGTACTTTTAATTCTGAAAAACACATTTTTGGAATTCTGACTGTCTTTGAAAACTGCAACTTAAATAAATTAAAGTTAGATGAATGAAAATTGGTAAGTGAATTTAAAACCAAATTTGAATATTTCTATTGAATTTTGTATGAAATCCATTGATAGAAAATTTATCTATCTATATGAATCCAGGTGAATATATTACAACCAGAAAATATAGAGAACTAGACAGATAAGTAAAAACAGTTTCAGGATTTCAAATACACATCTGCATCAAATTTCGAGCTAAATAAATCAATGAATTGACCATTTTTTGGTCAGAACATAAATGTATATGCTATAATTCAAAAATGCAATGCTTTGGATGAATAAAATTTAGTATGTGACCCTGTTGTTGAAATTGCAGAGCTGTTTTTAGGTTTAAATTTAGCTTCCAATCCATTAAAAAAGGGACAACCAGTAGCATACTCGGTTTCTATTATAAAATACAAGACTCTGTAATATAGAAAAATAGACAAGAAAATAAAAGTCTCTGACTCATGGTGTTCATAGCTTTGTTCGAGATCCATATTTTGTATTATTATTATTATTAGGAGAAAGTGGATCAAGAAATGAGGATGAGGCAGTAATCAAGAAAATTTGGGGTGACCACTCTTGCAGCCTTTTTTTAACTGATTCATATATAAAATATCAGTAAAATATTATTTCCAATATGTAAATATGAAATAATTCATGTTGATGCCATTTTAAATCATTTCCTTGTGCAAATAGTTTTAAAAAATAAAAGCTTAGGCAACTCCTTCAGATTTTTTTCCCCCATTCACAAGTGATAACATTTTCCATCTAATCATCATTTTCTTTAACTATTCTTCACTGAAACTATAATCTGTTAAATTAAAACAAGAGTAAACTGCATGACTGTGTCATTTTATAATAAATAAAAACTTCACAAATTGATTTTTTTGAAACACAAAACAAACTGCTTAAACAAGGATAAATATTTTTTATTTATGTATAATAAATATTCTTTCTCAAAAACATTCTACAACCACAATCACATGATAAAATGAAATAATAGTACAAAATTATAAGTAATATTACCAGCTGATCCTGGTTCAACTCTACTGTCTACTTTTATGAATGAAAAATAAACTATATATTGTAAAACTATGTTTACAATAATAAATTAGTTATAGGTATACATTTTATGGTCATTAAAAAGATTAATCGAATAGAGAATTGCTTACACTTCAATTTTTTAGTTTTAAAAGAAATCAATCATTGTCATTGTTAAAAAAAAATTAACTCTTTTGTTGTTGTTGTTGCTACATATCTTAGTATTTTCTACATATAGATAATATGCTACATTTCTATAGTAGCTTAAATTTTCTTAAAAGCTTCTACATTTAAGGAAAAATGATTAAAGAAAGAAAGATTTACAAACATAAAAATATTGTAAGTAAAAAACAGCTAAAATTAAACTGATATTTTAAATTCTTTTATACATATTTACATATTTTAAATTCACCATTTTCTTAAGAGGTCAAAATGATAGAAATATATTTGTTCTTAATAAACCCTTTTTAGATGTCAAGATATACAACCATTGTCTGATGGTTTTCTATGTTATTTCAAAAATATTCAAGCAAGCTGTAATCTTATTTATATCTGCATAATATAAACATACCAGGAGGAGGTTGACCGTTCACATCAATGCCTGCTTCTATATCTTCACTTGGCATTGTATAATCAACAGATGAAAAGGATGTCAAGGGAGGTCGAGATGAAGATTCTGCAGCTTGAGGTTCCACTATTTCTACATAATTTTGAGGGATATAACCTTCTTCACCTCGATAATTTCGAGCCTAAAAAGAGTTATAACATATTTCAAAAATAAGAACAATCATATCATAAAATATGTAATAACTGTTAGATTTTTGTAGGTTTCAGGAATCAATTGATAACAAGCTTCCTATATTTTCAAAATGAAATATTTTTTTATTGATATACAAAATTAAAGACAAAAAAAATATTAAAAAATTCATTTCTTTCTTCATAATTAAACTGTATTGTGCTACTAAAGAGCACTGATAATAAATATTTTAATGAACAAATGAAAAAGAAATTGCAAGTGACCAAAAATTATCATTTAATACAAGAAATCCTGATTTAAAACTTTTTTAAAAAATTAATTTTGGAAATTCATATTTCAAATATAAAACCATTTTAATTCTAAATAAGATTTTCTAACAGAAAATTATGTGCTAACTTCAAAATAGCATAAGCAAGTTAAGTCTAAAAAAATAATTTTGCTTGTAAGCTATTTAATAAATTGGAAAAAAAATAATCATTAAAAAATAGTGAAAAATGACTTGTAAATTGTATAATTTGATTACTACTTTATAATAGGAAATTACAATTTTTGTGGAAATTATTTTAAAACAATAAGTGAAATGAATGTTATGAATTTTTGTCTTAATAAGATAAGAAACAATCAAACACAAGTATACTAAATAATTACAAGATGAATATATTTCCAATGTTCTGAATAAAACCTGTATGAAAATTTATAACTAGCCATGAAATATATTTAACATTCTTATGCCACATAAAAAAAGAGGAAATGAAAATGAAAAATCCTCTTATATATATAAATAAAAATAAATTTTTAAAAAAACTTTACCCCCCCCACTACCAACAAGTTCTTGAATTTTTTTAAAAAAAAGCATTTATATTTTTTTAATAATCAATTTGTTAAGATTTTAAATGCAATGTTGAAGATAAGAAATAATATTATTTTAAATTAATGCAAAATTACACATTCAATCCAATGAAAGATTTTTGAATATAATATAATTGTTCATTTGAAAAGAAATTTGAAAATTGGAAATTCAATTTTTCAAAATAATACAAATACAATAATATTTTCATGGAAACTTTACCAATAGTAGAATACATAGAACATGATCAAAAACGTGAATATTCAATATTATTATAAAAGGTTAACAATTTCATTTGAAAGTTTTCTTAAAAATATACATATTCTTGGTCTTACCATAACCCAGCCATCACCATCTCCTTCATTTATTAATTCTAACTCTTCTTGTTCCACAAAGCTAAGTTCATCAGAATTAGTTGCCTAAGAAAAGGAACCATATTCTTTTATGGCATTAAGAAAAAAAATTACAAAATCATATTTAAAAAAATAGCAAAACAACTATTAAAAAGCAAAAATTTTAATTTTTTGCCAAAAAAAAATGACAGAAAAATCCAAATACAAATAAAAACACATGTTTTGAAACTTTATTTTTGAAAGTTATATTATATTATATATAGAGATCAGATCAATAGAAATGAAAAAAGAATTTCACAAAATATATGTCAAATGCCCTCAGAAGAAAAGAATAGGATGTTTAAACTTGAAAAGGAAAAATCAATAATTCCATAAATCATTTTTTTTAATCATCTTTTACATACCATAAAATATAGCACTTTAATTAAAATAAACTGCATTAAGAATTGTATAAAATATATATTGCAAATAACTCCAGAAATTGATAAAAGAATTATGGAGAAAACATGTAATTAAGGTTATTCATAAAATGAAATTATTTTGGTTTACCAGAGCAGAAATATTATATTAAATTTCTTCTTGTTTTAATGAAAAGTACACTGATTTTTCAAAAAGTAATAATCATTTTTTAATATAATCATATCTTTAAAACTTTTATCATCTAGCCTAATATTCAAAAACTAAATATTTAAGAAGGATTTTACCATGAATATGCATTTCCAAAAATTTGAAAAAATCTAAACATCTAGAATAATGTGTAGCAAAAATTAAAATTAAGCAGTAGAACACTCTTAAATGTTATGTTTGAATCATTTCACTTACAGAATTTAACAAAACAGTCACTCTGATTTATAAGTCTGCTTAGTGAGAAAGAGAATGCGAGATGATTTTCTTTAAAAAATGTCATGAAATCTTATCTATCTAATTTATCAAAGAAGTTATAAATTTAACCTTTTTATTTAAAATATTATATGTATATAAATTCTAGGTTAGAGAAAAAAATAAAAATTAATATATTCAAAACATAGTTTGTACACCATATTATATGGACAATAGGATCAAATTTTATCACAAAATTATATAAATATAATATTATTAATAATATTAATAATAATATTTCATATATTATTAATATATAAAATTTCACCTCATAAGAAAAGAGAGCAACACATCTTTGACCAGGAGCTTGTGGGGCCACTTCCCCATTCACCATGGGTGCAGGCTCTTGAACAGGCACTGGTTCAGGTTCTTCAATTTCTTCAGTTTCAGCAGCAGCATCCCAAGCTTCTTGAACAGCTGCCACAACATCAATTGCTGATGTCAGATCAGGCATATAAGATGTTTCGGGTGCAGAGTCAGGAGCAGCACTAGTTGGTGGTTCTGCCGTATCACTATCATAGAATGCAGCATCATTCACTTCAACACTTCCTTCAAAAACCTATTCAAATTAGAATCAAAATTTTAGAAAATAGATTAGCATCAAAATATTAAATTTAAAGAAATGAAAGGTAGACCAAAAAAAGACAGTCACTTTAAATTATAAATTAATTTTATAAGAATAAAATAGTAACTTTAGGAAATGCTTCAAATTTAGGCACTATTTAGACTTTATTTTTCAGTATTATATTATACATACACTTTTATATTTATTTTGTTCAAGCAAGTGCTATTAATTTATATCATATCTTCTCAAAATAAATGAAACTGCTTTGTCAACTTTCAAAAGTTTACTTTTAAAATTGTGAAGAAAATCTGAAATTTTAGAACATGAATGTCAAAATATTTGACATTAAATGCATACTGCATAATTTTCCTGACTTAAATATCATATTATTAATATCTAATGTGAAATTAATAATTAAAGCAATAGAAAAAATTAATCATGGATAATTTTTTTTACGATTATCACTGCAAGTAGAAAATAAGACAGAATAACTTAGATAGTGACAGTGGACTTCCTCATCCTGAGCCAATTCAATCTCACTTTAAACTTAAACCATTTAAAAGACATTTTAATCAACAGAAAGAACAAAAGGATGCACAGTTCAAATCAATACAATGTTTTTGTTGTTATTTTATTGGTATATAATAAATTTATCTCCAAAATCTTAAAATCAATGCTGAATTCATCTCTTGGAATTAGTAAGATATAGCACTCCTTGAGATTACATGAAAAGTTAATTATTCTCTCTCTATCTCTCTCTCTCTCTCTTTATAGGGTTTAAAAACTTCCTACAGTTGATGGCCAACTAACAGCCAATAGATAATCATATTCTATAACAACATTTAAGTTGTGGAACTTAATGCCATAGGAGATTTCAGTTGAAGTCAAATGGATATTTCAATCAAGTTTTCCCTGTATATCAAAATAAGTCTACCAGATGTATATGGCTAAATGATATGCAAGTAGGAAAAAAAATGCATTTTCATATCATTATCAGAGAGGTGCAAGTAGAAAAAAAAAATGCAGCTTTATATTTTTATATTAGATGATTTTGTTGTTCATTTTTTATGTTACACACGAATTATTCAGGTAAAGGTTTGTTGTTTTTTTTTTTTTTTTGAACATGAAAGACTTATTACAGAGTAAATTTTTGCAGCAGATTCCTATTTTAAAACTTACAGCTCGTGTACAAATACTAAGTTCTGTTCATTTAATGATGTTAATGTAGAAAATTTTAACATTTAATATTAAATACAAGAAAGTTTGTATATGCAAAGAAGTTAAAAGTTAAATTTCTAAAATATTCTTACATTACACAAGTTATTTCCAAGTTAATGAGTTATACTATGATTACACCTTATTCTGACATTTTTAAATACTCAGCATAAAAGTTACATAGCAAAATTAAACTAAAAAAATCGTTTTCATCTAAAATTTTAAAATCATATCACATTACAAGCTCATTTACTGATTAGGAAAAGTTGTTTGCAACAATCTAATAAATGAAATCTCAAGTATGATTACTTTCAAGACAGCAAGCACAATATATAAATACAAAGTAATATAAAGATTCTAAATTCATATAATATATATGCAACAAACAAATTGATATAATAATTTTGATTGGAAAATAAAAACATATCCTCAAAAATCTGCATTTTCCTTCTTTATCCAATACTTCTTCAGATTTAGTTCTTATGCCTAATTTTTAAGCAACTTCATTTAACTTGAGCTCCTTCCTGCTTATAAAGAAGGAATTTCATAGCCTTGCATATTTCTAATGAAAATACATTTTAATATTTCCAAAACTTGATTATAAACTCATCATCAATTAAATTAAATTTTAATTATATATCTGTGTTACTATATAGTAAAAAGAGTTTCAGAAATAAGAGATCATAATTGTAGAAAAATTAAAATATATATATATTAAATTATGTTGTTTAGTACAATAGTAAAAATATGTTTATATATATATACATATATATATTCTTCTGAAAAACTACATTTACCAAGCCATACGAAACAAAGTGTTGCAATGTTAACTTTTACTCATATAAAGCAGTCAATGAAGCTTCTTTTAAAATTTAAGAATATGCAAATGTTGCTAGTATTGTTGTACAAACATCATATAACAACAATGTATCAATGTTGGTTATAGAGTTGATCGATAAAAATTCTTTATAAACAAAATCATACTGCATCACTCTGTATGTTTTTGAAGCCTGAAAACTGTAGGTATGATGCACTGCAAAATATTGGTAAAAACTATTAAAAAATTAAAAAGCTGTCTTTTCAAACTAAGTAAAACAAAGTGAATACCTCTGAGGATTGATAGCTTTGACGACTACTCCTTGATGTTACCGTACCAGATCTACTAAATACTTCAGCAGGAGATTCTGATGCACTGACTGATTCTGTGTCTGATGTTTTAACCCAATCTTCAACATTAACTAGAGAAAAGAAATAATTAATAAGATAATATAGTAACTGAATACGATAATATCATAATCAGAAACATTATTTAATACTATTAATGTGTAATCTGATTAAAGATTTTTACAGTATTTCATAAAATTACACCCACCTCCAGCTTCTTTCATGGCCTCTAAACGTGCTTCAGCCTTTTTCTTACTTGTCTAAAACATATTAATAAATTTATTTAAAAATTACAATAAATTAAGATAGAAAGAAAATTTAATTAAAATTACAAAGTTAAGCAATATTACCTCAGATTTTCTAATAATTTGTCTAAGTTCATCAATTCTAGCTTCAAGTTCAGCCTGTGGTCCAATTTGATCACTTTGTAGAGTATCAGGCTGAAATAAGAAAACTATTTTTAATGCAATGCAAGATATTTTTCTGACACAAGACATGAAAGGCAAATTCAAAGGTAGAAATTTTTTAAAGAATTACAAATATGTGAAGAAATAAATCTTCTATATTCCTTTTATTTATTAAAACTTTTAAATTCTGTTGCTATGAAGAAATATAAATAAGGTTCTTACTCAAATGCAAATGTTTAAAATACATTTCTTTAAAAGATAAAAGAGTATAAAACTTTTATTTGATTCAATTACATAACACTTTCAAATACACAAAAGAGCAAGATTATTTCCAAATTAGAATAAAATATTTTTAATAGTGTAATTAAAAAAGTTTATCATAATAAAAAGGCCAAATTTCTAAATTCTAGTTATGCATTGAATGTTAAAAATTCAATATTCACATTTACATAAAAGCAAATATATCATATAGAATTTTATGACATTTATTAAATTTTAACTAAATACAGCAGCAAACCTAAATGGTTCCAAGTGATATTTTGTTCACAATGATGATAAAGAATAATTTGGAAAGTACCTTCTTCAATAACATTCCTTTAACATGCACTGTAATTTTCAAGAAATAATGCATCTTCTAAAAAAGCATTACACATTTAAGAACTTAAATGATCATAGAGGACTTTAATACAGGCTATAATTGAATTTTTGAATGCATTACAAAATCATGTATGAAGAAAGATATTGAAAAAATACAAGCTTTGCAAAATAATAATTCCTACAACTTGAAGATAGCCATCATAGCCACCATAAATTCTAATGTTTGCAAATCTATGAAGTAAATTCACTCTTTTACTGTGGGTAACAAAGGAATGCCACATAAAAATGTTAATATTCGTAAACAGATTCTAAGTTCTCAAATATTGTTTATCTCTTTCTGTTTTTATTCTTTCTTCCATTCTTTTGCATAATTTTGTAGTCTATCCAATAATTTTTAAACAGCCTGCCTTGTTAATTAAAATAATTAATAATAGTGAAAGAATAAACTAAAGAAAAAAATTTCTAAACATTTTCAAACCCATACCTTGTCTCCTATCTGAGCAAGAAGTTTCTTTAGTTCTTCTTTGCTTTCACGAATCACTCTCACCTCCTTTGCAACACAGCTAATCCATCTCTTAGCCTCTTTGCTTAAGCACAAGGCAGCATTATGTTCTACTGATAACTTATTTATCTATAAAAAAGAATTTTTATATATGTCTTCAAATAATCCTAAATATTTCAAGAAAAATTTAAGGATAAAATGATAATTTGATACAATTATTAACTTACTTGATCATTATCACATGGTTCAAATTCATAAAGGATAGTTTGAGACAGAACTGGGTTGTCACGAAAGAAACATTCCATTGTAAACTGCTTAGATGCCTAAAATAATTATCAGGTTGTACTATGTTAAAGTTAACACACAGAAAGTATAAACAAGTCATACTATATTACTGTATAAATGCCAAAAATGCATTTGACAGGTTGTACTAGTCGGATGCCTAAAATATAAAATTAACAGGTAGCATTATGTTACTATATAAATGCTATAAACAAACAATTAACAAGTAGTGCCATGTATATATACACACATTTTTAATTGAAGTTAATCTTTCTTTTAAATAAATTTATGATAATTAAATTAATTATTATAAGACTTGAATGGTCTTTCAGACAATATAATAACAAATACTTGAAATTAAAAATAAGAATACTTACATAATTATATCAAAAACATTACAATTACAAATTTAAATAAAAATTACTAATATTACAAAAGACAGCATTAAATATAAATAAAATTAACAAGCTATATTATGTTAAACAATTTCTAATTAAAAATTAATATTTTTTGAAAAATTACAACCGTAATATTTCCAATTATCAATATCAAAAGCCATAAAAAAATTTCTCTGATATAAAAAAATATATAAGCCTTTTTCATTGGTAAGCTAAATTAAATCAAAATCATCATTAAATTTTTTTTTAATGTACCGTATTAGCTTGCTCCTGTACTTTATTGAATGATGCTTGGCATGCAGCACATGTTAGTAGCTCTGTGTGAGCTATCAACAATATGTACTCCTTGACTTTATCATACATATCACAATCGAGATACTATAAGAAATAAATAAGTTAAACATAAAATCTGCAGAAACAAAATTACAATTATGAAAATTTACTCAATGAATATTCATATTATCAAATCAATATAACAAATCTAAAAACTAATAGTTTGGAAAATAATACTATTTCTATTAGATTCCTATATAATTCTTTTAAAAAGCAAGTTTCACTTTTAAATGTCTAAAAGCTATCTAATCATAGTACACTGATGGGGGAGAGGGGAATATAGTAAAATATTTTGTTATAAGCATTACAATTTGGCAGTTGTAATGCTTATAATAAAATAAACACATTAGACTGTCTCATCATGTCTAACCGTTAGAAATCTTTATTTGACTTGGACAAGTTATAAAGTAGACAAATTAACCAACTGCTTAAGAGTGCTGTAATATTAAGGGATCATGATAGTTTTTTTCTTTTTATTCAATTTAATTTTGTACTTCCATATTATTCATGACAGTCATATACTCAAACAAAATCATATTAAAATCAGTACCATTAAAATTTCAAATTATCATTCTAAATATTTTTATTATCAAATTTGCCCATGGCTTGGTCGAATTTCTTTTGTAGACGATTTGAAACTCAACAGTTCTGGTAAACTGTATTAGAGCATACAAATTGTATTTTAAAAAAATTTTAATAACCTTTAGTAACTTCTAACTTTAGTAAATTACTTCTAAATTCATATTCTTTTTATATGCCAACCAATGAAACAACTGAAAGTGACTTGCAGTCGAAAGTGTTGACATTTAAATTTATCATACTTGATGTTTACAAACTGTTTTGATGTAGACAAAATTAAAATCAATAAAAAAAAACTAGT
Organism: Argiope aurantia; assembly: GCA_026543865.1. Lineage (NCBI taxonomy): Eukaryota > Metazoa > Arthropoda > Arachnida > Araneae > Araneidae > Argiope > Argiope aurantia. The sequence goes on from JAPMOR010027330.1 coordinate 245,054, forward strand.
AAGAAAGGTCTTAACAAAACTTTCTCATATACTCTCTAATGATGTTTCTATCTCACATACATGCAGAAAATACTAAACATTGAGCAAGGTAGTGCTTAGCTTTTTACTTTCAGATTCTCACAATCAGAATTATATACTTTGTTCCCTAGAATTGAAACATGTATTAATTTGCATGGCAATGGCAATTAATAGTCAAGAAACATCATTGACATGAATCTAGCATTTTTAGTGAATCCAGTTTGCAATCTTTAACAATTAATGCTGACATGTACATGCATAAAACAAAATTGGAAAAATTTGGTATGTTTTTTATTTCAGAATAATTCAGACTAAGATACGATAATTACAATGGTAGTCACAAGATCAAACACCAAATTTCACTTATTGCATTTTTGAGTTGTTATGCTTGCATGCATGCAAAAATACAAATAATCACAGAATTAATCTTTGATAGATTTAGTTCAAAATTCGATAAGAATTGATAATTAGATTTTATATAACATTTTTGATGTTAAAACTGTAAACCAAATTTCATTTACATAAATGATTAGGTTTCTGAATTCTTACATTTATATTTATGCAAAAGAACAGACTAGTAGATATCCAACTGTTTGATAGATTCGGTTAAAAACTTGATAAGAATCTACATTTTAGATGCTAAAACTGCGAGCTAAATTTCATTTACATAAGTGGTTATATTTCTGAATTATTGCATTAATATGAATGCAGAACAGACTAGCATATATTCAATTGCTTGATGGATTTGGTTTCAAATCTGATAACAATCTATATTTTAGATGCTAAACCTATATGTCAAATTTTATTTCTCTAGCCCTACACATTTTTTGTAATTATTATGCTCATTTGTATTCAAACAACTAGGCAGATGAATTTTCATTGTGTGAATTTCATTCAAAATTCAATAGAAATCTACAAATTTGGAATAAAGACCATATTCTAAAATTCAACCATTTAGTTCAAAATACTTTTGAGTTCCAAGCTCACACAGATAAACAATTCCAAAAGTTGGTTTTTCAAACTCAGGGTGATCCAATATCAAAAGATTCATCAATATATCAAATTCGAATATTTTGATAATTACAATACTTTTTTCTTTGCATATGCTTTGTACAAGAAAGTAAAAGGAGGTTCAAGATAATTAAATAAGAAAATATTTTTTGTAATCCTGCAATGCCCAAAAGCCCCTATAATGCTTCATTTCCTTTAGTTGTTATGAATAGTCACTTAAATTTATTTCTAAGCATTTAATTATATATATATATATATATATATATATATATATATATATATATAACAGTAATTTTATTTTATTTATTTTTATATAACATTCAAAACTTAAGGCACTTTAAAGTACAGATGTATTCTAATAATTTATTCACAAACAGGCATATATTTGTTTTTAAAACGTTTTGCTAAAATTCAAGTAAGAAAAAAATGCATATATGGAAAATATTTTTATAAGTATTAAATAAGTAGCAAATCGTTTTTCCTTAATAAAGGATAAACATTTCATAATTCCACTCCACTGATCAAAATATACAAACATAATTTGTTCTATCACTATAAAATGAAATGACACGCTAACTGCAATAAGAAGCAAATAAATTCTTATTCACTAAATTTACTTACATAAATATAGACTTTGTCTATCCTAATGATAAAAATGCAAAAAAAAAAAAAAGCATGACTTATATATATTACCTGCACTAATTCTGGAAGATCATTTTCATAAAATTTATTTTGATGAGCATTTGCTGCAATTAGGGCTAATACATAATCATTTCTTGCTTTAGTGGCTTGAATGTCACAAGCTTCACGACGGAAAGAAAACTGAAATGGAATTTTTTTTTTAATTGTGAATACTCTATATAAACTTAAGTAATAAATCTGTAAAAATTAATACAAAAATTCATAAATGCATTTTTTAATAATTTAAAAATGCAAGTAAAAAAATTAAAAACAAAAAAATTTCAATAAATAGCTCTATCTACTACTATTTAAACTCAACTTACCTTAGCACTATTTTTTTGTAAAGAAGAAATAGACTGAAAAATTCTTCCTTTTTTCCTTTTAAGTCTGATCCAAGGCAAGACATGAGTATGAAACAACTCATGAATTAATAGCAAGAAAAGTAACTTACGCAAACAAACATGTTTCATAAGAGAAAGTACATATCAATAGTATCAACTTATTTCAGATATTGCATTTTTAATAATAAAATTTGAATTATTTCAGTCAAAAAAATCCTGTTAAATCCATTAACCTAAAATGTTTTAAACAAATTCTATCAATATTTTGCAGTGTATGGATGGGTTAGTGGAATAACACAATGAATTAAGCACATTAATGAATTAAGCATGGAAAAAAATCTATTATTATTTTTATAATGGGACATTATCACTGTTATATCAAAATTTATAAATCAAAAGCCAAACAGCAAACCTAAAAAATTAATATTTGACAGCTGGAACCATCAGCAACAATTTGAATTTTCTGACATAGCACAATTTGAGAGTAGTACCTAATCTATACAAATATTTTAATAAATTTGACACGCATTTTGATATAGCAGTGACAAAATAAAACAACAAAAATCTTTTATGATAAATGGTATTTTCATAAATATGCAAAACAAAATATTTCTATCAATAAAAATATTTTACATTAATATAAATAATTCATAAAATCAAAGAAAATTTCTTATACAATTATTGATATTCTGAAATTTGAAAATGCTTTGAATACTAATAATATTTCAATTTTTAATACTAATACTCCTTAAAAAATATAGTTCATTTTTAAACTACAAAATTTAATTTTAATCTAGAAATAATTTTATAGCACAAATTTTTTCTTAAAACAAAATATTTGTCTTACTTTTCATCAGCGTCGTGAGCTTTTTCCCTAGCTTCATGAGCCATATGCTCCTCTTCAAAGTATAATTTCTTGCTCTTATCAATTTCTGTTACACAAGTTTGAATTTCTTCATGCATTTTCTTTAGACTTTCAAAACACTGAAATAGATAGCAATACAATTGAGAATTAATATTTTTTATCGTATACTAGAATAAAAAATTAATTTCATAAAGAAATATTACTCCCTTTACTCTTTCTAGAAAATTCCCTGTAGCATATCCTCCAACATTAGTTACTCAATCATCAGTAACAATTCTTGCCAATATATTTCATATAACGTAATATCCACAAATTACTGAAGAACAGATATTTCCAAAAGATTTTAACTTGTTAAAACAAATATTTTCAAATATTATTCAGAATTATTTAACACACCTTTATTATGTAAGTGATTTTTAGGGGAGGGGGGGGAATCACATAATGCAATTCTGTGAATCAAATAAATTAAATCTATTTTTAGCCATATACAATTTTGATTCATTAAATAGCAAGTACTTTTGCTTTTCTTAAGCCATCATTGCACAATTTAACATCATAACAAACTCCCATATGTATTTTTTGCTAATCTTTCTAAAAATACTTTCACTATCTGCTGTGAGCAAAGATTCAGGTACAGAATATTTTTAATGTATTTTGTATCATTCTGTATATTTGTATACCCAGTTTGTTTTTTGTAGTGTTCTGTAGTTTCTCATTATTTCTCGTAATCCCATAATTTTCACCTAATACCTAGATGATACTGAGCATGCTATGGGAATGAAATATTATTATCTTAAGTTTAAATAAACAAAGCTTTTCTACCTTTTTATGTGAAAAAAAATTACATAAAAATGAACATTAAAGAAAATGATGAAAACAAATTTCAATAAAAAAAATGTATATAAATACCATACAAACACTACAGATAAAAACAAACACATTACAATTTTCAACAAAAAAAATGACTTCCTCCAGAGAAAGGCAGTTCCATAAGAAATTGTCTAGCAAAGAGAAAGAACAGCAAGTAGATTTCTTCTGGAAAAGATTATCAACTCCAATAACTCTAATAGTTGCAAACTGAATTGTAAGCTGATTGAGTATTTCTTGGGATATACATGTTGACTTTTTAATGAATGTTTATTCGTTCACTGATGAATATTAAAATGTACGAAGAAGTTTTCCCTAAGCATTTACACAATCTTAATAGAATTTAAATAAAGGGAGCATGAAAACCAATTTGTATCAGTGTCACTGTTCATAAAAAGAGTATATGATCCAATTGCATTTTAAAGAAATTATCTTAAGATAAACCCATTAAGGAAAGTTTTTTTTTTCCCTTTGTTCCAAATGGTATTTAAACAAAGTTGTAAAAATTTTAGAGTTTTTCCAGGATTGCTGAAATAATCACTCTCACTCTCTCTCTGGTGTTACAGGAATAAAATTCTCTCTTTCATTTCATAATACTGTGAAACAATGTTCTCCACAAACAGGTAGATACTTTGATCAGTTTAAAAAATTACTTTTTTAGGACAACCAGCCCTTTTTACAGCCTTTCTGAATGCCAGTGTGTCAAAAAGCTCTCCATATATAAGAAACCATAATGTGGATGAAAACATATATTTCTATTTAGATAGTATGTAACTATCCAGATAACAGATGAATTGATCATCTTTCACAATAAACTCTTTCTCTAGGTTATCATTATTTCATTCATCAAGTCATCAAAGTGGTTTCTTCAATTCACATTCCACTATAATTTAAACCAGATGCCCTTTTTGCATATTGCCATATATAAAATAAGTAATATGTGCACTCTCATGTGACCTGTAGTGCCTTGTTCCTGAAATTTCAATATATACAACCTTTCTACCAAACTGCAGTTTGTTATTAGTTGCCACAAGTCAAATTATTTTAAGTCAGACGGCAAATTTTAGTTGCTGCAAAAGCTAAAAAGTAAATCAATAACAGAACAACAAGTACCTTAACCCTTTCTAAGGCCGTGGGAAGTATGCTTCCCACCAAACTTATCCATCTTTGTATGAAATTATGTAGGTTGGCATCAGTTCTGACAAATTTTTTTAGTAAGTCAGAAACTTAGATTCTTCAGTTCTTTATCTCAGACAAAATGATGTGTCTTGATTTGTGACTTCATTATTAATTAACTAATCAAATTAAATTTATCTAATAAGCGAAATGAATCCCTTTTCTTATCTAATTTCAAGCCTAAAAATATTTTAACATAATATGAATAGAAAAAAATGGCTCTTTAAAGGGTTAAGATAATATTCAAATTAATAAACTTGCCTATAAAAAAAGTGCAACCTGTAATGAATTTTAAAATCAGCAAGCATACCTTTTTAGCACATTGTAATTTGTACAATCTAAGGGATTTAGCACCTTCTGAGACTTGTTGTTGATATACTTCTGTTGCAGCTAGCCTAGCTTTAGCTATTTTTTCAGTCTCATCTAATAATGTTTTCCAAATTCCATAAACAGTACTGAAACAGATTAACTAAATTTAGCAAAAGAATAATATTTAAAAAAATCTTTAGTAGGGTCTGCGTTATTTAAAAATTAACTCACTTGTGTGATTCACCATCTTTTGGTTTCATATCTGGACCTAATGGTCCTTTCTTTTGAAGATGAGTAGTTGCAAGCTTCAAAAGAGCCTGGAATAATTTTTACAAAGCATTTAAACTACTTTACTAACCATTCAATTATATTTAAAACTTTTTAAAATTATATTGGGTTTTTTTTCTATCAAACTCCAAGTTGCTGCCAAGCTAAGATATAAGTATTATTCCATACTGATATCATTTACCACTAAGAAAGCTAGAGTTAAAAATTTGGCAATTTGTTATTAAAATACGGAGGAATTTGCCTGAGGTCACACTAATAGAAAATTCCTGTTACAACAATATTCCTAAAAATCTGTTGCATTTTAAGTATTATAATCAGGTATACATCATTCAAACTTTCATCTTTTTTTATAAAATTAATTTTAGAATAATTCAATTATCTGTGAATAAAAATTTATTTAATACATCTTTGATTTGAAATAAAGAAGCCCTTTATAAATATGAAATTGAAACTCAAAATTCATCCCTTGCTCAATTATTTTCCTGGTGTTTCTTACCTACATTTATATAAATTTATACAATAACTGCTGAAAAATAAAAACGTCAAGAATTATAGGATTAAATAAATTATATAAATGTGGAGAATTATTTATTTATCTGTTTAAAAGAAACTTTTTATAGCATATCTAAAATAAAAAATAAATATAAATGAAGGTTAGTTATCAATATGTTTTTTTAATGCTTAAATGTAAAGTCCTTCTTTATAGTTTTGTTTCCAACAAAAAGATGTTTTAAATTTAATTGATGTTTATGACTATAAAATTGCTTTATTAATTGAAAGTGCCATCCTGATTCAAAATGAACTTCAGGAAATATATTTTATTCCTTCTAATATAGAAACAGAGAATTTGAGGGAGTAACAGGAGTTGTAAAGAAAAATAAAAAAAAAATTATTAATTTATTTTATTCTACTGTATTTTCACTTCTGGTTACTCATATATGTTGACTTCTGTTGACTCATTTCTTACTCAAGATATCAAATAGAATTGATTTGAATATAACATAAGCATGAATTAACCACATTTAGTCAAAGAATTGCTCATAAAAATAAACATATATGTACTTCATATAGAAGAAAATATGCTTAAATATTGTTTTATAAGAAAATACATCTAAAGAAAGAAATGCAATTAATAAAAATGAAAATTACCTGTGCATAGTCCTTCTCAATAACTGCCCTCATTTTAGAAAAATTTCTGGAAGATCAAATGAATACAATTTAATTTTAGATTCAACACATGAAAGAAAATAAAAATAACTTTTAATCAAATGCATAATTACTTTCATCAAGTATACTATTTTGAATTCATTACAATAATCAATTTTCATGCCAACTCCATTATATATAATTTGTCAAATAAAAAAAGTTGAAATAAAAAATTTTATTATATTAATATTATACAATTTTTTTAAAAAACATTTAATAGAAAGAAACACGATGAGTTCACATTTTGTCAAAAATTTCACTCCCAAGTGTCTTAATTTAAGCTTGAAGTAAATATATTCAGGTATGTAAATTAAAATAATTCTAAATTTTCATGAATTAAATTGGAATTCCAATTAATTCTTTCTGTTTCAATAACATTAACTAAATAAATTTTATATGATTTTTCTATTCTAAAAAAAATGGAAAATTAAGTTTCAATTACATTTCAGAGAAGAATAAAATCTGTTTTATAATCATTTTTTTTCATTGTGTTCTTTATATTTAACCATACCATTTACAATCTTTTTGGCATGAGAAGAGTCCTAGAGAATTTTCACCGATTTCCATTTGTTATAATCATATCACTGGTTGCTTGTTTCTGGGTTGGAAAATATATATTCATTTGGCATCAAAAATGCATGTAGAAAACCATATATAATCTTGGATATGAAATGAGCTTTCTAGACTGATAAATATTTTAATGAAATAACTAAAAAATTACAAAAGATACATAGCGTTTACATTATATATGATGCAACATTGTTGTAGGATTTTCAAATAAAATAAAAAACTTTGCATATTAAATATTACAGTTTCTATAAAAAAGTGAAAAACTGTCAAAATTAAAAGTTCATTCATACCTATTATATATAATTATAGACAATTATCATACCTAATATCATCTAAGAAATCTGAATCCTGTTGGTGTTTCATCTGAAGTTTAACTAGTTGTTCATTATGAATATTCTTCAAAGCTGTAGTAACTTTTCCCTAAAATAAGAGAGATATAAAATTATATTAGAAAACTTTGTTGTTTGTCACAAAATTTGGGAAGTGTATTCCATTTCTTTAATTTTATGTTTTAAGAAAAAGAAAATTTATATTGCACCTTTTAAATGTCAATATTTCTATATTTCATGCATATATTTATCTGTCTTATAAATATTAGTGTCAGTCAAAAATATAAATTTTAAAAATAGATTTATAGGATTAAAAATCAATAATAAGAAAAGTAACTGCATTGAGGAATAAATTGTATTTGAAAATTTCATGGCATAAGTATGGATATATATTCAGGAAAATAAAAATATTCTTATTTAATAACTTCCATGCAAAGTGAAAAATTGAAAATTTTTAAAATAAAGTATTGTAATCATATAATAATAATATATATGTAACAAAAAGCAGAAATATTTACATTTTATAAAATTTAATGACATAAGCACAGTTATATACTTGGTATAAGACTCAAACTATATAATTTCCATGTAAATTGCCAACAAATTATTGTGAGGATAATTAAGTGAAAAATGAGATTTTTATTTCTATTTTATTACTAATTATTTATAGTTTTTAATTTATGTTTTTAAAAAATAGCTACTATTTTCATTCAAAACTATCTGGTAACATTTACTATTTTAATCCATTAAAATTAAGCAAATGTGCTTACCATTTTATATTTCTTTATTATTAAATTCTTCAAAAATTAAGTAAATTGCTTATTTAAAAACGCTTACCATGTAATTTTTTTTAAGAAAACAACAGTTTTTGAAACAGTTTTTACACAAATGTCAAAAATATAAAACCAATCATTAAAAACAAATATACATATTTATAACCATTTAATTTAATTACTTAATATTCAAATGGAAGGCATTTTAATTAAGCACTGTAAATTATTTAAAATGCACATTATTGAGATTCCTCAAGTATATTTTTAAAGGTAAAACTGAAATTATATTTTGAAAAATATTCTATAATTTAGGCGACCGTAGGAAACGAAATAAATATTCCTATTTCCGCACAAAGCTTATTACTAAGCAATCAGTTAAAATCCCATATATTATGTGTAAATATTTTCATAATATTCATAAATGAAAAGATTTTTAAAAATTTCTTTCCATTTTATTCTTTTTTGACATTTGAAATGAGAAAATACGCAAAATATATTAAATAATCTTAACTTTTAAGGGTAAAAATTCAATATTCACCTTTCGGGGAGGAGGTTGAACTTTTACCGACATTCTGTTTTATATTTTTTCTACTTTATTCAGATAAATAGTATTTAAATAAATATTTTCTGAAAAAAACAAAACCTATTCGATCACATTTTCCGGAAGTGCCACAGTTTCCATTTTCAATCTGTCTAATTTTTGAGATAATAATCACGTAGAGACTTTTTCTAAAATGTAGAAACCAGAAATGTAGCTATCGTCCTTCACATTTGGCCGCATGTCGTCCTCAAGTACTCACTGTGCAATTTAATTACATTTCTCTAAACTGAGCCTCAAATCAATTACATGCTTATCTGATAAAATTTATAAATGTAATCCATGAAAAGCTTTAAAAAAATGTGAACACATAATAATTCCTTGTGATAAAATTGTGCACCTAGGTTGGAGAATTCAAAAGCCTCTGATGCCATTACCAAAAGGTCCCGAAACGCCTTCATGTCCTAAGAAGTTTTAAAAATTCCACCCAAGTGCAGGAAAACATATAAAATACAATTTCTTTTTCAACTTGAGGACCAAATCAAATACGGTGCATACGTTTGAGACCACTAATAACATTTGTGTATTGTGTGCAATATTGTGCACTCCCAAGATGTCGGAATAAATCATCGACGGCATTTTTGTTTTGTTTAGCAGTTTTTCCAGAGGTAGATGGAAATTCTGAAATTAATTGCAAGTATTTGGATAGAAATCTTCTGCTATTGTTGTTGTAAAATTCATCAAAAAGCATTCGAACATTCTCACTCTTGTAATCTAAACTAGGAACTATGTTTTTTGTATAAATATGCATTTTCTCAAGAGACTATTTTACTTCAACTCCAATTACATTATTGCACATCTCACCCATTTCTCGTCTTTAAAAGGATGTTTACATCATGAAAAACTTTTATGTATAAAGAACTATTCAAAAAGTTTTTAAATTAAACTATTTATGATGTACTATTTGTAGCGATTTACTATTTGAATTGATGTAAATTTAATTATGAAGACGACTCCTTGTATGAAAAAAAAAAGTTTATATTAGAACGAATATTACAATACGAATATAGAATTATAGAAAACGTATTTCTACAATGAATATCATTAAAATGAATCAAAACATTCTTCTTATGATGCAGCCATTCATAAAATCTAGTCTTTTTATTTATTTTTTAACTAATGCTATCTAATTTTGTTTTCATTTCAATCAGTCATTAACAAAAGCTATTACTTTTATTATTTTGTTAATATAATTTTCCAGAGAATATTATTGATTAGAATTTCTCTAAAGTTGATAAAATCATATATATCAAATTATCAAAGTATTATTAAACATATCAAATTATCAAATTGCAACTGAATAAGGGATCAGCAATTTTCAGTGGAGACTACAGAATATTTTTCTTGTGTTTTCAGAGTAGTTTAAGTTTGTGCTTTCATTTCATTCATAATGCTGCGTACAACTTACAATTTATTCAAATAAATATCATGCTTCGTTTCAATTTCAGATAATATTCCTAAGAGTTTTTTAGTGATATTTTCATATTCGCTTTTAGATCTGTATGATCTAATATATTTACAGCTGTTTGGCTGACAAGCAAGTAAAAAGCCATGACAAACTTTGCATTAGAGTATTTAAATTGCTTTAACAAAATTATAGAAATTTGTGTTATAATTTTTTAAAATTACTTCTTATATATATATATTTGAGTCACCCAAGTTGACCCTCTTGAAGATTATTCATCATAACTATTATGTTATTTGATATAGTAGTTATATTTGTTATTTAAAAACTACTTATTCAAACAAATAAAAAATAATTGTAATATTTCTTAATTTTTAATCAAAACAAAATAATTTGAAATAAGATAAAAATTAATTAAGCAATTTAATTATTTTTAATTTAATTTAAATTTAATATTTTTTACTGATAAAAATTTTAACTAGTCCAAAAAATCACAAGAACTACATTCTGTTTTCTAAATATATACACCAGGAAAGAGATTTGAGTGCTTATCGTCTGCAACTTTCGGCCTTTCCAAGTTATCTCAACACAAAAATGCAGATTTTTTTTTTAAAAAAAGGAAAAAAAAAAAAAGAGAATGTTTTTTTTTAATCATTTTTTTAATTAGATAAATCGACAATGCTCTAGATTATTCAGCAAATTATATTCAGTCATTTATTCGAATTAAGAGTTCAAAACTCATGCATTTCCAATTTGGTGGAAATAGAGAGAAATCTGAATATTTCCTCTTCAGTAATATTTTTTAGAGAATTATAAAATTTCATCATTTCTTTTCCAACTAAACTTTTCAGTTTATAGTGAAAGTCAAAAATTATTTTGTTTTAAGATTTCAATCTGAAATGCTTGAGTTCCTGTTCACATCAGAATTAGCGCTGTAAAATTCAGTCCTCTTTTAAAGAACTTAATGGAATCTATGCTTATAAAAGGAAAATGTGTGCGAGCGTGTGTGTGTGTGTGGTATCCAGGCAAATCTATAACACATTCAACCATTAAATTTTATAGTATAGGTTATCACAACGCTAATTCAATGTGCATTGAAATTCGAATTTTAAAATTCAATGTAGAAACATTTTATTTCATATTTTGTGATGTTTTGGATGATTTTTTACACAAGTTTGCCCTTAGTACCTTTTCAAATACTCTATAGAAAACATCAGCGCATTATTGTAGAGAATAAACAACTGTCGTTCTAATGAAATTTGTTTTGCATCTCTGGCCCTATGTTAAATTGCAAGCATCTAATTAAAGGATTTTTTGAGATTACGAGCTCACAAACAGAGTAAAATATTTGCAAAAATTTATTTTTGGATTCAGGGAGCTTTTAAGCGCGACCATTTGTCAACATCTCGAGTTCGAATTTTTTTGATGATTATAACACTTTTTCTATACTACGTACACGAGAAAGTAAAAATAAAATAAACATAAAAAGATATGTTAAAACATTTTACGGAATGCAATAACATTTAGAATTAAGGTAACTTCAATTTTTATTTCTTTCTTTAATTGTAATGAAATCAGTGATGCTCTCGAGACATACATTAAGAGATTCGTGAATTTTTATTTTGTTATTAATTGCCATTTTGGGTTTAGTTTATTTCATTTTAGTTATATTTTCCTCCTTTTAGAAAACTACACAAAAGATAATTTGGGAGAGATCTCGTAACTTTGAACTTTAATCAAATGACGAGAAAAGCTCCTAAGCGAACCTTTCTCTAAACTTCCGCTCCCTTTCAACTGGGTGTTGCCCATCTTGAAAAAAGAAGAAAAAAATGCATGACGTTACCTTTAGACAATGTACTATCTGATAGTTACTTGACATGTCATCTAACGTCTATGTCATTCAACAAACGCTATTTGAATTGACACCATGGCTAATTGTTTCTAGTTTAGATTAGTTTAGTTATATTAACGTTCTGTTTTAAAGCAACATTAGTTAATTTGGGCTATATAAAGCTATTTTGGGACAGACCTCGTAATTTTGAATCACGGTCAGATGACGAGGACGACACCTGAACTGGTACTCCTCTTTCCAAGCTTCCACACCACACCAGCGGGAGGCCGTTTGGCCCCGAAGGATTCAACGCGCACCGGACCCGCTTACACTACGTTTCTTCGGTAGAATCAGGTTTCGAATCTGAAACCCTCCGGTTCCGAAGTCGAGGCCTTACCATCAGACCACAGAAGCCCCTTATTGGTTCTAGATAAGGGCTTAAATGTTCTATATAAACTAGAATTTTTAAGTTCTGCATAGCAAAAAGTAACATCTACAAGCATAAAAAAATAATTAAAATTTTACTATTTAGGATTAAAAAGAAAAAGAAATTATCGAAAAAAGAAAAAAAATACAAAGTGCTAAAAAATACTTTTGTATATATTAACAATCTATAAAACAAATATATGCTTTTTTTTTTCATTTAAATTTCTATGAAATGAGGTAAACTTTGAATAAAGAAATTAGTTTCTAAACTCGTTTTTTCATTTCTTTTCAAATTTTTTTCGAATATTGCCATCTTTTTATAGGGCACACTAAATAATTTCAATAACGGGGGATTCAATTTTAAAGGGGAAGATTTTTAGATGTAGTAAGTTTCAGACCACAAGCTTCAATTTTTAATAAAATGAGAATTTGCATAATTTCATATTAAAAAAATGTGCTATCATGTCTTAATGTTAAGAAATTTTTTTAAAACAAAAAGCCTTTATGATAAGAGTCTTATCTTTAGAATTGTGCGAATAAGAAAAGAATATCTCAATTGTTATTTCGCTCGAAGCTTGAAATAATTGTATAGTAATAATTGTTTCAGGTGTGATTCAAATTTCTATTGGAGCTTTGTTATATAATATTTACAAACATATCATTTGTTCAAGTAGTAATGAATCATATTTCTACATTAGTCTCTTATGAGATTAACGTTTAAGGAAAATAGCAATGTTCGCTAACTTGCAAAGAAATTTCTAAATAGACTAAATAAACTATTTTTCGGCTACTTTTGGAAGGAACATCGCAGTCTCGCGACAAACATAACTGGGTATGTCATCCAGCAAACTAAATGTATATTCTTTTTATCTGTGCTGTAAGTTACTTTCCTCCACTACAATTAAGTCGTTGGAATCCAAACTTGATACATACATGCCTCACGGTAATACGAATTGATTGAATCAACCTCTTAATAGAAGCCTATGAAAATATGGATATTTCCTGAAGAATTATACTAATATGGATACAAACATAAATGTCTTACCTAAATTATCTCATAATTATTAGATAACTTTTATTACACACATTATGATTAAAATAGGAATTATAAGTACAGTGTTAGCTAAATAAGCATGCTCACTAATTTTTAAAGAAATTTAAAAATTAATATATGAACTGAATCTACTTCCCTTTCAGAAACGGAATCCAGAATCCAGGATAGATGCTAGACTTTAAACGGTTCTTTTTTTTCCCCATTGCAAACTTTTCTCGAAGGTGTGTTTTTTTTTTTTTTTTTTTTTTTTTTGTAGAAGTAAAAAAAATGATAAAGGAAAAATATTATTAAATTATTAATATACTATAAATACGTATTAAACATATTATATTGTAACATAAATGCTAAAATAACATCCGCACATATATATATAAAATTTATTTCATGAATTTTTTTATTGTTCAAACTCAGATGAGTAAATATTTATCAACGAGAAAAATGGACATATGAAAAATAATCAAAAACCTTCGTTTTAAAGTTTAATTTTTAATTCAAATTATTTAAAAATTAGTTTTACTTGTAATTAAACGCGCTTGTTAGTTTCATTGTTAAAACTTACCTACATGAAATCCAAATTTTAATTATTGATCTTTATAGACTAACAATTTAATTACCCAAAATTAATTTTTAAAAGAAGTCAGAATTAAGCCAAAAGTCTTTACTTCATAATGTAGAACAACACCTACATTTCCACTATATAGCAATGAAAAATAAAACACATAGTTATAAAACTAGATAGCAAACGATTTTTAATTTTTTTCTTTTAATTAATTTTTTATTAAATAACTAAAAATCGTCTGTCTCACTGGAAGTGAAATAATAATAAAAAATATTTTGATATTCGTATTAATTAGAGAAAACAGCAAACTATAAAATTATTTTACATCAATGTAAGTACACGTTTACTATTACCTATGCAACATTTATCCCCGTGTCCTCATAACATTTTATCAAATATCAGATTAAAAAAAATTGCAAAACAAGAGCAGAAACCAAAAAATATTTATCAATAACAATGACACCAACAACACTTAGTTATCTATTAAAAGAACTAAATTCAATCTTATCGGTTTTATGATATAAAAAAATGGAAAAATTATTTTTATACAACCAATGTTAGAGATATACAATCGGCTTGATTTTTAATCAAATTCCATAAGTGATTTTGAAGATATCTGCAAAAAAAGTAAAGCTATTTAAAATTTTCTACAAATTTCTATTGCCAAGGCAGTATTGTAAGTGAATTTCAGCAACAAGTATAGTTGTGAACTTAAAGCTTAAATGAACATTGCAGAAATATTACTGAGTTAGAATTTCTAATGCTGAACTTTTAGGACTTTATTGATTTCGGCTTTAAGTCTTTTTTATTTGCTACGAAATCAGAACATCATTTCAGTTAGATTTTTTTAAGAAAAAAAAACTCGTTTTAAAAAAATTATAATTTTGACTTAGCCGAAAAGTAAGATAGTTGCTTCATCCCTTAATTATAGATAAATGAATAACCAGTTGCATATATGAATATGATTCAAAGAATATTATCAATGAATATGTTACGTTAATACATGAAGTGATAAATGTGATTAGTTAAACGAAATTTTTTTTCTATTTCAATTCCTGTTCGTATACAAGTTTTTCTGGTGAAATGAGTATAAAAATAACTTTCAAACGGCATTTTCTTTGTAAATTTAATTATTAACTAACTCTTTTGGTGCGTTTTCTTTGTAAATTTAATTATTGACTAACTCTTTTGGTGACCAATTTGTTCGCCTGGAATATTTGTTGTGTTTTGTTTTAATTAAATCTATTGCACATCCCTTATCCTTTGTTTCAATTAAATCCCTTTTCTTGATATTAACGATTGTCTCAGCACAGCAATTTTAACATGCTGAAAGTCATGCTAATTTCACATGACTCGACCGTCTGACCAACATGAATTTCTCTTTATGTGTTGAATATTTTTAGTGAAATAGTAATTACAGCAGATAAATTAATTTGTGTAATCATTCGCAGTGCTTTTTTTTTTTACTAAAGTCACCGGAGTCCCCCAAGGCGCTGAAATGCCATGTTTATATTCACAAACATATAATTATTTTTGTAGGTTCTATATTGTATTGATTCCTTCACACTGTTATAAAAACAGTGACAATATTTAAAAATTTAAAAATATTGAAAATTTAATAGAATTGTATGATTCTAGTATAATCTTTGCTTCACCGGTGACTTCATCCCCACGACTCTACGAACAAGCTTTGTGAACCCCCACCCAATGGCATTCAAAGTGTTAAGCATAAAATTCTGTTAAAAATTAATCAGTGTTGTTCTAATATCATTTTACCTTTTTATTTATGTCGTACCTTTCTCAAGAAATCGAGTCCCGGTACATCCTAGTGCCATTAAAATCTTAAGTTCCCAGATAATCACATTCAAATTACCAGTTGTCTTTTGTGGTAATATAATAGAAGAATATTTCATTCTTATCTTTAAATAATTATCATTCTTATCATTCAATAAGTGTCACTCTTATCTTTCAATAAATTTATGATGTGAAATATTTAATGAAACAACGAAGATGGTTTCAGTTTTATAGCAACAATATTGCTATTATTGCAAATTATACGATATATATATATATATATATATATATATATATATATATATA
>JAPMOR010027330.1:261560-274337 GCA_026543865.1 Argiope aurantia
GCAAATTTTTGAATTTCATAGTGATGTTAAAATCAGTTTCGAGCAATTATATTTTTGAAAATTAACATTGTATATAAAAAAGGAAAAAAAAAAAAAGAAATTCGCTTTTTTTTTATTTTCTTGTTTGCGTAGTATAGAGAAAGTATAGTAATTGTCAAAAAATTTGAACTTGAAATTTTGATGTATCTCCTCGTTTTAAATCTACACATTTTTGGAAAGTGTCTATCTCGGATAAGGGAAACTCAAAAATGCTTTGAGCTGGATGGATGAATTTGGTTAATGGTCTTTACAACAAATTTTTTAGATTTTTATCAAATTTTGAGAAAGTTAGTGTGTCCAGCTGTTCGAGTTAATAGGATAACTACAAAACGAAGCAAGCTATATAGATAAAATTCTGTACACAGATTTAACATCTATAGTGTAACCAATTTTTTTTAAATCTAAATTAAACAAGGAGTTGACTGTCTGCGGTCTGAACTTTCAGTAACATATCAATGCGCTAATTCGAAAATACAATGATTTAAATATATGAAATTTAGTTAGGGAATTTATGACCAGAATTGCAGTTTTGTGTTAAATTTTTTGTTCAATTTGTTGGCAAAAATATTCGAAACTCAAATGCGATTTTCAAATACTGTTACCCTTATGCTGGGGATTAATAGCCAAGGATCTCACAATAGTTTGAGTAAAAATGCTAAATTCACGTCAAAGGTTAATATCTCGTAATTATTGAATGTCAGTGCCACGCAAGGCGTTTTCTGGGTAACATCTTTATTAGAGAATATATGAGAATTTTGGAGAAGCCACTCCCGATGTTTCTTAAGTAAAATTGTTACAAGAGGCACATGCCTGCTCTCCAATTCATTATCTGTGCAAACTTTGATAGCCCTATGTATAACCTATCCCTTCGAAGCACAACACGCAGGCACACTTCTTTATTATTAGTAAGAATCGACATTGCGAAATATATCAGGTAGATGCCGATTATCTTGTGAATGAAACAATGCTATCAAAAAGTTCTGGTGTAACAACGCATACCATTTTTTTCAAATGTTTTAATTTTTTTTTCAGAAAGTTTATAATTTTCTTCCTCAAAAGAATATTTATATTAAATCTAAAATGCTAATCACTTTTTTAAAATAAGGAACTAAACAATTGCTATAATCAACGAGAATAAATTTTATTTCCTTTTTTTAGAACTGATTTTATTAATTTTTCAGAATATTTTCTCAGAAATCTATTTTAATCTATAAAAATACAGATAATCAACAACGTCACCATATCACAGCTACAATGGCATATTTAGATATTTAGCAGACCTAAGTAATTTACGTTTTACCAACCGTTTTTAAACAGGCGATTAAGTTAATTTCATATTTCAATTCATTTTTAAAATGTTAATGATTTTTTTTCAGTTAATATTTTTTATTTCATTTATTTTGTGAATATGTATTTAATTTACCTGTTATGACTCCAAACTTCATGACATCCGTGTTTGTATACAATATTACTGAAAGAGAAGTGCGGTTTCTTAAATAATCTAATAATTAAGTAAATATATTGAAAAATATTGTAACTTGATAAATTAAACGTGATTAAATATTATCATAATACTTTAACATTCATAGGATTTGTATTTTTTACAAACTTACTTATTTGGCAAATAGAAAAACCAGCTTTGATAATAAATATATAATAAAAAAGATATAAAGAAAAATAATTGTTTGATAAATAAAGTTTTTAATCACGCTGATTACAGCCTTATTCAGTCTAGTACCCTAGGCAACTGCCTAAACTAGTTGAAAATCCACCCCTCCAGAGTTGATGAAATCGAACTATTAATTCTGATCATCGTCATTGATAAGATCGACAATGCAATCTTTTATGAAAATAGAGAACATTTATTATCTCGTTCCCTGCTTTACATATGCAAACCATCCAGATATTTCTTTAGGAAGTTTTTCTAGGAAATTATGCTGATACAGATTATGTAACAGATAACACATATACCTAAATATTATAGCTGAACACAAAACTGATCATGCATTTTTGTTTTAAAAAAAATATTTTTTACAGTAGTGATTTTTTTTAATAATAATTCACTAGCAGTTTTATGACTGTCAGCTTATATTGTAAAATTCACAGTACCAATGTTTTCTAAGTGTTAACACGCCTTTATCCCACACACCTAAAAAAGTTATTTAAAGGTTTTTTTGAAATTAGATTTAACATTTTTTTCTTGATATTGGATTTCGGTACATTTAACAATTTTCAGAATAAAGGTGGAATTACTTCTTACAGTTTAAAGAATGATATGCTTTAATTGTCACTTGGCTTTTCATGCCTTCACGACAAGTAATGACTCATTTATGAAAAAACGGGCTGTAAATGCAAATAAAAAGAAGGAAAAGTTGGTTCTCTTTAATGCAATTAACAATCTATTCTGATGTTAAAAATAGTTATTTTAGACAGATCTTGTAATTTTAAATCATAAGCAAATGTTTTTTTTGTGACTATTTTTAAGCCAAATGTTTGTGCAATAGCTTCTGAGGGCAAAGATCCCTGAGCACCCGAGGGCAGAAGTCTGACTTCTAGCTCAAATGAAGATACCACACACACACACACTTGCTTGCACAATCCCTTTTTACAGGTAGGGGAGAGCCCATTCATGCACCTCACAGAGAGAAGAGAACGACCATGCCCGAACCAGGACTCGAAACCGGGACGCCTAGATTACGGGGAGGACGCGCTACTCCTATGTCAGGACGCCGGCATCATGATCAGATGACGAGGGAGATAACCGGGCAGTCATCGACGAACTACAGCAACATACCAATGGGACATATTTGAACCTCGAACCACCAAGCCTTTAAATACTGAGACTTTTATGGTTTCTGGAGCTGACTCCCTTTTCCTAACCTTGTGGCTCTTAATCGAAAAGGCCACCTAAACACACACCCCTCAAAAGAAAAGAAAAAAAATTAAAAATAACGTTATTGCAAATTATGCAATTCGGTTTCAGGCCAAAGCATAACAAGTGACTGATGTTCAATTTTTATTTTTATTTTTTGATAATTGCACTTCAAATCTCATTCGTATAGCTCGATCTTATTTCGAGTTATTATTTTCACAACAAATAGATAAAATGTTCTGAAAATGTTTTTTTCTTTTTTTTTCTTCATCATCTTCTTCTTTTAACTTTCTTGTATAGTAAGTAACAACCAGAAATATTGTAATGGTCAAAAGAATTCAAAATCCACATTTTACGCCTTCCTAAGTCAGAAAATTTTACTTTTGGAATTATATTTGTCTGTCTTTGAACAAAATAACTCGAAATGAGATTGAGCTGGACGGATGAAATAGGTTGTGTGGTCTTCACTAAATTCATGAATGTCAATAAAATACCTTTACAAGAAGTCTGTCTGTCTGCCTGAAGCGACCACGACAACTGCAAAACGTAAAATTTGGCTAATTGGTTAAATTTGGCATACAGTTTTAGCATTTAAAATATAAATGTATCACATTTTGTGACAATTAGTTGACCGTCTCCCAGTCTGTACATTCACAAGCATGCGGAAGCGATATAACTCCAAATTGCAAGAATTCAGATTAACGAAATTTGATATGTAATCGTGTCTTCAAAATTGAAGTCTTGTGTCAAATTTTGATTTCAATCAATCCACAAATAGATGCCCACAATTCATATTCAGTTTCCTTCATGCACTGTACTAAGAAGAATGAAACACTTATTTGTGGAATTCAAAAATAACTATCTGAGCTATTATGTTGTTTACTGCCTTGCCTAGGCTGCATAATTTTCATGTGAAGAGGAGGGAGGAATGGGGATAGTACCTATATTAAGGAGTGTGAGAGAAAGTTTCAAGGAGACAACTCTTCATGGTAAAACACATTTCTTAATACATTCCGTGAATGAGAAACTAAAAGTTGTTAATATGCGAACTTTTGGAATTATATTTATCTGTCAAAATAATAAGTTGAGTGTTTTGGAACTGAAACAAATACTTTTGGACCCAACAGCTGAAGTCTAAAATGGCCATTCCAGCACATGATTCTAGCTATATAAATAATAAAAATGAATGCTTGAGTGTGTATGTCATAATTCTATTTCTACTAATAATAAAGATGAATATTTCAGCGTGTGTATCATGATTATATCTTTACTAATAAAAAAGATGAATGCTTGAGTGTGTATGTCATAATTCTATTTCTACTAATAATAAAGATGAATATTTCAGTGTGTGTATCATGATTCTATATCTACTAATAATAAAGATGGAAGCTTGTGTGTGTGTATGTGTGTGTGCACCTCGAAGATTTTTTAAAATTTCAATTACATAAAAACTAGGCGAAATATTGGACTTTTCTACAGTAATTCCGAAAATGCCATTTAACAAAAATGGTTTTTAGGCCATTTCAAAGTTTTTTAAAATCTTTTTTTAATTATATCAATTTCAAAAGCGTGCACATTTTTCCTGTATTTTGGCAATTTTTTTAAAAAATATATATTTCTTCACATGATATCAAGCAATAGAATGCATTGTTGGCCAGAAATTCAATTTAATTTTTTATTGTTTCATCACATATTTAATCCTGGATTTTCTTCAGTAACCGAAAGCTGAAGAAGGAGTTTGTTTAATATCTGTGTAATTTACAAGACGAATAAAATAAAGGAAATTGTATCACAAAAGTTAGAAGACAGCTGAATTGGATATTTACATTTTTAATAGGGCTGTGACGTCATGGGGCTAGTCTCGTTAGAACACTGTTCACGTATACAATGAACAGAACTTATTTAAAGCAATTAAAATAACTCAATTTTGATGTCTGATATTTTGGCGGAATCACAGATATGAAGTTTATAAATAATTATTATTAAATCTTTTTTTTTATTATTATTAGCTATTTATTATTATTATTAGTAGTATTGATAATAATAAATTTATTAACGATCTAACTGAAATTAAATATAACCAATATCCTCGTAAAACTACTGGTAGCCAAAAGCAACTAGTTTCAAATAAAATTCATTCTAATAAAAGGGAAAATCAAAGTCATACTTTACTTGCTGAAAAACTCTATCATTATCTATTAACTACCCCGTTCGTAATCAAGTCTATTATAATATTTATCTAGAACAAACACACTATCAATAACCGCATGTCTTCTACTGGTTTCAATATCAATAATATTTTTTGTTAATACATATGTAGTAGCATTCCAAAAGTAGAAATAATTTTTTTCTCATTATTTTATCCAAAACATGAAACAAGTGTATAAAAATTTCCTTAAAATAACCGATAGCAATATCTGCAGGGAGGGGGGGGGGGTCATGTGATTGCAAAGATGACACCAAAACGCCTCTTTCTTGGTAACCCTGTATAATAGAGACAAAAGGCTATATAATACTGATTTATCATCACACAATTACGGTTATCGTGCTATCTTAACTTCAAAAGAATTGATGAATTGTATCAGAGTGAAGGTTCAAATATTTCAGATAAGAATCGTTTAAAATATCCAACATCCCACAAAAAGATCCTTTCTTTTGTCATCCGGCTCATTATTATTTTGTTGTCTTGAACGTGAGACTACAAGCGAATTATCATGAATTTCTCCGATTTTTTTCGGTATTTAGGTGGTATTTTAGGAATCATACATGGTACGTATATTCTTAAATTGGATATAAAAAATGCGTTGATAATATTAATATTTTTATCCAATTATTATTAATTATGAATGTCTTTTGAAAATTTTAATTTAATTTAACAAAATTTGTTTCGCGTTTGTAAAGGTTAAATTTTAATATTAGTTTCTCATTCATATTTACATGTGCTATAATCTAAAACTTAATACTGTTTATATATATACATATATTCATAATCAGCTACAAATAAATTTTAGTTCCTCATCAGGGGCTTTACCTAGTTGTGAATTTAAAAAAGTGGTCAGACAACTTAATAATATTTATAGAAATTAACTGCGAAATATATTTAGCAGTATAACATCATTTTTAAAAAAGGATTTTTAAAAATTATGTTTTACTATTTTTAAAAAAGCTGTAAAACAAAATTTAAAAAGTATTATATGTTTTTAAAAACATATAAAGTTTTAAAAAAAGTTTTTATGCTTTATATGTTTTTATTAACATATAAAACAAAAATAATAAGAATTTTTTTATCAAACATATGAAGGTTAAAGCCAAATTGTAAAAGCGTTAAACGCCAAAAATCAGGCCATTAAGAAATTAAGCCATACTAAATATTATAAAAAAAACATCCTAGATATTAATTTCAACTTAACTAATAAGAAGTATGAATGTGTGTGTGTGTGTGTATTTTGACTCTTTACAAGTTAAACCATTTGATTTAGAACCACCAAAAAACTAGGTGCATATATCCTTTGAGAAGTGAAAATATACACCGGTACGATTTTTAAAATTTTTTAATTAATTAAAAATAAAACAGGATTTTGACATTTTCTTGGAATAACATTCGAAAATATTAAAATACAAAAGTGACATTTGCATTTTAAAATTAATAAAAAGTATATATTATTTCAACGATCCAATTTGTTTACCATAAAATAACATAATTATTTTAATACTATTTAATAAATGTCTCATATAAATTTAATTAATTTCATTTTATAAATCTGTATAATTATTTCTTTTATATAATTGTTTTATATAAAATTATTTAACATTTTTTAATTAAACATTAATTTGAATGCAATTGTAGTGTTTTTTTCTAAAAATATTATACGGTTTTAATTCTTCCCCTTTTTTGTAAATTTTTCCCTCTTATTCTAGAATTTTTTTTTGAAGGTGGGAGGGGGAATTCTTTGTGTAAAAATCACATATATTAATTTATTTTTGTGTACTTTATTTTTAGTTCTACATTTGTATTAGCCTTTCATATATATATTTTTATTTTTGTATACAATCCTGCCATTTTCTGAAAATATTACTCTTTTCTTATTCAATTTTTTTTTCGTTCCAAATTTTTGAGAATTTTTTGAAGAAGAATCTTGTATTTGAATCTGTCGTAATCTCAGAATTTTTCAGAATCTCTAAAGTTTTATTTCATTTACAACATACTTCGTAGTACTGAAAAAATTGTGGGGGAAAATCATAATTATTTAATATAATGCTGCCATTTTCTTCTAATTTTCATATAACACTGATAATACATTAGAACTAAGTTCGGTCATCTGGATACTTGTTGAAATTTCCTGATTATGGCCAGCCGGTATTGTGTGAAAAATTGAAGATAGATGTCACCCCTTATCACATGATGACAGATCAGTAACATGAAGTTATTAGGAAGTCCTTATCTAATTTCAAAAGAGAAATTTAATTTTAATCTGCAAATCATAAGTGGAAAATTTTCAAAATACAGTTTAAAGAGAATAAACTGAGTGAAAGCACTTTTAATACGCTTTTATTAGTAGACTAAAAAAAAAAGTTGCTTTATTTCATTCATTTTCTACTATCTATATTTTGAGTTACACTTCATTATTATAAATACTATTTAACTTTGCATTTTTCTCCCCTTCGAATTTAGTACGGGGATTTATTTTTATGGATTTTAAATTTATTCAAATTAATCTAATAATCCTTAATTATGCTCTCAAAATATTGAAATAGTGCATTATCATCTAGAAAACATATCTTAATGAATTTACATAAACAATGTCACATTTAAAATGAATAGTAAAATTGTATATGAAATTATCTCTTTGAAAATCAAAGCAGCTTAAATAAAAAGGTGTAAAAATAAAATTTTCTGCTTGTTTTCTATGTTAGGATTTTCTGTTCTGACTAGGCTTTGATATTACAAGCATATAGAAAAAACATTAAGCTTATATAAGGACGCTTAATGCATTTCTCTTTAAAAATTCCAACAATTTTTAATATTTTTTTTACCTAATCGCCCGTGGTGACCAACTAGTTCACCGAGAAGAATGGATATATATAATTTCAGATAAATTGTTAAAATGTGACTTCATGTAGGTGATTTCGCCAAATTTATTGTTAAATTGGTATCATGTGAAAGACAATGTTTCAAATTTTAAGAAGATGTAAACATTATTTTTGTGTTATAATATTTTCGGAAGTTATAAAAGAAAATGTTGACATTTGCTTAATTTTTAATTAATTCACGTTTAAATTAAAATTTCAAAAATATATCTCCGTAATACACATTCTTACCTTCCATATACATGTAAGAATTTGACCCTTTAATGTTATTAATAATGCTTCCTTAGATTGATTAATGTTGTTATGTACAAAATGCATTAGATCGCAAATAACAATTCTATTTACCGTACATTAAATCTACAAGCAAAAGTAAGAACTTTGAATTCACAAATTCCACTTTAATCAATGAAAGTCATCACATGAAAAATAACGCCAATTAAGTGAATATTTTGATTTGATTTGGTAGAAGGACCGAATTTGGACATTCTGCACCAAACATTTGTTACATATGGTTTTCATGTTAAAATTAAAGCATTGTAAAAAAGATACAATTAAATATCATGTAAATTGGGAGTATCTTTTAAAAAGGCAAAAATATTTGAATGAGTTAAAAAAGATCACTCCGAAATGAACTTGTCGTTGTGCACTAAAATCTTGGTATTCACATAAAATAAGCATTAAAACACTGTTGCATTTATTACAAAATGGTGCGTGATCAGAATATAAAAGATATTTTTAAATTAAACAAGTGTGGCCTATTATGAGTCTTGTGATAAAAAAAAGTAACTAATTAAGGATAAAATGTTATTTTGGAAACGAACTTTACTTACATTTTAAATTGATGGCAACGCCAATTTTCAGAAAGCTAAAGAATTTCAAAACGAATATCAAATTTTTAAAACTATGTAATATTTATTAGCTTTAACTTACGCTAATAAAAGATAAATAAAATGAAAAAGCAATATGAGCATCATTCGTCACATGACACATATGATATACATACATTTATCAGCGTATCTGATGGAACAGATGGTCTAACTGATTCCTGGATCTCAAGTCTGGTATATCATCTGGTTGGGGAAGGGGTATTATATACGCATAATCCTTTATAAACCCACAAAGATAATCCCTTAGATTTCTTAAAATAATGCACGAAAAATTCCTCCCAAAATTTTCAGATACTTTTGGATGCCTTGTACACTTTTATTTCCACTGTAACAGATATACACGATTTTTAAACTGATTTCACTTGCAGTAGCAATATAGATATGTATCTGAAAATCTTTTACAAATTATTCTCTTGTATATGGCAAGCATTTAAGTGAGATTTCAAAAATTTAGTTCAAATTAAAAATAAATAAATAAAAAATATTTTCCCAAATTTTTACCTTTTTTAAATTTGCTCTTGATCTAAGTTTCGTTAAGTTTTATAGCACATTTTATAATTCTTTATGCTGTCTATAACCCTTTAAGTTACAATTTTCCAGTTAGATTAATAGCTATTTATTTAAATGCGATAAACCGATGTTAACCCCCCCCCCAGGCGTCCGTCCTTTCAACACTCATCTGCTAACATTCCAGAGTACAAACTTAGGGAAAAATTCAGGATAGAAAACTCAACAATAATAATATTACTGTTAATTATTTTCTTTTATAAAAAAAAAAAAGAACAATTTGACTAGACAATGCCTCACTTAAAAGATTTATTAAGCGAAAAAAAAAAAAACCCTGATTTTTATTTTGAAGTATTCATTTTTGTACATCATTATAAGATGAAATTTAAATGATAAAATGTTCTAATATAATAAATGACAAATAACTATGAAATTTAATGAGCATTCCTTTTTTTTTAACTTGGTGAATGATGACATCAGCGTCTAAAATAAAAAAAAACATCATTTCTCTGTGATAGTATTGATAGCAGCATGCAATGCCGTAAATTTTCATTTTATGATATGTTTGCGCATGATTTCGAAACAACTAGAAATATCACTTTTCTTGCATGTACTAGAAGAGTAAAGCAAGTGTTGTACAAACATAAATATGTTTAACTAATATTACATAAACAAGGACATCATTATCAATTGTAAGTAAACAAATATTTATTAATAATTGATTGTTTATTATGTTCGGATAATTCAAACATTTCCCAACTTTCCTATTCTCTAATATATGCAGTTGAAACTCTTTATTCAAACTTGTGAAAATTCAATTTTTGATATTACATTTCGATACTTTCAATTAGTAAAACAGAAAAGTTTTTAACAATTTAATTTTGAAATATCTATTGTGCATAATAAATAAACATGGTTCATAGAAAAACTACAGACCTATAAAAATTGAATAAAAATTAGTCTTTAAAAAAAGATAAGGAATGAAATAAATTCATTAGAATTTTGTAACATGTTTTCATTAAGATAAAAAGTCTTCATTCCTATTTACATTTGTCAAGATTATATGATTATTCCAAAGCTTGGTAATTCATCAAAATAAAATATTTTAACCGCATTTTTTTTTTCTTTGTGTGTGTGTGTGAGAGAGAGAGAAAGTGAAAGGCATAAATCCTAAATCTGAATAACTCTTGAAGGCACATGAAATATATTGGGTACCAAATCTCACCTTTTTATTTTATTTTATTTTTGAAATGACACACCATTTCCATGTGTCGCTTTCATAATTAAAAAAATTAATTAAATCCAATGCCTTTATTATTCAAAAAGAGAAAATTTTTATTTCTAATTTGTAAATAAAATATTTTTATTTTGTATTTTAACAATTTGTTAAAACTATAAAATATTAAATGTAATAAATAACTATAAGGATAAAAAAGAAGTAAAAAAAGCAAGAAATAACTGAAATAATTGAAAAATCAGAAAAAAAATCGTTTGCAATGAATAAACAAATGTAGTTTTTGATTAGTGATATTTTTCATATCGAATTTTATTCTTGTGAATCAAAGTGCTTAAAATTTTAATTGAATGATTGCTTAAAAAAGAATGTTGGGTTTGTTAAATCACAATTAAAAGTGCCGTTTAATATATTTCTTTCGAAATTATTGGATAAAAGGAATGCATTTAATTAAATAGAAAATTGCACCAGTTTATATTATTTTTTTTTTCTTTTTCAACTTTGTCCTTTTTTCTATTCCTCGTTATATTACTAATCCTTGATAAATTTAAAATGAACCCTTGAAAATCCTAGATTACGATGTAAAAAATATTCATGCTACAAACTGACTTTTTCAAATAAGCTGTTTTATCCTAGAAATCGATCCCTTTCCTACAAAAATATACTGAGATATAATTTAGCATTTATTTTGTCCCATTAAAGTTAATATATGCAAAAAACAAATATCGTTTGGACAAATTAATATTATCTCACAAAAGATTCATGTTCCATTACTTATCATTAAACTCGGGATTTTGAATGTCAACTTATCAATTTATGACAAAATTTATCTTCCAATTGTTTAACACGTTCTTTTTTTTAATTTTTTTATCAATTACCTTAAATAAATCTTTTAGAAAAGAAACAATAGTAGGCGGCATTCATTTTAAATTGTTCGTAAATTTATTTTCTTTAAATACAAGATAAGAACTTTTTAAGACAAAATAAAAATGAATTCAGATTATTTTTATAAATTAATAAAAGGGCTTAATTTTCATAGCACTTAAGAATTCCATAGAAAGATCATTGTAAATATTCTTAAATAATGCTATTTTTCTGATTTAAAGAATTAGATTTTCTGTATTTCTTTAAACTTGAAATTGTATATTCAACGTAATTTGTAATTATCCCCATCTCATCGTTGCGAATGGAATCTTGCTAATTTTATTTGTTAAAATAATGGAACAAATACTCAGTACTTTAAGTAACGTTGTCTTGAGATAAATATTTAAAACATCATATTATTCAAAACACCGAATAATTTGATATTTCAATTTGTGACGAATTATATTTAATAAATTAATTTTGACTCTTTGATATTCAAACAAAAATCAATTTCTTCGTTCTGGTGACATAGTAAAAATTACTTTAATAATGAAAAATATGATGGATCAATCTTTAAAAATAAAATTACCAAGAATCATTAAATTACAATTCGATCGCAACAATTTTTTTTTGCAAGAATATTTTTAGTAATTTCCCCACAAGATAAAACTGAAATAAGTTGGAAAAGAAATTATATGAATTCAACCCATTTGATTTTTTTATATGCTCCGTATTAACAGTATAGTATTTGCCACTTTATCATATTTATCTTTTTGTTTTGAAGGCGACAATCTATCATCAACAACAGATCTTACTTCCTCAACTCCGTTTATGAAATCATCTACTCCGATGATAGTCGACACATCTACTCTAATTCAATACAAAACCACAGCAACTCCATCCGCATCAACTCTGAAATTTTTGACTACACTTTCCGAAACTGGCTCTCCGAATGTCAACACAG
This sequence comes from Argiope aurantia, assembly GCA_026543865.1. Classification (NCBI taxonomy): domain Eukaryota; kingdom Metazoa; phylum Arthropoda; class Arachnida; order Araneae; family Araneidae; genus Argiope; species Argiope aurantia. Next base: position 274,016 of record JAPMOR010027330.1, read on the forward strand.
GTTCAACGGGCTCAGACACACATCACACTGGATCGCCAATAACTGAAGTTGTCTCTGAAAAAACCAGCACTGAAACCCCAACTCCTAATTCAAGCATTCACACCGAATCAACTGGATCTCCAAGTACCCTCACAGAATCTACTGGGTCTCCTAGTACTCACACAGGATCCACGGGGTCTCCAAGTACCAACACTGGATCCACTGGCTCTCCAAGCACCCACACTGGATCTACCGGATCTCCAAGTACCCACACTGGGTCTACCGGATCTCCAAGTACCCACACCGGGTCTACTGGCTCCCCAAGTACCCACACTGGATCCAC
>JAPMOR010027330.1:274347-300587 GCA_026543865.1 Argiope aurantia
ACCCACACCGGGTCTACTGGCTCCCCAAGTACCCACACTGGATCCACTGGCTCTCCAAGCACTCACACTGGATCTACCGGATCTCCAAGCACCCACACTGGATCTACTGGATCTTCAAGTACCCACACTGGATCTACTGGCTCTTCAAGTACTCACACTGGATCTACTGGATCTTCAAGTACTCACACTGGATCTACTGGCTCTTCAAGTACTCATACTGGTTCTACTGGATCTCCAGCGACCCACACTGGTTCGACTGGATCTCCAATCACCCCCACTGGTTCAACCGGAGGTTCAACTGACAAACCATCATCTACAACTGCAGCACCTGAAAATCCCGGTCTGTCAAAGGGAGCTGTTGCTGGAATTGTCATTGGATGTCTTCTAATTGTTGCCATTGTCACAGCAGCTATCGTTTTTGTTGTTAAAAACAGAAATGCTGGACCTGAAGCTCAGAGGCTCAATGTGTAATAAGTTTTTTAAAAATTCGTCTTTTAAAAAATCTCAATCATTCCAAAATAACTAAGAACATTTTAAGATGCTGCGTTGTCACTATAAAAAGTTTTGTCTTTTGTTTCCGTGAACATCTGTCAATATAAAGGGCCCTTGTTACTGGCAGCTAATATTATCATTCATTGTGTTTATGTTACAAAAAAGTTAATGTTATATTAAACTTGTTTTGGGAAAAAAATTGTTGTATTTGCTTGCCTTGTTTCATAAAAACAAATTTGATTGCAAAAATCCAAATGTGACAAACCATTCTTTCAGATGTAAAAACTTTATTTTTTACTAAGAAATATAACCTCCATTAAATTTTCAGTTCATATTTATGCAAATTTACATACATAAAAACTTGGTATAGATTTATAATTTTTAACTTAAATAAACAAAAATTCTTTTGATAGCATGTAAATAAATTTTTCATTTTCATATTGCCATGCAATCTCATTTAAACTTTAATGTAAAATTCTTAAACGATAAAAATTTTTTATTATTTCAACAATTATTTTAACTTCACCCACACTTTCTTTATAATACAATAATAAATCCAAAACAATCTGTTTTTTGAAAAAAATAAAAATAAAATCAATCGCATAGAGGAGACACTATGCTAGTTGTTTTTACTCAGAAGACATTAAGCATTTAAATATACTACTTAAGTTATAATATGCAAAGCGATGCATAATAGCTATATTACATGTTAAACAATAATTCTCAGAAACAACTTGAGCACAAATTGTTTAACAAATACAAGATAATAAATCCATGAGCTTATAAATAACTAAATTACGAAAGTGTTAATAAAAATGTAAAATAGTCAGAAGTACTTAATACTGAAATTATAAAATGCCTTATACAAAAATAAAAAATGAAATTTAATATGTATTATATTCTATAATAAGTATGATAATTTATTATCATTTGAATAGATTAATATTTCTAGTAATAAATCAAAATAGTGTATATTATTGAATTTCATTTTTAATTATTAAACTTTTATATTACCATCAGATATAAAAGGATAATACAACTACTCTTGCATCAAATTAAAAAATATTAAAGTTGAAAATCAAGTGGAGGATGATCTTCTTGAAATCTTTTGTCATACTTTCTAAAAGAAATGTAATCGATCCCCCCTCCTCTCCCTCCCTTACTCACAAAATTGCTAAGCTTGGGCAACGCCGTGAACACCACGAACGCTTTATTTTCAAAGTTCCACACATAAGCATTTTGTGCTTTGTATTAAAATAAAGAAAATATAATATTCACTTTGGGTGACTTTTTCTCGACAGATTGAAATCAGAATTCGATACAGAAATACAACTTTAGAAACAAGATTACATAGCCAAATTTCAATAATAAAATTATTGTGCTTTTGAGTTACGACGTTAATAATTCGAAAATACAGACTAATAAATGGTCAACTTTTTGACGAATTTGACTGAACATTTTAAAAATATCCACATTTTAAATACTAAAATTGTTCTTGATGTTTTAAGTTCTCGTGTTTACATGCATTTACAGATCAAATGGCGGTTAACCGTTTTGGGGCGACCGCCCCAAATTTTGATAAATATCTATATTGTGTGTGCATATGTGCGTGAGTGCATACGTGGTTTCGTTATATTTCCGTAATATTAATGCCCAGGGCATCTACCTATAAGTAGAAAGTATTGAGCCATATTTTTACGATATTCTTCAGAAAAAATGCTATTCAATAAAGATACCGCTAAAAACTATTGAATAAAAATGTTGTTGGAAAGTATCTAGTATAGCGTTTCTTAACCTTTCAGTATTCGCAGCCCAGTTTTCAATCATAATTTTCATAGCCCCCCCCCTTCCCCGATTATAATAAAATGTATAGAACAGTAATGTATATTGAGTATTTTGAATTCTGTTTTCAAATTATTTTTAACTAACTGCCAACACAAGATTAAAGGCGAGCCAACGTTGGCGAGAAACCATATCTGGCATTTTGCGAAGCGGGCGGTGAACAGATGAAACGAATAAAAGCTGGGAAAATTTAAATATTGTATTTGAAATGAAACCCAAACAGAGAGATAACGTTAAAAGAATATGAAAGTAGAAAAATTCGTTAATGAAAATTAACCTAGACGGGTTGGACTAAATTTAGAAACTGGGAATACATTTTTTCGAATAATAAAAGAAATAAAACAGAAGCATGACTAAACAAAAGAGAAAGAAATAAGTAATATTTGTGGTAGGGAATCCACACGACCGATGCCGTCTCGAGCATGTGCAGATGTTTTCTCATAGGAAGAAGGAAAATGTTTGATAACGCAAATTTCAATTCCAGCCAGTCTCATTCGTGTCGACCTTTCTATCGCTATCGAATCTATCGTGAATGTGTATGTTATATATGTTTTCGTGTTAATTGCAATTCGCCATATTAAATATTCACGACAGCAGATTTATGCAGATTCATGGATAAATTTTTAAGCGAAAGTAAGCGAGCATTAGACGATAGTCAAGCATCAACAAATACACAGACAAGCGTGGTTCTGAAAATAAAATTTAAAAAAAAATAGTCTCAAGAATACTTACATTTTGTGTTTACCAGTACTGAAATAAATGAAGAAGAAAGGCTCCCGTGTTTCATTTGCTCAAAAATGTTGGCTACAGAAAGCATGAAACCTAATAAATTTAAATGATATTTGGAAACGCTTCATAGTGAGTACGTCAACAATCCCAGATAATTCTTCTAATTAAAATTAAAATCCGATCCAATGTTCGGAAGATTCCAAGGTATACAAGCACTTTTAAAATAGAAATTGCCTCAGTGAGTCTGGACACATTGCATGATCCACAGAGAAGCTTTGGCTTCGAAAGAAATGAGTCCTATTCTGAATATTGTGTTAACTACGGTTGTAACCGTATTAAATTATACAAAAATGAGACCCCTGAAATTGAGAATCTTTTCCGCACTTTGTAAAGACATGATAATTATTATTTTATTGCGAGGCAAGATAGCTATCATGTGGGAAATTTTTGCAACGTGTTTATGAATTAAGAGAAGAAATCGCCATTTTCCTAGAAGAAGAAAACAGACCGGAGGTCGAGAATTTTCGCGACGGTTTATTTTATGATGAAATTGAGCTACTTGGTCGACATATTCGAGAAATTAAATAATTTGAATCTTCAACTCCAAGGAACAAATATACATTATGTTGGATACGAGTGATAAAGTTAATGCTTTTTGTAGAAAACTGGAATTGTGAAGCAGAAATTTAAAGCAAAAAAACCTAACAATGTTTGCAAATGTGGATGATTGTACTAAAACTAACAAGACTGAAGAACATGTAAAAGTTGTTTTTGTAACCATTGAAAATCATTTAGCCATGCTTGCAAATAATTTTAAAAAGTGTTTTCTTGCTGACAATAAACTGATAGCAAGTTACAAGTCGATTAGGGATCTGTTTCATAAAACTCTCGAAGAATATTCATAGACTTCACGTCAAGTGGCAAAACTAAAAGACAATTTAGCAATAAATCACTATTTGAATTATGGGCAGGAGTAGAGGATGATTTTTTTGCACCAAAATCAAAGGCATTTCGCATTCTGTTAGCATTTTCAAAGTCATACCTTTGTGAAACTGGATTCTGCTGTGGCTTCTTTGGAGACAAAATATGGATCTCGGCTAAATATAGTTACAGAACTGAGAGTGGCTATTTCTAATATTAAGCTTTCCTTCGAAAAACTTTGCTTTGCAAGACGGGCTCAAGGAAGACATTAATAATTATTAAATTTGTTTTTAATTTAGTATGTTATGATTAAGTAAGTTTTGATTTAGTAAGTTGTTTTACTTTAATACGTTATTAAATATGTCGAAATGTATTTTGTTTTGTATGTGTATGTGTGCTTTCCTTTCAATCAGTTAATCAGTTTTCTTAAATAATATTTTCTCTTGGATATCGCGACCTCTCTCTAGTGTGCACAAGCCCCCCTAGGGGGCGTGCCCCACAGGTTGAGAATCGCTTATCTAGTGTTAATGGGATGTTTTCTTCTTGGTCACTCTTCACTCACTAGATGGGCAAGAATCATTCTCAAATGGGTCATCCAACAAAACTCTATTTTATTTGAATGGCAGAATGAATCCCCAATTCTCAAAGTGATCTAAGCGTTTATCTAAAAACATATATATATCAGGTACAGATTCATATTCGTATTCATACTGAGATCTACATCTTCGAAGTATTGTTTATCTCAGATTCTAACTGCAACAGAAACTGTGACTTGATTCAAATATACTTGCACAAGATGATGTCCTTCTGTGTACTTTGGCTTTTAGAGTATTAGTTAGAAATCACACTGAATCAGCATCTGTCATCACAATACGTAATTTTAATTAGGTTTTCTCATTTCCTTACTCCATGCCAATTCTACATCGGCTGTTAGATGTTCGCTTGAAAGAAAGATCCTCCGCACAGCTTCTTCGGAGTTCTTCGAACTTTTGTTGTCCGCTGTTTTCTTATGCAAAAATTTGGATAGTTAATGAACATAACAACCAGTCATAATAATCCATTTTAGACAGCTTAGTTCTGTAAATGGAGACTGGCTGTAATTAAGAAGAAAAACTCAATCCGAGGCAAACCGGATTAAACAGGGCAATCTCACCCAGTTCAGATGCAGTACCATGCCCCCTTCAAAACCCATGGGCCAAGTCTTTAAGACCAATCCTTTTCCCGAAATTAAGCTGATGTTATTCATATGATATATATATGATTACATAAGATCGTGTATTCTCAGAAAGAAGACTGCAGATGCGCTGAAAAAGCAGACAATAGCAACTGCTTTTCTCATTAGAACAAGTATTTCCTGTTATATAGTTTCTACACATGCGTGACCTTACTGGATTGACTGCAGTTTGAATGTTAACTCTATTTTATTGATTGAATATGTTGACTTCCTTCATATACATTTTCAGACCAAAAATAGGCTGTCCTACTTGAAGATCTGCTGCAGATGTGGGTACGGATTGGTCCGAAAATCACACATACTCTCTCGGATTTGCATGGGTCTATAAAGGCGCACCAGATACCACAGTACCCATTCATATATATAATTGCATGTTTAGTCACCACGGATTTTAGTCTCATTGAATGAGATTTCTGGTTGTGGATATAACTGTAGGAATTGTTGTGTTACACAGCAATTGCGAAAAAAAATTGCATCATGAGAAATTTCACTATGAGATAATCTGCTACTAGCGGATGAGCATATTATTCATCGCACTCAGCTGAACATACATTTGTGACAAGTAACACAAAGAGTAATATATGTTATTCTTTCAAATTCAAGGAAGTGTCATGAAAAATGTGTCTTCCTACTTGCTGCCTCTTTTTAAAAGAAAAGCTTTAAAAAAATCTTCTTTTAGGTGTGGAAGTTATTAGTATTGTTACTGAAGAATCGTTAATCCCAGAAAGTACAGAGGGAGTTAAAATTAATTCAAATTAAATTCTCAAAAATGTATGAAAATGCTAAAATGGTCATTAATGACAATTTTTTCAATATACAATAATTTTATACTGTTATAATCCATCAAATGCAGTTGTATCGTTACCTAAAAAAACTATTTTGTTCGTTATAAGATAGATATGTGTTTGCTCTAGAGAAAATGAACTTGTCTGAATTTGCATTACCTCGCATTGCTTCGCAAATATTACAGCGTTCAAAGAAATCTTCCCAAATATTGCTGAATCTACGAATTTCGCTTTTGTTTGCTCATAATCATTGTTATTGAGGTCTCTAAAAAAAGTGGGAAAAAGTCATTTTGAAAGAAATTTAATAGGAATTCACAAAACGCATTTCAATGTATTGAATCTTCAGACTCGTAACATTCTCGTTGTTTATAACATCATAAGAACTCGAGGATTTTGAAGGCATGCGTTATTTTAAGTGAAAAAACTTGAATGTATGTGTTTCTACAGAGGAATTCAATGTTATATCGGTGGAAGTACCAAAATATACATATATGGGACCCAGAATTTGTTTCAAGGGATCTTTATGATCTTTAACAATTGGTGCCTAGAATGTTTTGTGTTAAACGAATTTTCCTGCCTAGAATGTTGTTTGTATCGAATGTGCCCTGGATGATAATGTGAACATATTTTATGCAAAAGTCGGATGAGAATATGAATATCGACGTAATGCAGCAATTTATTATATTACTTAATAAATATGATGATTTTTTTTCCTTATTTCAATAGGATGTAGCTACTTGCCTTACTTATCTGATTTCTCAGACGTTAGTTTATTTTCATAACGTTAGTTAAAAATACTTGTTAATGAATATAATCTGCATTCTAATGACTAATCCACAGCAACATATTCCGGTATGTAATAGATTTAATTTCCAAAAGTCGCTATTTTTAACAGATAAGCATCCACTCTGTACTTACTAATGATTTTCATTATGTTACTTTCGAATTTTGTTTACGAAATCGTCATTTATATTCCATTTATGATTAATTATTGTGACGAAAACATTATCGAACTAAAATTAGCATATCACAGAAAGGATTTTTATTATTGGTAGGCACATTACTGCTATTTAAATATGAATATTATTACAGCTAACGGATCACTATAAAGATTGTTTCAAATATGGGAAAATAATTTAAGTAGATTCAAAGTATAGAGCTAGATTTTTAAAATGTATGTATGGTTTTTAAAAATTTATCACTTTTGCTTCTCAAAACTCTTTATATTTAATACATATTTGCATTTAAATTAATTTAGATTTAAAAAAAATAGAACTGTCTGAGTGCAGACACTATTCAATTGAATTGCATTAGAAATTTGTCAAAAAAGATGTTGATATCGATCTTCTATTATCGACTGCTACAAAATGCTCCGAACAGGCCCGAAACGAGGCCGCCAAATTTTCTTATGAACCATTTGGAATGAACTTCTTAGAAATCTATAATCTTGGTTTAAAGAAAACTATTCAATTATATTCGAAGTCTATAATCTTGGTTTAAAGACCAAATTTTATACACCTAATTTTTTGCGTTTTTAAGGTATGGTATTCAAAGATAGAAATAGTTACAGAAATAGTTTTATTCGGTTTTGTTTTGTTTCAGAAATATTTAAAAGTTTAATATTAACAGTGATTTTTCAAAACTCGGGGTCAGATAATTTAAGATTAATTACTCTTTCATTTTATTGGGCTTCATCAAAGAGAAATTTAAAAGAAAAAATTTCGCAATTTGAGATAATTAAAATTTCATAAATACTCTAAATCACAGTTTTATCTGATTTGAGGAAGCCAATTTAAATTTAGTACAAATTTTTCAGCATATGAAAATGTCTAAACAATCATGTAAAAAGCAATATAATTAAAAAATATTTTGCATTTTTATACAATTATTCAAGTTTGTCATCCACAAATATTGAAAAAAAAGTTTTCTTACCACATAAATATCTCTTACATTCGACTTTGACTATTAACATAAATATTGACACGATGGCTTCATTGTAAAGTCTCATTCGCTAGATCAGAAACAACATATACAGTATATTGTGCTAATATGGCGATCTATAATGTCAAATCAAAATGCATTTCCTATTCAGCTAACGCTAAAGCTTTTCTTTTAAAGAGATTTAAAAGTTTTAACGAACTTTTGTTGGCCAATCGCATCACATTAAATAGGTACAATTTGATTTAACAAAGTTCAAAAATGCGAATAAAAAGAGACAAGAGATTTATTAAAAAGAACAACAATTAAAAATACAAGCGGCTATATCTTTTGATTCCATATTTGCCATCTTGAACATGATTGGCTGTTCTGGTCATGTGATTCACTGATGTTTGTAAGATGAATTTTCTTTCAGTGAGATTAATCTTAAATACATTTTATTTACTAGTCTTCAACAGTTTAAAGTTTCTCTTAACATTTCCATTAATTTTAAACAAAATATTAAGGTATTATAATTTTTTTATTTATGATTTCAATGAAATATATGCAAGCTTCTATAATAATTTCCTATACTTTAATTATTTTTTAAGATATTTTCTAAAGTGAGTAATTTGATTGTTAGGTTATTATATGGATTATTAGGATATTATATGGTTAGACTCAAATCATGATATCATCGCCAAACTTGATTTTTTCGATAATTCACCAAATTTATTATTAGCTTAGCTTTGTAATTGCATTTAAATATTTATTTAATATGAAAACTTATGCAATGGTTTGCTTGTTCTCGCCCACCCACCATTTTAGAAAGAAATCGAAAAAACACTATATACTTTGTTCATTTTCTGAGAAGAAAACTAACGGGTAGAGCCACAACCTTTATGCATATTTCGAAAATTTTTGGTGACATCTAAATATTCATAAATGGTCTGCCATCCAGTTGTTCTCCATTTCAAGATATATGTCAAAATAAAACTTTGGCAGTGCCCTTAACTTCAACGATTGAAGCAATTCCGTCAATTTTCGTCGACAAAAATTTATTTCTCCAATTTGAAGCATTATTAACCAAGCAGAAATTGATTGACATGACTAAAATAATTTTACTACTTTAGTATTTATTATACACAACTAGGTATTTTGGGATTATCCTGTTGGCCATTTTCGCCAACCCGATATTATAGCCAAAAGGTGGATTTGCGCCAGTAACCGCAAATTACTTTTCATTATGATGAAGCCAAAAGTTTGTCGCCTTTTCGCGATCGTTGACAGGTCGAAGGGATAATCCGTCTGCTATATCCTAAAAACAGGCTGCTATATCCTTCGATTCCAGACCCACTATAATTGCATTTATAAATAACTGAAAATATTACATTATTAAGGCTTTTGTTAGTGGATTTAATACATTAATAAAATATTAATATGAACACACAATAATAATACATTTTAAATTAATAATATATGTTCACATTTCTGTTACGTTTAAACATAATCGAAAGTACATTCAAAATATTTCAAAAAATAAACTACAATCGCATTTCTGATTAACCGCAAATAACGATCTACCAGATTGTTTTTGATTTAAAATTAATCATACACATTCCCATTTCCGTTATCCTTAGAAATAATCGAAAATACATTCAAAATATTTTAAATCCAAACAGCAATCATCTTCAAAATTAATAGAAAATATACTCAAAATAATCTTTCCATTGCAATGAATAAACGTCAGTAAATCACGTGACCAGAACAGCCAATCATGTTCAAGATGGCAAATATGGAATCAATAGATTGCTTGTGTTAATCGTCACAGATCAGCTGGAGAGCTTTTTGACACGTGACCACGTAAAAAATCTCGGCCCGTTTGACCAACGGAGATCATAGAATTTATGAAAAACGTTAAGCCGAACAAATCGCCGGGATTGGATTTAATTACTAATCGCATGATTAAAAACCTTCCCCCCCTAGATTTATTTTATATTTAACTTTTTTAATAAGCAAATTAATGGAATTGTGTTATTTCACCGATTGCTGGAAAGCAGCTGTGGTTGTCCCCATTCCAAAACCAAACTCCGATTTTACTTTACCTCAGAACTTCCGTCCCATATCGCTACTTAGAGCTTGAGCAAAGTGTAAGAATCTGTGCTTCTCAAACGCCTGAAACAATTCCTCAGTGACAATAATATTTTAATATCCAAACAATTCGGTTTTCGTAAAAATCTGTCGACAAATAAACAGCTAATTCGTGTTACAGAATTGATTCACAGCAGCTTTGTGAAGTCTCAAACCACAGGTGCACTTTTTCTGGACATAGCCAAAGCCTTTGATAAAATTTTGCACGAAGGGCTTTTATTCAAGTGCATGCGACTTGGATTTTCGGCGCAATTTGTCAAAATTTTACGCTCGTGCCTACTTTCTCGTAATTTTCGGGTACGAGTTAACGATGTAATTTCTTCCCCAGACCAATCCTGAGTGGTTGTGCGCAAGGGAGTTTACTCTCTCCAACTCTTTTTAACATTTATGTTAACAGTCTACCTAGTTTGCAGACGATACTGCCATTCTCACATCATAGGGATCCAAACATAGTCATAGCAAACATACAACAGTACATGACCGTTTTACAGTGCTGACTCATCGGCTGGAAAATAAAAGTCAACCCAAGTAAATGCGCGTGCCTCCTGTTTACTAAAAAACTGGTAATGCCTGACTTAGCCCAAATCCAAATTTTTTGGCCAACCCGTCCCCTTCGTAAATGAATATAAATACTTAGGGTTAATTTTAGACTCAAAATTAAGCTTTAATAGTCATATTAAAGCAGCCCTCACCAAAGCTACAAGAATGAGTAATAAACTCAACAGCTTAATTTCTCCTAAGAGCAAGCTATCGATTAGGCTCAAGCTTCTGCTCTACAAAGCTATTTTAAGACCAATTTAATGTGTGGCTCCCAAATTTGAAGGGCGACTTCCGCCACTAACATTAAGAGGTTGCAAGTTTTCCAAAATAGGCACCTGATGAAGATTGTAGACGCCCCCTGGTATATCAGGAGAAAAATTTTACATGGCGATCTCAAAATTGAACCTGTTTCGGACATTATTAGAAGAACATCAATCAAATTCTTCGAAAAACTGCCCCAGATTCGCAACAAGTTACTTAACCTTCCTGCTTATGATCCAGCAGTATCCAGCTCAAGGAAGAGACCAAGAGCTGCGATAGACAATGTCTACGTTAATTTTCCCTTAGTCAAAAAACTGAGAATTAATTAACTTTGTTACCAATCTGGTGGATTAAATTTATTAAAATTATTTGTTTTGGCCTCAGATAGCTACGATGAGCTACACGCGTGAAATTTCTTGAAATTTTTTCTTTCAGTAAATTTATTTGAAAAATCAGTCCCAATATTTAAAACACTTGCAACGTAATTCCATTAAATTTCTCTGTATTTTAACCCATAACTAATCTAAATGTTATTTTAATTAATTAATTATATCATAAATAATAATAACATGAATTAAATACCAAATTTCATGACGTTAGAGCTTTATTGCGTTCGTCCAAACTAGTTTCAATTAAATTTAACTTTTCCCTAAACTAACAAATTAAAGTAACTATTCCAAATTATGATGTGGAGGTGCTCGTGACCACTTTGTCACATCGCGGAACTCCGAAATATCACGACGTTGCCGTTGCTTGTGTTAAAACAGATAAAAAAAAATTAAACAATAAACAGTTGCAGTAACACTTACCATTGCAGTAGATTTTTTGAGAATATTAATAAAATTATATTTAAATATGTTGCGACATAAATTATAAATATTTCATTTAAAAGTAATTAGCTAGTACTTTAATAATTATAAAAATTATTTTGTAAATAATTAATTAATAATAAATAATAAATGTAATTAATAATAAATGTAAATAATTAATCTTTTAATTCAGATTGGCAACAGTGATATGTTATTGAATTTTTGATTTTTTTTGTTTTAAAAGATACTAGCGGTTGAATAGAAATAAGTTGATGTTAATTTGGCAATATTATTTATAATGCATAAGATTTCGTTTAATAGTAAGTTTGTCTGCCTTCCATTTTCTTAAAATTTGGTTTATTTTTTCTTTAAAACTATCCTACGTTAGATTGAAAAATTTGTGAAATAAAATTCCGGAAATATAAATTAAAATCTATTGGCAAAAATTCTGAAAAAATATACTCAATTTTTTTCCGCTTTATTGAATTGTTGTGATTTAAAAATAATAAAACATAATTTGATTATTTTATTCCTACATTTTCCCGAATAGATTAATTTCCTTAGATGTCCTTAGACAAATCTCAGTCTTTCCCCTTTCTCATCCACAATTTCCAAAACTAGATATTTTACAATTGATTGTAATTCTACATAAACAGTTTTAAGCAGCAAAATTTGGCAAATATAAATGTCGTAATTAGGGTTGCGTGTATTTGTTGTGACTCCAATTATTGAGACGTTTTAGAAAAATAATTGTATTTACATTTTAACTAAAGAAATTGAATATTTGATTTTCACTACGAGCTTCACCGAGGCAGCGCTCGAGAGAGTTCCGATAAGAAGGAGAGAAAATAGCTTCTTTAGAAGCATATCCGAATGATGAGCTGCACGGCAATTACGTCACACACATTCGTCGACGGAGCCTGTAGTTTACAGATATCTGATATGATTTATGATAGATATATATGATTTATAATAGGTATATATATTATTTATGATAGGCATTCACCACAGTAACAACAAAACATTAATTTCAGCACTTTCAGTTGAACTGGTTTTAGTATTTTGCCTGTAAACAAATTTAAAACTCAAATTTAAACGCATTTTTCAATCAAATTCTGAAAAAACGTTTTTGAATACAATTCACATATTACTTTATTATAGTATTAGAAATTTTGAAATTTTAAAAATTACATGTTCTTTGAGAATTATAAATCATTGTAAAACGAAACATGCAAAAAGCAATAAATTAGGAATTTTGTGAGAATAATGCTTCAAAATTTGAATGATTTTTTTTATTTGAATATGTTCGAATGCACACTAAATGAAAACATAAAATTAAATTATCCAAGAAAATTTATTAAAATGAATCTCGAAGTCTTGAGATTTCCCAGAGTTGTGGAGCTCCTAAGCAGTTGCCTATTTTGGTTATTTATAAATCTGGTCCAGCTAATTTTTATCGTATATTTCACTTGCAATTTCTACGCTTAAACTCTTTTTTGTCATTAACTTCTATGCTTCTTTGGCTTAATTTCTTTACTCAATAATTATCACTTGAATCACTTAATGTAGAAGAGTTAAATTTCCTCTTTTGTAAAAACTTTTGTAGTAGGAATTATTTCAGATACTATTTCATAGTAACTTGTTTTGAAAAAAGAAAGAAAGAAAGAAAGAAATATCCGAGAAATAACTGACTGTTCTTCTTCAAAGCCTCTAGTCTAATATTAATATTTTTCCATCAGAATTTCGGCAATATAACGCATTAAGATTTTGGCAACGGTACATCAAATCTTTTCGTGGATGGAGGAATAACCAGTATCCAAATTTGTGTGTGTGTAGGGTCTGTAAATTTTAAATCATGAAAGTGAGTAAAAATTTTATATTTTCTTGTAAATATGTGTTTATTTCAGTTCCTTATTGTCTCAATTATGTGTTTTTTTAATTTAATTTTTTAAAACTTGTAGCAGTAGTTTGATCAATTGCGATGATGTTTAGAACCCTAACTTGTGATTCATTCGGCGTGTTTGATAGATGTTATTCTCCATTATTTTTATTTAATAATGGTTTAATTTCCTGATAGCAGGTGTTTTATGATTGAAATTGTATGTTAAATATTTTCAAAATGAAGTATGATTAAAGTTTTTGTAAAAAGTTGAATCTGCTAAATGTATTCATGTTTGCATGTTACCTATGCCTTTACAAATTCCAATTAAACTTAATTTATGATCTCGAATGCACAAACGATTGTCTGAAATGCTTTTTAAAAATTTTTTTAGCTGAACATTTCTTATCCCGCTACTGGTTGCCAGAAGCTTATTGAAATAGACGATGAAAAAAAGCTTCGTATGTTTTATGAAAAACGTATGGGACATGAAGTTGAAGCTGATGGATTGGGAGACGAATGGAAAGTAAGTTTCTTTTGTATATACATTTTATTTTGTATACTGATATTTATTAGTTTTTCATGCTTTCTGTTCAAATAGAATACTTTTTTTAATTTGGCGATAGTAGCTATGATTGAAGTATATGTGTATATTTATACTTGGAACATTTTTAACATTCAAACAAATTTTAAGTGCATTCTTCAAAGATTTCTGTTTTATTAAAATATATTGTATGAAGCGAATGGCTAAAGTATAAATCAATGAGGTCTGAAAATATTTGTTCTGAAATTTTTAATGTAAATAGAAACATTTATTTACAAATGAAGTATTTCATGATGTACTACTTTTATTTGCTTTAATACACAGCAATATCTTAAAATTACATGTTTGTTGATAAACACATAAATACAAAAAGCACTCATCATAATTTTGCATGTTAAATGTGATTCTTATTTAGAATAAGGTTTAAGAAACCACAAATTTGTTTGTGCACATGTCCCTTTAGCATATGCACCATTTTTTTTTAACATTACCACACATCCGAGGTAATTTTTGACCCAAATTGCCAAATTTGTCTGCTTAAAATTGGATTTGATGAATTTTTTTTTTTTGTCGGTGTGTGCTATCTAAAACACGAATATGATTTTTTATTTGAAAAGTCAAAATTGAATTTTTTTTTTGTTTTTTAACCTTTATGTTTTCCTTTACCATCTACATAAAACTCAATAATTTAAAAGTAAGCATTATCTGTATAAAAATATTGAAAGTATAAGAAAATTGTTATTTTTCATTTAGTTTACATTTGAAGTTTTTTTTAGAAAAGCTGAATCATAATTTTAAAAATTCTTATTTTTCTATCATTTTTATGTACATATCCAAAAAAGAATCATTTCTCATTTGGAATAAAATGAATTTTTAATTGAAATATCAAGATCAGTTTATATTAGATACTGCTTTTTATATAAGGATTTGTTCTTGTTTTCCACTAGCAAGAAAAAGACTTGATCAGTTTTTTTAGTGTTCAGTATGCATTTTGTTTTGAATCTATATCATGATAACTTTCAAAACTCATTAATATTTGACAAATCTGAGATGTCGATTTCACTCTCAGTAGGAACATTTGCAAGAAGTTCTCTGGATCTTTACTATCCATTTTCGTATATTGCCATCGTCATAACTTGAAATGAATCTGAAAGATAGCAAATGCAGGGATCATCTTAACCCAGAATTTCTGATAAAGAAAAGATAGGATGGAATGTAAAAAAAATCACATGCATATGTTGATGGAATATTTATATAAATCACTATATATTAATGTAGCATAACAAATTATATTTGCTATTCTAATTAATCCTAGGTTGAGATGTTAATTTTTAATACTGTTGGCCATCTTTGACAAACAGCTGATTCACCCAGATAATGGCCTCTAAAATTTTTACATATTTTATGCAACTTGGTCATTGGCTTCTTCAGCAAAATGTTTTTTAAAGCTTTACATTTTGGAGTATAATTCATAAATTTTTATTAAAAAATATGTTTTAATTATTTTATTGTATATTTCTTACTTTCTATCAATTCCCCTGAAATTCCTAAAACACATTATATATTCATAGTTAATTGCATATCATTGGCTAATTTTAGACTTTAATTCAAAAGTGTTGTGAACATAACCAAATTGAGTACTAGAACTATCACTGATATGACATTTTTATTGATTTTTTTAATATTAATTGCTGGTATATCATTAGTATACAAGTACTAGATTAAAATACTTTTGTATTTGGTAAATTCAAATGTTTTTTGCACTGATGATGTGCTGTGCAAAGTTCTGTCAGATTTATGTCCTCAATATTTATATTTTTGAAACCATTTGCTATGTGATAATAATATAATGAATTAAAGGATTCATTGTGACTGAAAACCTAACTGTTCTTATATTAGTTTAAATATCTAATATTTTAAGAATATCACAGGGAAAAGTTAACTATCAAAATTCGAGCTGTCTTATTGCCATTTCATGAAGATATAAATTGCTAGATATGCTAAAAATGGCTGCTTTTTGTTAAAGAATGTATGTAATAAAGAATTCCAATTGAAAGTTTGGCACCATTTTATATTTGATTTTGATTATTTAGAAGTTCAAAGTTTCCGTAACTTTATGTCTATTTATACAAAATTGTGCCTCTGACCAGTATTATACAATCATGGATAGTCTTTTCATT
Source organism: Argiope aurantia (assembly GCA_026543865.1). NCBI lineage: Eukaryota > Metazoa > Arthropoda > Arachnida > Araneae > Araneidae > Argiope > Argiope aurantia. The sequence continues at coordinate 290,632 of JAPMOR010027330.1, forward strand.
ATAAACATGAGTGTTTTAAGGTTTGTGGAATGCATAATTGAAATTTTCTAGCAAGTTGTGTGTGATTTAAAAATTGCTATAGAAAACTGTTTAAACTATATTAGTTTAACTTATATTTATTTAATTTTCGTTTTCAGGGATATGTTGTTCGTATCAGTGGAGGTAATGACAAACAAGGATTTCCCATGAAACAAGGTGTACTTACATCTGGTCGTGTGCGACTTCTGTTGTCAAAAGGACACTCTTGTTATAGACCAAGAAGAACTGGTGAAAGAAAACGCAAATCTGTTAGGGGCTGCATTGTTGATAGCAATTTAAGTGTATTGTGCTTGGTGGTTGTAAAGAAAGGCAAGTTATGTTATAGTAAAATAAGGCTTATACTTTAAACTCTAATATTGTGCATTAGATTTTGCTTAGTGCTTAAGTTTTCTTAAATTTATAGTTCTAGCAATCAATTTACTTTTATTTTAAATAATTAAGGAATTTTAATTCTTTTGTTTTTGTTGTTACCTAATCTTTTCACTCTTTTAAAAGGCAAGCATATCGTGTTAATGAATTCTTTTATATCAAAAACTTTTTTTTTCGTAGAAAAATTAACAAAATTTATACATTAAAATGTTTTGCTACATAAATGATTCTTATCTTGAGCTGATTCTTAAAAACTTAATGGATGAGCATAATTTGTAATATTTCAGTTCAGCTAAAATTAATTCTGTTTGGCTATATATTTTATATTGATATTGTATAATGATTAATTGTGTTAAAGTTGGACTTTGAAAGTTAGCTTGTAGCAAAGAGAGAAGAAACTTCATTGCTTTTAACTAACAGTAGTTTATAAGATTAAATGGCCGTTTTCAGAGACTTTTTTAAGCTTTCATTGTATGGTTGAAGTAATTCTTCAAAAACAAAATGTTGGGACTGAGGAGGTTGCAATATATATTTTAAGTATACTTAAATGTATTTGTTATTAATTTATATTTTTAAATAAAATTGAAACATTAAATATTTGATATAGGTGATTAGATTCTATACAGTCAGTGTGAGTTAACACTAACAGTAGTCTAATGTTTTGAACAGTCTAAGAAATAATGATAAAAAATGTATAATCATTTAAGTTTCAGAATGTAAATTCTCATCAATTTAATGATTGTTGCTATTTAAATTGTACAGTCGTGGAAACTTGAATAAAAATGAACTTCACCACTGTTAGGAAAGTATGCATTGAATCTAATTTCTTTTCAATAAAACAAATGATTTGGAAAGAAGGGGGAATGAAATCCTTGTTTTAAGGAGCATGCGTTTTAACAAGTGGTAAAGCTATTGTTTTAATACACAATGCTACATTTTTATAGCTTAAGAAAATCAAATTTTAATATTGTTTTTTGAATAAGAGGATTTCAGGAACAAAGCTTTTTGTTGTTGTTCTCGTTCCAATCTAGATTTTAAGAAATTTAGATGTAATTGTATTTTAAGAAACTGATTTAATAAAGATTAATATTTTTTCATTATTCTGTGCTAAAATTTAGTTTTTAAAAAACTGAACCAAGTTTGTGATTAAAAAAATAAATTTTTAATATAAAAATTATCTCTATTCTATTTAATATTTAATAAAGCTTCCTTTGTTTTTCACTTTAGGTAAGCAGGAAATTCCAGGCCTTACAGACACTACTATTCCTCGCCGTCTGGGACCCAAGAGAGCTAGTAAAATTAGAAAACTTTTCAATTTATCTAAAGAAGACGATGTACGTCAATTTGTTGTGAAGAGGCCCTTGCCTCAGAAGGAAGGTGAGCATTTATTTTATGTTAAATTGCTTTAGTCTTTTTACCAAAACAAAAGCTATACTCATTTTACCTTTTTGTATAACTGTTTCATTAATGAATTTCTTGGCGAGTCAGCTATTAGATAAGAGATCAGTAAATTTATATAATTTTTTAGCATGTATTAAGAAAAAATTAATTTGTGAAGAAAATAATTGATGTTTAGCATAATATTTTAACTAGGATAGATTTTTGTATTTTTATCCTTTAGATTTTTCTTTTAAATTTCATTCTTTGATTATCTGTGCTGGGACTATTTTGGAATATTTTCTCGTTTCTGTATCTAATCTGTTTTGGGTTTAAAATAAGGCTTTTTAGCTTCTAAAAAAATAATTGGGTTTAATTATTCTTTGATATTGATTTATAATGAGAGAAATCTCAAATGTTTTCAAAAGAAGAGTAACATTTATAATGTAAGCATAAAAGAGTATATCATTTTCGTCAATGAGTATTCTTATGGTTTTCAGTTGTTTGATTATGTTAATGTGTATACAGTAATATAGTTAGAAGTTTTAATAATTCTCAATTTCTAGAATTTCTTTCCCAGAAATATATATTTCTGAGTTTGTTTTCTGTTTAATATATTCAAAATGATTTCAACTCAATGGATCATTTTGCCAGTACTAAATTTTTTCTTGATACATTACAATTGATATTCCTTGTCATGCTCATTGCATGGCTTTGCTGACACACTTTCTTTCTTCAGGTAAAAGACCACAGACCAAAGCTCCCAAAATCCAACGTCTTGTGACTCCCGTAATGCTGCAGCGAAAGCGTCATCGTATTGCTCTGAAGCGCAAGAGGGCACAGAAGCGAAAGGATGAAGCCGCAGATTATGCTAGACTTTTGGCTCAAAGAGCTAAGGAGGCCAAGGAAAAGAGAGCAGAGGAGGTTCGTAGGAGGCGTTCTGCTTCTCAAAGAGAATCACAATCATCTGCTGGTGGAAAGATGAGCATCAGTAAATGAATGTAAATTAAGTATAAAAAAAATAAAGGGCTTGTTCCGGAAGATTGGTTATGTTTTTGTTTCAATAAAGTTATTCATTTGCAAGATTTTAAATTTTTGAATGATTTTTAGACTTTGTAAATCTATAAGTGTTTATCATACATTTTTCAACTTATATTACAAAATTTGTAAAAGGAGCAATAATTATAACATCTTCTTTCTGACCCTGCATATGTAGAATTTGATTACTTCTATGGTTTAAAACCTGTCATTATTGAACTTTAATAGTAAACACTCTAGAAATGAATATCAAAATATTTTCAAAGAATGATATATTTGTTATGTCAATGAAAGATTATTTTTCTTTTTTATTTGATGTAGAAACACGTTTCATAATTTTAGAGAACTTTTTAAATTTAGATTTATTTTATGAGGATTGGGAGGTGGAAAAATTTACATGTCATTTTCCAACTTGTGAAATTATGGTACTGAAAAACTTATGACAACTGTGTGAGAACAGATACATTTGACATTCAAGTAGATAACATTGTGAAATTTAAAATTATGATAATTTACTTTGCAAAATCCACATTGCTTAACAAGAAAATGTTTGACTGTTACAGTTAATATTAAAGTTTAATTCATTTGGAGACATAGATTTTCATTACGATTATTGGTATTTAAAACTCATATTAGTCTTAAATAACTGCATTTTAAAATGGGATATAATGTATTTTACCATTTAGAGATATTGGGAAATTTTTATTAACTAAGCAAAGTTTCTTTGCATTTTTTAAGTTTTCGTTATTAAGAAAGTGATATTGTGATAGATGATTATGGCACTAAATTGTAATGAACAGGGGTGTTTGTGCTCCGGGGAAACCCCGGAATTCCGGGGATTTTGAACTTCGATACCCGGAAATTCCGGGGATCGCCGTTCAAAAGGAAGTAGGAATAATAATGAATTATTTATTTTGATCTGAGTAATTTTGTTTGCTTTGAAAGCAGAAAACGCAAGGTCAGTGTGTGTGGTGAAAACTTTTCCTTTCTTTCTCCAAAGGCAGTGATAATGCGTAAAAAGGGGGAAAAAACTTCTTTTTTGTTCTTTCCTTATTGCGAGTTATGATTCATTCCTGCGGTTCTCGGACATTCTCTTCTGGATTCTTTTCGGCAAGTAGGCGCGGCAGAAAAAAAAGGGAGAGACTTAGTTCGACCAGATGTGCGATCACGTGACTCTAGGTTCAAAGGTCTTGTATCTCCTGGCGTGGCGCCAATAAGTAGAGAAGGGGGATTTTTAGTATATTTTTTGCATATGAAACAGAAATTACCCCTTAAAAATTCATATCTAATTAGTTTTACAGCATTAGATCCAGAGCTAAGAGGTAAAACCAGTACAATATTAGCTTTTGAAAAATTATCATCTTTTATGTCTCATATTTTTAGTGATAATGAAAAGTCAAAAGTAGAAGCTGAAATAAGGTTATACCAGAGTGATATTGATATCACCAAAGAAATGCTCTACACATCTGATGAAAGTGGAAATTAAGTCAAGTGTACAATTGATAAATATTGGTCTAAAGTTTTTAATTTAAAAGATGATTTCACAAATGATTATAAGTATCCTACATTGGCTAAATTAGTCAAAGCCTGCCTTAGCTGCTTCCATGGCCCATTAGTGGAAAGTGCATTCAACTTAATGGATACACTTGTCACTGACAATAGAATCTCTCTTAAGATTGATTCCCTAGATGCAGTGCAGACTATTAAATCTGATTTAATGGCTTCTGAAGAAACCTCATGTGAAAAATATGGCTCAAAAAATCCAATGACTGATCCAATTCACAAAGATCTCTTGCTGAATATGAACAGAAGTTGGAAAACATATCAAGAGGACTTAAAAACATGTATTTCAGATGAGTCACCTATAGAAGTCTGAAAAACCTTCTACATTAGCAGAAAAGCAAACTGCTTCTACCTCTGCATGTGCAGTTCTCGAGGAAATTTCTTCAACTGTAAATGAGGAAAATAAAAGTCAACCTTCCTGCAATTATGAAGTTCACCACAAAAGAAAGACAAGCCCACAAACATCAGAAAATAAAAAAAGCAGCAAAAGTTAGATAATTTTTTTTAAAGAATTAATTCAGGTAATTTAAAATATTTACATAAAATGTAGTAGTTTATATGTTTGAAAATTTATGGTTATTAATTTTGCAAAAAAAGTAATTCATTGAACTTTTATAATTAGGTCATTCATAATTGTAATTTTTCATTTCCCCCCCCCCCCCCCTTCTCGAAACTCCAAAATGTCGGTAGTAAGTCCATAAAAGTTTCAGGGGATTTTTTGGGGTCCCACAAACACCCCTGAATGAACCAATGCACTTTAACATTTGTTGAAAGACTAAAACTTATTGTGTCAATAAAATTTCAGTGCATTTTAAACTGATATAGTTTTGAAGCTCTGTGCTAATTATATTCATTTAAAATGTAAATTGGCAAGTTTTCTTCTAGTTAGATTAATTTATGCAAAATCCAAACTTAAGTTATTCTTCATAAAAGTTACAAAAATTTCAATTTCATAGATTTTGAATTAGTGAATACTGAAGTGATATCTCAATATTTTTTTTTGGTAATCTATCTAAAAATAGATAAAGAAATTTGATTTTCAGATAATTGTAATATGAATTAATGTAAATCCTTTGTTCTAGTCATTATAAAATACTACCATTAATGCAGCTTATAGGAAAAATTGACTCATTAATAAAAGAAATGTTGAAAATAAACATTTAACAAAGCAATTATATCTATTTTTTAAAAGATTTCTTGGTTTTAATAATAGTGAATACAAATATTGTAAGATTCTTTGGTGTAGCGAGATTAATGGCGCTTTCCTGGATATGATTTTTTTTTTTTTTGTCCAATAGTTATCGGTGGATTATTGATATAAATTGCACTAGAAGCATATGTATTGGTATAACTATGCCAGTAATGAGAATTTCTGTTCATATCAGGATATTGGGTGTTGTGGTTATCTAGGTTCAGTTCATACAAGATAAATACCACACAATAGTCCTGTTCTATTCAAAATTGATTTTTTTCTTGCGAGAAAAAATCGAGCAAAAACTGACATATGAAAAACAGTTGTATAATCTATTAGTTATAAAAATTTGGATTATAGGATAGCCAGTTCTGATTAATATTTGAAACATGAATACTTTTATGTTATATAATATGTAATCAGTTGTAAATAGCTAAACAATAAATAATTTGAAGTTAGGAGCAAAAAATATTACAATAAGCCATAATCGGATATTTTCAGAAGAAAATTGTCAAGTACAAAAGAAAAGTTCACATTAGCGGTCTTTGCAATCGTCTGCTGCTCATATTTAGTAATTATTAAATATGGCATAATTTTTAGCATATAGAATAAACTTTTTTTATTCCTTCAGTATCATTTTTAATGGCCTCTATCATGTTTATTTAATATGACTCATTTACTTACTCTATTAAGGGAGATATGGTTTATTCCCAAAAGAATGGCCACTTCTACTTATTAGTAACTGAAGCACTAACATTTACAGAATCAATGTTAATTTGTTTCTTTCTTGAGATATAATTCACCAATGATAAAAAGTTTAATTTAGCATATAAAGTATATGGAAGATGTTTGTCATTAGTGGCCATAACCTTTTAATCTGGAAGAAAGATTTGAAATGTAAACAGCGTAAGAGACTGATTAAAAATGTGAAAAACTGCAATTCTGAAAACTCAGTTCTATTAATAAGGCATTGAAATGAAACAGATCACACATCAAATTAGGATGTTTTTGAAAACTAATTTCGTAGGCAATTTACTATACATTTGAAAATTTAGCAGGTAAATCCATTTATTGTATGAAATTGCAATCATTGCATAATATTATCGCACAAAATTTCATCTCGCATCTTCAATGTTCATTCTTTCCCAAATCATGATAGTAGCAATATACTGAGGGGAAAAAAATCTTGCAGTAGTACTAATGGGTTACTTGCCGAAAAAAAAGTTTATTAAAACCATCAAGCATTTGTAGTTTTTTGCTCATCAGACTAATGCCTAAAGTTGAACTTACTACATCTATAAATTTCCTCCATTTAAAATGATTGAAATCTTTTTAAGAAGTAATACAAATTACACTGAAAATAGATGTATCTTAAATTTAGTATTCAAACAATATCTTTTTTTCTTGACCTAAAACTTTGTCTTTAAATGTAAAAGTACCCAAGTAATTGAGGGAATTTTAATATATTCAATCAGGCATAAAATCCTAATTCAAATTAAATAAGAGCAATTAATAATGCATCATCAAAGTAAATGACTGAAATAAGTTACTAAATGCCTACACAAGCAGTTTAGCAGGATGGTCGAATGTGTTGACAAGCCAGGGATGGTCTTTAGCTGTGTACTCTGTTGGGATTTGCTCTTACAGAACCTTGTATCAATCCTCTTTTGGTTTAATATTGTGACATACTAAGGTAGGACATATGATGCGAGTATTTTTATAAAAGCCTCAAAACTTATGAATTTAATAAAACTATCATTTTTCTTAGTTCAAAATCCTAAGAATGATTTTAAAAAATTATTCTAAATAAATTAATGATTTCTAATCATAAAATTCAAATAATCAATTCTTTATGCATAGGGAATACATGTATGGAGAAATTAATACAAAGACTATTTTTTCCCCACCTTATCTTGAGTTCTGATCAAATTAAATCCCAAGATAATTCCCCTCTATTTATTTCTGCACCTTCAAAAGAAAGTCAAAATTCTGCATAAATAGATCATGCTAAAAGTAAAATGGCATCATGTTTATAAATTATAAAAATAAATACTTCAATGAAATTTTCAATACATAATTTGAAAATGCGAGAGAGAGGGTTCCTAATAAGCAGCAATGTAAGTTCATTGGAAACCAGGGCATTTAGATAATATTGTTTCCATGCAGGCTCCAATCTCTGCAAAGGTTGACCTTGTATACTTTACGTTGCAGGCGTTTTTTTAAATTGAAATTAAATTTTATGCCATCATCTTGGATGATGTTAATATTGGACCCTTGCAATATTTTTTTCAACACAGCCTTCATTATTTTTAGGCAAATTGTTAGTTGTAAGTCATCTCCCCTCCCAAAGAAAAACCGAATATCTATATTCTGGAGTATTATTAATGTTTATAATGCAGCATATGTAACTCATAAATTTGGATAATGTAAAGCAGTGTGATTAGATTTAATTCAATTGAAATAAAATGTTAAGTATACTGAGAGATACTTATTTAATAACTAGATTTCTTAATGTGCACATATTTTAGCACTGACAAGTCAATAAATCTGAAATAATACATATGTTTATTTGTTAATAATTAGAAGGAAAAAAAAAAAAGAGACCAGAATATTAGAAAAGCTCACTTTCAGAATTTGAATGGTATTTTTTTTTATAACTATTCTTTTGAATTTTACTCTAAGGATAGATAAAAAAATAATATATATATTTTACAACTAAAAGTAAAAGAAAATATGGCAAGAAATGGTTTTGATGTGGGATAAAAGCCAAATGAGTTTGATTTTGGTATTAACAGATTAAAAATGAAAGCAGGGTATATGTACAAGTTTAAAAGATTTCAAGAAAATTGATTAGTTGAATCCTGTATAATGCTATTTGTTTTATGATTTTGCTTTGAATAAGCAGTAATCTGTTAAAATAATGCAATTTTAAATGTGTTTTTTCCCCATTATGAGATAAGAGATCTACATTTTAAAAATTGTCCTATATATATATGATATTCTCAATTACATAATTAGGACACACTTAATAATTATTCAGCTTTTGTTGATAGATTTTAAAAGCTAATAATATATACCTAAAAATACAAATTTTCACAAGCCAATAATTTCACAGATAAAACATTTTAAGTTTAATGTTTTTACAAAACAGAGCTTTCAAATAATATGTACAGACGCAAAACGATAAGGAAAGTTAATTTTCCTCCATCAGTCTTTCTTCTGGCTGATCTTCTTCCATTGCTTCGGTGTTTACTTGTTCTTCTTTTATCTTCATTTTGTTTGTGGCTGAAATATACAATAAAAATTGATATAACAACATAAAAGTATAAAATAAAAATGACAAATTAAAGATTTAATTGTTAAAATTGAAATAAAGTACACATTTTTGACTGGTTCTAAAATTTTCAATTTCGATATATCTGCTACAATATAGCAAGCATTTTAACTTAACATTCTTTTATAATGTAATTCTTATTTGGTGAGGATATTAAATTGCAAATCTTTACCTGAGCTTTACCATGTCATGCAAATAATTATTAAATGATAATTAACAAAACTTTAAAATAACAGTAATAGTGAGATACGAGATACAAAATCAAACTATTTAATTCTTAAAAACTTCATCGGTTTTAATCCATATGTATACTAAGCTTAAACATTTAAATATAAACCTAAAGCAACATACTAAAAACTAAAATTCAGAGAAAATAAGCAAGATAAAATATTATTAAATGAAAATTCATTGCTACAATTAGTTAAGCTGCCAAATTCATGACAGCAAGATTTAGAGAAAAATTATTTATATTTCTATGAACATCCAACATTTCTAACTATCCTGACCTGATATCTTTTAATGCATAAAATTTACATTTTAGATACAAAATAAAAGTTTTAAAAACAGCCATTGAAATGCATGACAATTACCTGCAACAGATCTTATTAGACTCAAATCCATCTGTATTTCTTTTAGGTCTGCTTCCTTTCTTAGTACTTTGCCCTTCTTTAACCTATGAATACAGAATACAATTTTTAATGAAATATATTAAAGCATTTCTTTATTTTATTTTAAAAAGATGAAATTAAGAAAGAGCATATCAAGCAATTCAGCAATTATGTACAGCTTAATTTTTGTTCACTAAATGAACAAAATTTAAAATGTACATAAATGAGCAAGTTTCTTTATCTGTTAATAAATATAATTTAAGTTCAAACCAAAAGAAAAACATTATTCAATAATTTAAATTTTTGTTACAACATTTATAAAAATTTATGCTGTTATTATTTTTATTTTGTCATATAATTATCGAGCAATGTTCCATTCTCTAGCAAGACAGCAAAACCAAGTACTGTATTCACCAAGTACAAAAACCTGTTGTAA
>JAPMOR010027362.1:0-11234 GCA_026543865.1 Argiope aurantia
TTTTTTTTTGTTTCAGTATATTAAAGAAAGTATGTTTTTGAAATTCTATACAGAACAAGGATTTTTATTCTTTTATTACAAAATTCAAATATCAGAGTGCTAATTTATTTTTATTAAATCAAACTATAGTTTAGTGCAACAAATTAAGAATGAAATATAGTATTTAAAAATACTAAGTTTAATACTATAACATTTATTAAATTTATTTTCGTGTAATAGTATCGCATTTGTTTCGATTTTTTTTTTCGAATTCTGTAATAAGAAATTTTTTTTTCTCTGTAAGTGAATTTCTTATTGTGAAAGAACATTTCTTTTAGTCTGGAATTGTTTTGAAGTTATTGTAAAAATCCAATTTAGTCTATTCTATATATTGTGATTCGTGTAGTTGGAAGGAAAAACTAAGCACCTGACAAACATCTTAATACATATAAATTGCTTCTGTTTCCAATTTAATCCTTTTCAACAGATCGCTTTGGAAAACTGTTTTCTTCGAATGAAATCACCCACATCTTGAATATTTCAATAGCCCAGACAGCAGCACAAAGCTTCCCACCAAGTGATCTATCCATTCCACGATATTATTCCACGTCTGAAAGCGCCAAACGATGATTTTTGTTGAAAAGAAAACATTTCTCCTCGCTCCGACTAAAACGAAAGTGCGTTTATTTTTTCTCGTCCTTTTAATATTGTTCTTTTCCATCCTGAAACTTTTATTTCCCGTTTTCCTCGGTTCCTTTTTTTAGAACAGGTCATTTATCACACTTTCTTGTCTAGCTCCATCGCTCTTATTTTATACAACTATGTATTTTATCCTTTGTTATTGCTCGGAACAGACATTTGCTGTGCCAAAACATTTCCCTTTCCCATTTAGTTGGTCTGCTTGATTTTATTTGGACTGGACCTTTCATTATGAATGTTTACCGATATAGGATGTGTTCTTGTATGTTGCGTGTCTCATTGGTTATTTTTATTTATTTAATTTTATGTGATTTATTTATTTATTACGTTTTATTTCATGAAACAGCGGAATTTAAGAGAACATTATTGGTGATATTTTTATTCCCATCTCTTTAAGACCAAGTTATGAGCACTATATATGAAGTCGCATGCATGTGATGATGTGTAAGAAAATATTTTCCTATTGAAATATTAAAAAAAATGTTTTCAAGGTTAGATTTCAAGTTAAAAAATAAATTTTTCAACTAAAAAACCCCATCAGCGACCATCTATTTGCCTACCGAACTAATAGTATTAATTTAATTATTTCAACTAATTTTGATGAATAATATCTCATCATTACAAAAGAAAGTTTTAAATTTTTTGCGCTATAAAAGAAAATTCTGTTGGTTAACTGTTTAGTTAAATACATTTTCTAAATTGCGAATTAATTCGACGATTTTTCGTTCTAATTGCTAAAAATTGTAATTCTGTCGAAACGTTTTGCTATATTTTTTGAAACTAAAGGGTGGCAATGGGCAGATGACTATGACGACATATCTAAGCACTAACAGATTTCATATGAAATAAAAATTGGGAAATCCATACTGTACAATTCTGGCTCAGGAACACCGCAGAAATTTTTCTTTATACAGAATATATAATAATAATGTTTTCCCAACTCTGTCTCATTTCTTTCGAAAATGGAAATCGCTGAGGGACAAGTAACCACTAGTGAAATATTTTATGTTCATAAACCTTCATATGTAATAAATATTGTCGAAATTGGTTTAAAGGCTGTGGCTGAAGACCTCTGTGGAATATTGTTCCTCATAGAGAATGCTCAGAAAATAATGTCTTATTTTATTTTTCTTGAAAATAGAGAAAAGTATGAGAGAAGCAACCATTGATAACTTATCTAGACGTCATCAACTTTCATATAAACTAAGAATTGGTGAAATCAGTTCTGTGATTTTGGTTGGGGGAACTGATTATGTGTTTCGCTATTCATTATATATATTTAGGTTTTTACAGTTTAAATCAATAAATTCTCCCTTTTTTTTTGCTTTCAAGGTATCTTGAGAAAGAGCACATCTAGAATTCGATATCAACTCAAAGCACAGTGGAGTGAATTCACATGGTGTCATAATTACATGGCCGTCATAATGCGCATTTCATATAACATCTGTCTGTACATTGTCTTACGCTGTGTTGTCGATTCATTTACCCTCTAGAAAATATGCAATGCATTTAAAAACTCACCCTATTTTATTTAGAATATCTATAAAGTAAATTCCGCTGGTCAATTAAAAGAATATAAAATATAATAGAATAAAAAATATTATTAATTGAAAATTATTATTAACCTGCCTTGACGTTACTAGATTAAAGATAATTATAGGACACTACTATATTATAAGTACTATTAAGGGACTATAATTAAAAATGCCATCCATGTTGAGATATTTGTAATGGGGTGGCAACACAATTTGTATCCCCGTCTAGAAATAAATGCCACTTGAATGGAGTAGTAAGAACAACCATCTGTTGCCACCACATGGAACAAGTGGGAAAAATTATTTTACGGTATTCTGGAATCTCTTGCCAGAGTGGAAAGATTTAAAACAAAATACTATATGAAAATCAGTCAAGGCGAGATCTAGGCTGAAAAGAGGGCCGAGGAAGAATTTTCTAATCAAAGTTTGCAACAATTCGTTATATGATATTCATAAGGGTAGATGGAACGTATCGATATGCATCAATATTGACGCAACTCACTACGAAACATTTGATTTGCTATCGATATTCCATAACCCACAGTTCACTTTACTAGTTGACATGTTGTCTAGTGTCTTTGTTTTCTTATTTTGCAAGGTTTAATTTTTACCAGCAAAATTCTAATTTTTATTTAAATACTAATGAGTTCTTTGTTGTAACACAGTTGTTGGCACTCATTCTACATTCATGGTTATACAGTTCAAATCCAGCTCGTGGGTGACATTATTAAAACACTATTATATTCAAATAATACAATATATATCACGGTATAGTAAATAACAAAACATTTTGTTGTGACATGAAAGATACTATCTGTACCTGAGTGTTATTTGTTGTTCATAAAATAAATTGACAAACAGACGAAGTTAACAACAAGAGTGCCATCAGAAATATAAATAAATAAATGAAAATTATTCTTCAAGCTTCAAATTTGAAAAATTCTAACAACTTACTTCGCAAAAATAGATTCTTGCTGCGAGCCATATAAGACTTCTTTTGTACAGCTGACCACTTCGCCACGCCTGAACAAAGTAGTATCGATAGGATTTGCTGTAGCCGACTGCTGTCTTTATCATAACGCCGGCCAATTTACCGAACTGACATCCTGTTCGAGGCGGTTGGCAAAGTGTTCGATTTCTGTCCTTCCCCCTCATCTTCCCATGCACCTATCACCCTGTTAAATGAGAGGCAGGCCACCATTTTAAGAAAATTTCCTCAGAATTCTCAATATCACACCAAATTTCAATTCTGCAACAAAAGAAAGGCATCATATAAGACCATGGACTATTTCAGGAGACGAGCGATGGTAATCTTTTGTAAAACCACTTAATTTAAAAACGGCATAACCTGCTTCATCAAATTACTCACAGAAAAAAAAAATGGGCTGCATTTTTGGGAGTCATGGAAATCTGAAACGTGGCGTTTCTCGAGTTCAAATTTTTTGACGATTACAATGCTTGTATATGAAAAAGTAAAAAAATGAACTGAGAGAGACCTTAAACGTGGAAATTCACCATAATATTTAAACTCCGAATTCCTACGATTAAAATATTTCCTCTTTATATACGAAAAAAAATTGTAAAAATAATAATAAAAGAATGGGATTTTTTTTTTGAATCTCAACAACGAATTAAAGCCATTTCCATAAAAATTTATGGCAAATCAATAGTCGGTCAATGAACGAATAACGATAATCGTCTTGAACTTCTTAATCGATAATGAATCGATGAATTTAAATGAAGAAGTCGCCTGAAGGTTTTTACGACGCTGAAACTGCTTTCCACGATATTAATTTCCATACTTTAAAAAATTCGGATACTTTCTATGGCGATATGATTTTTTTGTCGAATATTGGCTTTTTAAACTGGCAACCTGTTTCTCTTTGTTTTTCCTTTAGAGGTATTTGGTAATTCCAAAGCTGATATGAAATTTGTTCGAGTTTTTTGGAGCACTGCCGTATCAGCATGATGCTTTGATTGATAACTGCTGAGATGCATATTCATTGAATGGCATTATCTCTGCTCATGATCTCTTTTATCTCTAGCAGATCTATCCGAGAGTCAGTTGAACCATCGGGAATGATCTCCCTATAGCCTTCTAGCATATCTTTAATAAAGGCGCCATCCCAGAAAATGCCTTGCCTGGCACTGGCGTACAATAGCTACGAAATATCAACCTTTGGCGTGAATTTAGCATTTTTACTGACTGTATCATGGAATTTTTGGTGATTATTCCTTGACATGCGGTTAATAATATTCGAAAATTGAATTTGTGTTTAAATGCATTTTCCTACCAATTAAAATAAAAATTTGACGCAAAATTGCACTTGTAGTCACAAAATCCCATTCCGAATTGGATATATATTTAAGACTGCGTTTTAAATTATCGAATTTATATGTTTCTGAAAGTACAAACCGACAAACAGTTAACCCGTAGAAGGATATGGCTCAAAATCTGAAAACGTCTACACTATAAATGTCAATTCTGTGTACTGAGTTTTATCTATCTAGCTTTCTTCGTTTTGTAGTTATCGTGTCAACTTGTATTCGGACAGCCGGACAAACGGACTTCCACTGGATGGATTTTACCCAACTTTTAAAACCTATTAATATGGTGTAAAGACCATATACCAAATTTCATACATCTTGCTCAAAGAGTTTTTGAGTTATCTTTGTCACAAACAGACAAACAGTGTTTTTCGAACTCCGGAGGCCTGAAGCGTGGAGATTCATCAAGATCTTGAGTTCGAATTTGTTTGATGATTACTATACTTACTACCTATACAAGAAAGTAAAATAGTAATTCGTAATCTTTGCTAAAGTTTATTAAATAGTTCTGTTGATTTTGGAATGGGTGGTAATAATTTGACCTCTAATTTGGATTATATTAACTTTGATTAATTTATTTTGCAACCACAACAACTATACAAGGTGTCTAAGCTAATAGCGGTTCAATAAATAATCTCTAAACCGATCGTGACAGATATATTCTTTCAGTTGATGAAATGCTCTACGTAAAGTGTAAGATGAGTTACTTGAGTCAATAAATGAAATGTAAAAATTATGTAGCAAATTATATAGCATACATGCATACAGCAATTATACAGTAAATTATACAGCTGAATTTTTATACAGCATTGTCAATCATATTACTTATGCCGGCGTCCTGGCATAGGGGTAGCGCGTCTTCCCCGGGTTCGAATCCCGGTTCGGGCATGGTTGTTATTCTTTTGTGTTCTGTGTGTGAATGTGCACCCCTCCCCCGTAAAACGGGGTTGTGCAAGCGAATGTGATGCATGAAGCAGCTATGTCGTACTCTTGGCACTAGTTGGCGCTACTGAAAAAACAAGAGACGCTCACTCGGCTTAAATCGCTGACAGATAACTGTCAGCGGGTTTGTAAAATGCCATAATTCACAACAACATATTACTTATAATAAAGCTCAGTGTGTGTGTGTTGGCGCTCTACAGGCCAGACCATTTGACCTACAGCTACCAAATTTGGTACATTTATACCTTGGAGGTCGGAAATGTGCAGCTGGGGTCCCTTTTTTTGAGTTTTTAATTAGAATTTTAATTATTAATTAAAAACTAACTTCCCACCAAAATTTTTTTTATTTCCCCACCGGCAAATGAGTAAGGCTTCAGTTTTTTTCCCACGCTAATGAGGCTAGGCTTAACAGTTTTCGACCGATTATTTTAAACGATTCTGTTTATTATTATTTTTTTTAATGTTTGATGTATTTAAAATTAAACATTGTTAATTAATCGATCTTTCAGGTTCATTCTGAAGTACTTTTGAATGAAAATAAAATTGAATAAAGGAAATTAAAAATTTCTAATCTGCATAGCGTTACCCCAACTGGCGTAGAAAAATTCACGCATTTGCGTTACCATAACTGGCGTTAAAAATTCACACATTCGCATTGTGTTCTGATTGTTAACAACTATTTTCAACGGATTCGGACTTGATTTAAATTATTTTTAGGTTAGATGCGTGCTTTTGTAATTAAAAATTGTATTTATTTTAGTTATATATTTTTTGTATATGCTTATAGTTTTAAGTATATCGTTTTTTAAGTAGTTTTTTTTAAACCTGTTTTCGACCGATTATTTTAAACGATTCTGTTTATTTTCTTAGTGTTTGATGCATTTAAAATTAAACATTATTAATTAATCGATCTGCTCATGATGAATCTGAGAAAATTTTGTTGACAAATTCTTGAGATATTACATAAATTAATAAAGATATTCTTTATTGCCCATAAGTTTTAAATGCTTAATTAGTCTGTTTTCATTAATCATATTATAAAAAAATTTATTATTATATTAATTGCAGATTAATCATTTTCACTTTAATTTAAAGCATAAATTCTACGGGGGCTAACAGAAAATTAGAGATATATATCTTACATTATGATTGAAGGCCTTTATAATATTACATGACTATCAAAATTTGAAGTTTTAAAATATTTTGATGAAGAGGAATTAATGGAATGTAGGAATTAATGTAGGAACATTAAGATTGGCGAACCGGCTGGCTGCCAAAGGCGGTTAGTAATTTAATTAAACAGAATATCGACTCTATTCAGTGCCCAATAACTAATTTTTTAAACTTTATTAATTGGTGTATATATCTAATAAAAATAAACTAAATTAAATAAATAATTATATTTTGTGTAGTTTAAATCAATAAATGTTCCGATGAATTAGCAATTTAAAATTTTTATGCAGATCCTCGGTTTTTAGAGTCATATTTAATAAAATATTCTATAGTCACTAATATTTTAAATTTAAAAAAATGTCCTTTCTTTTTCATTTAAAAGTGATTGGCTTATCAAAATTTGATTGCTTCTATTCTATAAAAGCGCACAATTTTAGGCCTCTCCATCGACCGACCGTCTGGAGGAAAATACGGCAATCAGCATTTGGACTTTTCCGAGACTGATTGTTTAAAATAATGAATTTGTTGATTGTCCTAAATGAATAATATTAAAAGTTTTATAACTCGGTCAAGCTTGATTGCAGAGGATTGAAATGTGTATATATATATATATATATATATATATATATATATATATATATATATATATATATACTGCACATTCTTTCTACTCGGGCAAGTCGCATTTTTTCAAAGCAAAAGTGGTGCAAAAATTTTGTAAGTTGCAAGTGCTTTTAAATTCAACAGATATTGCATCGTAAATAAAAAAATAAATAAAAATGTGTTGTAATATATAATGAAGGGAGTAAATGTTTGTAACACGGAAATGTAAATGTATATTTTCAACCCCCCTCCAAAAAAAAAAAATTACAATCTTTTTTCCAGATTAATTAAATCCAGTTCCAAAGAACTGCCCCGTTGCCCAGGGAACACCGCGTGGAGGTGTGCTACTCTCGTTCCCCGCCCGCCAACCCTCCCTTCATCGCTGATCCGACGGCTCTCTTGATTCTAAGACAGCATCTTTTAACTGGCGATAGTCTGTGAAAGAGCATTTTGCAATCGATGACACTCTTTGAAACCGCATCTAGACGCCGATGACAGTCTTTGATGCAGCATTCGGCAATCGAAGACAGTTTTCAACATTATTGGGCAGCTGAAGACAGTTTTGTTGTTACACTGCATTCTGCCGTTGTCTGTACTCAGCTGGCAAGTCCAGGGCCATGCAAAGTTGGTAGACCGCATAGGACTCCACAACTGGGGTTCCTATAGGGGCCAGGCGTGCCGGCAAATCCAGTGCAAAGCACATTTTGTAAATCGCAAGCGATTTTACAATCGGAATCTCAGTCTTCTGAACTTGAATAGGAAGCAGTTCAGCAGGTAACTCCAGAGCCTGGCAGATCTTATAAACTGTATACGAGCTCACAATAGCAACTCGTTGTACAGGCGGATGAGGTGGTGCATCCGTATCAAGATCCAAAACTAGATCTGAATCAGCGTCCCCAGCAGATGGTGCATCGGGGAAAAGGAAATACTCTAGTATTTCCCAAATCGTCATAAAGACGAGGAACGCAACGATGGCCGAAGCCACATTGAAATTCCCAAAAGTCGCACTAAACATCATTACTCAGCAAAAAAAAAAGTCGCACAACGTTCGGTTGCAAAACAGTAAATGAACTTTAATAGAAAGCAACAGAGCAAGGATTCATTGTTTGTTCTGTTAGATTGTTTGCATTTGTAACTTTGTTGAGCATTTAAACAGTTATGCTGCTTTTTCAAACAATGACAGCTGTGACTATTGATATATTTTGAGTTTATGAACAACTGATATGTGGCGAATAGTTATTACCAATTGAAATCCAACAATAATGCTTTGGAAGTTGGTTAGGGGGGAAAATAGGAATTTATATCTAAATGAATTATGTAGAAATAAATATAAAAATTTATTTAAAAGTAATGAGTCATTAGAAATTCTAAGGACAGTTAAAATTACCCCATTTTATTTGAAATTGCATGGAAAATATAAAAATAATATTTTCATTTCGCTTTGTAAGTGGGAAACTAATTGCATCTTCTTACATCATATCTGGCATAGGAGACATGGAACAAACAGTGTTAAGGTTACGAAAAGAATTGGGGAAATGAGTGTTGAATTGTTTCATTACATATTTGATAAATTTTAATACACTCATTTATATTCATTTATAATCAGTCTTTTAAAGGGAAAAGAGTTTAACACAACTGAATAAAAAGCATATTATCGTGAAAATATAAATTTTTTTCCATTTTGATTTACATAGGAAAATAAGTATATGGTATATAGTATGTTTAAGTATGAATACAGCAGTGTGTTGAATGAACGTCCTTCTTCCAAATAAAAGTGATCGCTATGGTTCGTCAGCGAATGTTAATATTTTTAGACGTTACAACATTATCAATTTTTTTTAAATAAAGACTTTCAGAAATGTTCTCACAGAAATTCATAATGTAGAAATCAATTGAATTGTTTACAAAATTAATAGTGACCAGTATCTCGTATTCCGAAACCGGCCATAAGTTTATAAATACTTACTACTTGTGGTTTTCAATTTCCGTTCTTATTGTTTTGAAATAAAAATGTTCCACCTTCTAAATAGAAGTATGACTGCTCTAAGTTGCGGTATAAATTAAGACGTCAAAGTATACAGTAGGTTTACAATGTATTTTTGTTAATTTCAAGAATATATATGTATATTTTAATTTACGATTTAACGAGCATTTGGGCAATTCTTACGTTTTCGAAATATTTTTGTACTTGAGCGCCGCACACACGATTGAATTACGAGCGATTAAATCTTATTTATATATAAAAATAAATTTTTGTTCGTATTTTACTCGCTGCCGTACCGCTGATCAGATTGCAATAAAACTTTGTTAATTTATTACTTGACTTGCGCGAAGGTAATCGGAATAGTACAATTATTAGCATGTATTTTGAACGCAATAAAATATACACACAAATCTCTTCATACGTTTCTATGATTCTGTATTATTTTAAAACTGATAATTGAAATCGACAAAAGATAAACGGCAAAAGCACATGTCATTCGAATTAATTGCACACATATCAAACAACATAAAATTATTATCATCGATGCCAATCAATATGAGTGAAATGAAATCGAAAATATTGAGTGTAAGGATAATTTTTTTTTTTCATTTCGTTAATGAATAGTCATCTACACAGGATATTGTCATTCAACGTGCACACTATTTTGACTGCGGTGAACCACACATATTATTCAGAGTTTATCTCATATACACAAAATAGAATTATTATTATCGATGCCGATCAAGGTAAATTATATATAATGGAAGTTTTCCAGTGCAAACAGTAAATGTTCTATTTATTCAGTGAATCGACAAATGATATTTCGGTTATACAAGCATATATTATGTTAATTTCGTCAAAAAATATGCCTCCCAAACGTTCGTCAGTTAGTAGATCTACGCCGAAGCACACAGAAATAAGAAAATTTGAGATTCTCAAACAAACGAGGAAAGATGAGTGAGCAATGAAGCAGATCGTTTACGAATTACAAATTCACGTGCTTCAATATCTTATTATCAGCATCGAAGACAATGTTAATGTGCTTCCCGATCGCGCACATCAGAAGCAGAAGACCAACATGCGGCAAAAATAAAGACAACAATTCTTAACGGAAAGTCGAATGGCGAAGATATGTTCATTCCACGCATTCCCATTATTCCCACCGACATACATTTTGATTTCAAAGGACTGCAGTTCTCCATTCGACTTGCATTCTCGAGGACCATCAACAAGGCGCAATCACTTCAAGTGTGCGGATTAAACCTAAAAAAAATCCATGATTTTCATATGACCAGTTGTATGTCGGATGTTCGCAAGTCGAACAGTCAAGAAATTTGTTTATTTTTTACTTAAGACGGAAAAACAAAAATTATTGTCTACCCTAAATCATTTGAATAACAAATAATAACAAATTCAAATAATAAAATAAATATTGTTTGTACTTCTCCCTTATATATCATTCAATTTCAATGAATATATTCATTATCGACAGCAAAATAAATATCATTGTTTCTATCATTCCTAATTAAACAAGATAATTAATTCAATTTTCCAAAATTATCTCTTCTGCGGAAGCAACGCGCCGGGTACCAGCTAGTATTTAATAAAATATTTTTGACAAACTAAAATTTTAAACAAAAAGTTTTTTTGTTTGTTATTAAAATTGAACGAGTTATGAAACTTTGAATATCACTATTTCAGATTACTTAAGGCCATTTCAATGAACTTCTCAAATCCACTAATCAAAGCATGTTGTTTGCCAAAGGCTTTCAAAATTGAATTGGCGCGACGTATTGCCAGATTCTCATGGAAGCTAATAATTGCATGGATAGGAAATATCGTGCATTTTACTTATCATTTACAAATAAACTTTTAAATTATAAGTTTTAAAATAAAAAATTAAAATACTGTTTTGAATACTTAATGACAAATAAATAATACTTAATGACAAATAAAGCGTTTTCTTAATGACGATGACAAATAAAGCGTTT
>JAPMOR010027362.1:11244-23042 GCA_026543865.1 Argiope aurantia
ATGACAAATAAAGCGTTTTCTTAATGACGATGACAAATAAAGCGTTTTCTTGTGACGTCATAAACAAAGGCATAAACGTTCTCACATTTATCGTCAAACGTGCGTGCGTGTGGACTTAAACCGAAGTGATGTCATATCCTCTTTTCTTATGGAAGATGCAAAGCGGATTCGGAAATTACATTTTAGGTGCATGAAACTATTCAAAAATGCAATCATTATGAATTTCAATTAAAAATAAATTTTTTCTGAACCCAACTAATAAAAGATGCATTGTATTTAGAGAGCGCTAATGCTTCTACTACTAAAACACAGATGAACTTAACCAAATTAGAAATAAATATTAAGTTTAATACAAAAGAATCAAGAAGAAAAGAAATAAATTATGAATCCGACCTGAAGACTTTCTCAAGGGTCACCCTCAGGCAGGATTCAAACTAGGGATTTTTTCTGTGATCATTCTGTTATCATCATTTCTTTTTTTCTTCTTCTTGATTCTTTAACATTAAACTTAATATTTATTTCTAATTTGTTTAGGTGCATGAATTAATTCTATTAATAATAGACAATACTTAGCATCCAAAATATGAATGTTAATAATATTAATGTTTAATATTAAAAGATTTTTTTTCAATATATTTACTTTCTAGAAGTCCGCTATTTACTTTTCTTTTTAATTCTTAGAACTTTTTTTAATCCGTCACTCGTTATTCCAACACTCCCATTAATCCGAAGCACCCTGTTGGAACATGGCATTTAGTGATGAGCTATTTTCTTTTCTGTTAAAATTTTTCCAATTTGACGGGAGTGTCACGGAGTACTTGAACTTAAGGTTCTTAACCTCCAGTCATAACTGGTGAATCGAGTAATGGCATGGCAATGAAATTATTTAGTTATTGGTTATGCAAGATAAATTGATTATTTACTTAAAATATAACAATTAATTAATAACGCATGAGAAAAAAAAAGATTAAAATTAAAAAGAAGAATTTACATGAACGAATTTCGGCAAAATTGATCCATTGTCAAGTCGGTGACAAAACTTTGGTGATGTTCTAGACATGTAGGAGATGGCGAGGTCGCTTTGCATTCTTTGGAAATGCTGGGTAGTATACTTCAATTTCTAAATGCGATGTTATCGCTATTGTCTATTTTTTCAAAGCGCGTTGAGAGTTTCTTATATGGGAGTGTTGCATGGCTGCGACATTCAGATCTTTCTGTATGTCTTTATTCCTGACACAGCATGCTGCTGATTTGTCTAACCGTCTGTTAAAATTTGAAACTTTCCCCTTTTCAGTACAGGATTTGTTTATTCCATGTGTTTCTTCTCAAGATTTTAACATAATAATTTTCCCTAACATACCGTTGGCTCATTTCCCACGTGTAGAACAATATATCATTATATAATTCACTAATGCCTGTATAATTATCTATAGTCCCGACATTTTCGATAATCCGGCAGGTAATCAAACCCGTATGTATCGGATTAGACAGTCTACCGTATTCTGGGATTTTATATAATTGCGAAGTATTATGATATTTAGAGTGCATTTAAATTCTGTTATTTATGGTATGATCTTAAAATATATTTCTTGCTAATAAAATCTAGAAATTTTTCCGAATGAAATTTAAAATCCCAGTGAATTTGTTTTTTCCCATAAATTTGTTAATTTGTGACAAATTTATTCACTGTTGAAATTGTAAATTTATAGACTTCTATAGGCTTAACTGCGTAATTTTTCTTTTCTAAAAGACTGGAGGAAATTAGTTGTATTGTTGCCAAAACAAACTCCCAGTTGTGTAATAAGAACATCAATGTCAATTGGCACTGACACTTTTCAACCAACTTCTCTTCCGTTAGAAGCGTACTTCATATAAATGACCTATTTTTTTAGTGATTCAATTTTAAATGAAGATTTTTATTCAAAAAATTGAAATGATTCTATGTTTTCCTGTATCTCTTCCAAAATCGAGTTTATAGAGAGGTACCTTTAAAGTTTTATCTAGCATTTATTTATTGCATTAAATTTTCGATTGCCTGAAGTCGTAGTGATTGCTGTGGCCACTGTAGTGTTTTAATCTTGTTTTCAGAGAAATAATGTTTGGACAATTTTCGATATGTATGTTGGATCATTATCTTGGTGAAAAATATGTCATATACAGATTTGTCTTAGATCTTTCTAGAATTTGTGATAAGATAATGACATATATGTTTCCACTCATTTTGTCATTTATCATCTTAATCTCACCAACATTTTTTAAATATCGAAACATTGCTATCTACTATCAAGTTTCCGTCTCCTTTTTTTAATATGTAAAATATACCTTTGTAATTTAGATCTGAAGGTATATATACAGATCATAAAAAGTAACCGATATTTATTTTTGCTTCACTTTTTATGGTTAAATACAATTTTGAATAACTTTCCCACTAATTATATTTGACTTATTTTTTAATTTCGATCAAGGCGTAATTGAAAAAAAGGGAAAAAAGAATTCATCAACTTGAATTAGAAATCTTTTTGGAATTTTTATCATTCAAAATAGTTGGATTAAAATCATCTGCTATTTTATGGAAACATTTTTTTTCTGAACAGTCTGTCTGACTGTGTTTAGATTTTATTTTCTTTTACACATTTTTTAATGATTTTTTAGTACCTTTAAGTAATCACTATTTTATGTTAAATTGATATATAATCGATAAATAAAACAACAAAAGAAAGCCATAAAATCTGCATGAGATTTTATGTAGCATTATTTTTGTTAGCATTTGTTTTAACTATTATTTACTTTTTCTTCACTTGTTATGGTTAAATCCAATTTCGAATAACTTTTCCACTAACTATATTTGACTTTTATTTTTTAATTTCCATCAAGGCTTATGGAATAAAAGGAGAAAAAAATGTTCATCAATTTGGATTAATTTTTTTTATTTTGAATTTTTATTGTTCAAAATAATTGGATAAAATCGTCTGCTAGTTTTTGCTAACAATTTAAATATAGTCTGTCTAACTGTATTTAAAATTTTATTTTCTTTTATACATTTTTAATGACTTTTTCAGTAACGTTAAATTCTAGTATTTCTTTTCTTTTTCTTCTTTCTTTCTTTCTTTTCTTTTTTTTTTTTTTACATTTTTATCATGAAGAAGAGAAGAATGAAAAATGGCATTCGGGAAAGCATGAAAATCGTCTGCTCGATAGAAAGCAAGTAAATAAAGAAAAAGGCGCAATAAGGAGACGGAGGAAAAACAAACAAAAAAGAAACTTGTTCGAATTCTTATTCGAATGTCAGGAGAACTTTTCTCTCACCACTGCATCACGAAGAGGAGCTATCGGGTTACAGGAGGAGTCCATTTCCACCTCCAAGGGGGATAACGAACGGAATTATCGATGGTTTCGCTTACTTGAATAATTGA
Organism: Argiope aurantia; assembly: GCA_026543865.1. Classification (NCBI taxonomy): domain Eukaryota; kingdom Metazoa; phylum Arthropoda; class Arachnida; order Araneae; family Araneidae; genus Argiope; species Argiope aurantia. The sequence goes on from JAPMOR010027362.1 coordinate 14,658, forward strand.
GAGGAGGCGAAAATAGAAACAATTATCCACTTCCTAGCGTGCCAATTAACTCTTCCAGCGGCAACGATGGATTATTTTAATTTCATAATATGCGAAAAGTTAATTTAATTAAAGTTGCATAAAACAATGCTGCTCAAATTTGTTGACACTTTCCGACAGTTTCGGATTATTAAACAGGATCAGGAGGCAGCTACCTAAGTGTCTCTTTAGCTTTAAGGGATACCGAGGCTTCGATATTAATTTTTGTCTTGTGGCGTTTTCAGAATAATTTAATTTAGTACTTTCATTTAATTTACAAAGGCACAGTGCATTTGAATTCATTTAAAATTAAAATAAAATATCTTTACAATTTTGAAATAATATTCTAGCAGCATTTATAATTAATTATCTTTTGTAACTTTCATATTTTTTTTATTATTCTAAAAAATATTATTTTATAATATAAAAATGTCCGATTTTGTTATTAATTGGTATTTATATTGTATTTAAAAGGTTTTGCCAGTTTGTTCACTATTTTGTTTAAAATTGCATTAAAATTTTAAAATTAGATTTTTACTTTCTAAGTATAGAGAAAGTATTCAGAGTTTACGTAGTATAGAGATAGTTTTGCAATCGTCAAAAAATTAGAATTCGAGATTTTGTCGAATCTCCACGTTTTAGTTCCGAGTTCGAAAAATGCATTTTTGGAAGATATCCGCCTGTCTGCCTGTGACAAAGATAATTAAAAAATGATTTGAGCTAGGCCGTTGAAATTTGGTATACGGTCTTTAAATCACATTTGTAGATCTCTATCATATTTTGAGTTAAATATGCCCAGGGGAAGTCCGTCTGTCCGGCTGTTTGAATATCATTGATACTATTACTACAAAATTAAAAGAGCTTAATAAATAATATATGCTGCATATATTTCACATTTATAGTGTAGATAACACCTATCAATTTCGTGGCAAATTCAAGATTGGGAGCTTGACCGTCTGTCGGTCTTTACTTTTATAACTTATAGTCTTTACATAAAAGCACGATAACTCAAAAACATACTGACCGAAATTTATCAAATTTAGTATGGGATTTTGTGACTATAAATGCAGTTTTGTTTTAAATTTTTGTTTCAATCAGTTTGGAAAACGTTCTAAACTACAAATTCGATTTTCTGGTACTATTTACCGCATGCCAAGGATTAATCGCGAAAAAAACTCGCCAAGGGCCCAGAATAGATTCAGTAAAAATGCTAAATTCACACGAAAAAATTTCTTGATAATTGTACGCCAATATCATGCAAGGCGTTCTTTGGTATGACAAGTTTATTAAAGGGTATGCCACTTCTACTAGTTTTAATGCGAGATACTGAAATCAACTCCTGAAATTGGCCTACAATTATATGTGTTGTTATTTCAGTTTTCTAAGCTGCTTATATAAACTTAATATCATTAAAAAAATGTCTAGTTCTTGAAATTTTGTAGTGGAAAGGGTGGCATTATCTACGTTGCTGTGTATGTCTCGGAAACAGATGAAGAACTTCTATAGTTACAAAAATGTTTTGTTTATTTTAGTTTTAAAAAAGGAAAAAATGTGAATTTATATGGTGATAAAAAATTTAGGTAATCGTAAACTTTTTTCTTTTTACTTTTTTCGGAAAGATATTCAGTGTTCGTGCTTTTATAAAAAAAATAATTCTGTTCATAAAAAGTTTTTTTCTGTGTGTGATTGGAATTATATATTTTTTAAGTATGTGTTTTCTGTAAATAGAATAACGAGAAATAAACTATATATAAAGGTTTAACATAAATGAATAACCGCATTTTAAAAGTTTATATTTTCAAAACTGTTATTCATAATATAAATAATGGCGTATGAAAATAAAGAAGAACGCCCCGTATTTGTTTTTGACATCTCTCAACAAGCGGCAACAATCTGAACATGTTAGAAATATGGTTATTTCCCAAACCACCTGAGAATCGAATTTTATTTTCAGCAAAATGGGACCTTATCCCATTGAGGTTTGAATGCTTGTAGTCTACCTAAATAATGAGCTTCTAGAGAACTGGAAAGAACGCGCGGGTAGCACTGATGTACCCTTCTTTCAATAGTTTCGAAGCACTCTGAATTTTCTTAATCTGATTTCTTTTAATGGGGAGGGGCTTGTTTATAAGCCTCCATTATTGAAAGCCCTCATTAGTCTAAGAACGCATCAGTGCTACGTTAAGCACTATTCAAACTCAGAATGTATGGAACGATCTTGGCTATAGATTGTCAGGAATAAAGACATACAAAAAGAATCTGAATGTCGTCATCTTGCAAGACTTCCATAAGAAACTCTCAACGCATTTCTTTGAAAAAATCGACAATAGTGATAGCATCGCATTTCAAGAGATTGAAGTATACAACCCAACTCTTCCAAAGAGTACCAAGCAACCTTGCCATCTACATGCCTAGGGCATCATCTTAGTTTAGCTACCAACTTGACTCTGGACTAATTTTGCCGAAATTAATTCGTGTAAATTCATCTTCATTTTATATGTTTTTTCCTCTTGTGTGTTATAACTAATTGTTATAAAGTAAATCCTTAATGTATCTTGCACAACCATTTAATAAGTAACCGCATTATTATACCATTACTCTATTCACATGGTATGTCCGGAGATTAAGAATCCTCCGTGACACTTCCCTCGAATCGGCAAAGTTTTTAATAGAAAAGAAAATAGCTCATCAGCAAATGCCATTAGTGGGAATGTCGGAATAACGAGTGTCGAATTAGAAAAAGTCTATTATACCCTAAGAATTAAAAAGAAAAGTGAATAGCGAATTTCAGGAAAGTAAATATATACTAAAAAAATCTTTTAACATTAAATCAATTTTAGGATAGTAATACAATACCAAGTAATCTCTTTGCCTCGTCATTACTCTATTTACCTGTTATGCCCGGAGGTTAAGAACTTTGAGTTCAAGCACTTCGTGACGCTCTCCTCAAATCGGCAAATCGACTATAGATGAGTAATGACAGTAATGACAAAATATTCTCACATTGAACATGTAATTGAAAAAAAAAGCAATGTTTTCGTTATTTTCATGAATTATTGATTATATTATGTGTAAGTTTTAAAAATACAACTAACCCTGTATGTATCCTAGATGATCAGACATCCTACAGATCATATGCTCTCCGAAGATTTCAGATTTAATATGTAAGGATTTAACGAGGACATGTTTTAATTATGAGTTCATAATTAACCCTTTGCCGGTTTCATATTTCAATCTTTATTACACATTAAATGAACATAGAAAGTCTATATTTTTTATCGTGACTTAATAATAAACCATCTTTTTAATGAATTTACATTTAAAGAATAAAATAAAATAAAAAATAGAGAGATTTTTGAGGGCGAAAATAAAAACGAGTTTATATTTTCGTCACGAGTTTATAATCAACCCGCAGAAGAATAAAAATTTAATGAGTAAAAATTATCAAGTTTATATTAACATTATGAATTAATAGTAAACATTTCTTTTGTTGAGCTTAGATTTAAAAAATAAAAATTTTACGTCTATATAATTCAAATTTAAGGAATAAAAAAATGAGAGAATTTCAGATATTTCATCACGGTTTATTAATAAATTATGCTTTTGGTGAATTCAAATTTAAAGAATCAAAAATTAACGAGTTTATATTTTCATCGTAAGTTTATAATGAATAATGACGGATTAAAATTGAACGAATGAGAAACATCAAATTTATATTTACATCATGTATTAATCACTTAATGTATTAATCATGAATTATTAAACTTTGGCATGAATTGAGCGTTTCAAATGAATCTATCATGTCATTCTTCGTGAGTTTCTTTATAAATTAATCCCTGGCATGAGATTGATAGTATCCAAAAAAATCGAACTTTGCTTTAGACGCGTTTTTCTTAAATGATTGAAACAAAAATTTGATACAAAACTACACTTGTAGTCACAAAATCCCATATCAGTTTTGATGTACTTAAGTCATTACGTTTTTGAGTTATTGTATTTACATATTTCTGAAAATGCAGACTGACAGACGGTCAACCCTTTTTTAATTTGATTAGCGTCTAAACTGTAGATGTTAAATCTATAAACCGAAATTTATCTATCCAGTTCTCTTCTTCTATAATTATTACATCAGCATATATTCGAACAGGTGGACAGACAGGCTTTCTTTTAATGGATTTAGCTCAAAAATTGATAGAAACCATCAACTGGTGTAAAGACGATACACCAAATTTCATCTGTCTAGCTCAGAGCGTTTTTGAGTTGTTTTTGCCGCAGTCATAAGGCATACATACCGACAGACAGAAACAGATGGACACCTGTTTTCGAGCTTTCCAAAAAAATGAGTTTTTCGAATTCAAGGAATCTGGAACATGGAGATTCATAAAAATCCCAAGTTTGAATTTTTTGACAATTACAATATTTTCTCTATACTGCGTATACGAGAAAGTAATAAACGATATTTTTATTCAAACTCAGAAAAAAAATAACGTGTTTATATTTTCCATAATAATAAGTTATTATATTTCTTTTACAATTTTATATAACGAATTAAAATGAATAATTTCTTTTCGTCTGTATCCGATTAAATCGGATTTTTAATTATGTGGAAATCCATTCATAGTACCATATGTCAAATAACTTTCACCAAGAGTATTAAAATATGCACTCTTTATACACCAGAAAAGAAATTACTTTGGCGATCTTCAAAGGTTTAATGTACTACTCGAAACAGCGATTTATCTACCAAATACCATTGCAGTTCTCCGCGTTGCGGATAATCTTCTTGCTGAAACATGGAAACAGTTGATCCGTATTCTCTTCTTTCTCTAGGATTTAATGAATCATGGGTGGTGGTTAAAATGGTCTACACATTCCTTTACCGAACTTTTTGTTTCCTCCGTCCGTCGTATGATATTGATCCTTTCCAAGAATTCTTTGATTACAGGCATTCTCATGTGGTACATAGATTAAAAGTGGTACAAGTCGGAGGTTTTAATTCGTTAGATGTAGTAATATTTTTAATACACTTCTTCTACACACAATATTCTTGTTTATTAGGATTGAATTTTATAATTGAATTTTTTCGTTCGAAATGTGATTAAATTTGGAATTTTCAGTATTTTTTCTCGTTAGTAATTCATTTAAAAAAATTATATTGTGAACTGAGCTATCATTTACTTGACGAAATGAATTAAATTTTGATTCTGTACGCCTGGCGACATCTGAATGTGAATTTGAGAAAAAGAATTGACTTCAGTTTTATATAACAGTTACAACAATTAAATTAAAGATTAAAAAATATAAAATAAATATAGCATTTCTTTTTAGTACAGTGATAAAGTAGAGTTTTTTAAATAAGATTTTAATTAAATTTATATTAAAAACGATTTTAATTGAATTTGTTGCTTTAATTGTTGGATTTTCATGAAATTCTACATTTAATCCTCCCTGAATTTTCGTCCACTGTCTATTAAACGATGATTTTAAAGTAGAATGATCTAACTGACAGTATTTGTTATGTGATTTTAACGTTAAAATTATCAATTTTTTTTTTCAAATTTGGAAAAAATATTACAAATTGGAGAAATGAAACTTAGTTTATGGTTATATCATCAAAATTGCTGGTTTGTATAAAATTTTATGCAGACCTTTCAAAGAAATGGCTTTCGATATGAGCCTGTATTCGTATGTATATGCAAACTTTAAAAACACAAACACGGTAAATGTGCTGAATAAATGAAATTTGGTGTATGATCATATAAATAATCGTAGCTGTGTATCAAATTGACCTAATCAATTTAAAGAAAAATGATCGAAATGCATTCTGGATTTACTGCACTGTGTTAAGCACAGAACGCAAGTATATGAATAAGTCGAAACGAGAACATTCTCAAATCGGAACCCCTTCCCTCCCGACAAAATGATGGCACTGATTTACAATTGCAAGCTGAAATCCAGTTGGTGAACCAAGGATTAGTGTAGTCGTGGCATAATATTTTCAGTGTAATTGTTACAGTAATAAAATTGGATTTGAACCGGCGCGGCATATGTTGCATGGAGGGTAAAAATCATGGCCGAGTTCGTAGATGGATTATCCTGCTGAAATGGGTGGGATTGGTGCAAGGTTGAAATTTTTATTTCACTATAATTTCTTAAAAATTAAAGATAGAATGAGTATTCAAATAAGGTGAATAACTGCCTCATCACAATGAACACCTTTTGAAACTACAAGTTTGTTTGTTTGTGTGTGTGTGTGTGTGTGCGTGTGTTTCTAAAAGATGACAGACCTATATATATGTGTGTGTGTCATCTCTTAGAAAATAAGACACACACATAGATAAAAAGTTCGCAAATGTAAGTTTAAGTGAAGTTTTTCATCGTCGCCGCAAGCATAACAACCTCATGCTGGGATCATACCTACAGATTGGAGAGTAGAAAGCTTTAAGATCCGAGTAGTATGCTTGGTTTTATCTTAAGACAAAAAATGACGGATTTAGGTGACTTGCGATCTTGAGCAGTGCCAATTATGAGGTTCATCGTTTAGTAAACTGGTGAATTTAACTTACATGTTTCATCACTTTTTTAATTTAAGATCATGTTATTTCTTTTTTGATTAATCTCTTCATAACTTAAAAAAACATTTATTTATTTATTATGACTCATGATTACATGGTATCTAAGCTTATATACATTTTTATTTACGCATGTACTCGGTGATTGTAAATTCTGAAATTGCTAAATGACCATAAAGATACGGAGAGAAACCTGATAAAAAATACTCGACAAAGCGTTTGTATTACCCTATTATTTTACGATTAAAAGATTTCGCAATTTTCCCTTCTAGGTTGGTAATATTTATTTAATCACTTTGTCTGCACTTCTTTCCTACCAGAAACTCAAGGCAGCCATTAGTGCGCTCTGAATGGCTTATTAATCATTTGAAATATTTAACAAAGTGTTTCAAATCAAGAGATTATTTTATATTTACGTTAACTACTCGTATTCAAGAAATAAGTGTAAACGTATTTTGTTTTACATTTCACGATCTTTTCTTGGTGGCAGAATTTATAGTTTACGACAACGTTATTCAGCCCCCCCCCCCTCCCTTTTTATTACCTAGGTACTCCAACTCCCGGGGGGCACTTCGAAATGAGGATGAGATGCTTCCGGCATGGTGGTTGGATATCGCCACCTTGGAGGGTACACAAATAGGTGGGGGATTTGACTCCTCCCATCGATGACGGGACGTACTTCCTTCGGGGAGAGTTGTACCGTGGCCGGTGATGGCCCTTAGGACTCAACCACAGTTCCCGCCAGTGTTGCTGTTGCGGTGGTCCGGTCATTCAGTTTTAGGTTTAAACCCGTGTGCCTTTGTGGCCGGTCGGAGAGTCAGATGGTTGACTTACCTAGGTACTCTCTCTCCCTATCATCATTGCTCCACGTATTTTACCCCACTTCAATTATACATAATTACTACCCCATCAGGGGGCATGTCAGAAATGAGTATGAAAAGCTTCCTGTATGGTGATGATTCTGTATCCACCCGAGTGGGTTCAGAAGTGTTGGGGATCGGTTGTCTCCTATCGATAACGGGACGTACTTCTCACGGGAAGGGTTGTACCGTGGCCGGCGATGACCCTTACTTAACCATAGTCCCCGCTAGTGTTGCTGTCAGATCGATCAGATTTTTCCGCGTGCTTTGGGGCAGGTTGAATTAGCTGGCTAAGATTACGGTTATATATAGTTACAAATATTTGCATATATATCTGTGAATGTACACAATTGCATCTTTATTTTCATCTTACCATATGAGACCATTTAACTTACCCTTAGGGTACGCGTACCATAAACTGACGTCTAAAAATGAAAACCTAGAGTTTTAAAAACTTATCGTCTGTTCCAACCGCATAACCTTACACCCCTTTCTCCTGAACAATAGAAAATCTCGTTTTGGTCATTTTAACGGCAATCACGTAAAAACGACGAGAAGGAAATATCAATCATTGCGATCCCCCTACCGGAGAGTTTGGTTCTCCGCATAGCAGGGATGTGTGGGAGTGGAATTTACTATAGTTTACTTTTCTTTCTTCGATAAAGTAAAGACGACTACCCCTTTGAATGACTTTTCTTCCATTGGAGCGTATAAATGATCGTTATGATTTTTAAAAAAATGATTAACTATAAACTGTTTTTCTCATTAGCAGATGAACGACATAAAATATGCAGATTTAAGATATTCGAAGAAAAAAGTTCAAAAAATAAGCCAAATGTTTAAGAATTAAAAAAAAAAAAAAATTGAAAAGTTTCGTTATTGCAGAAAGTGCTTTTTATTTTTTGCATTTTGTTGTTTTCCTTTCAGGTAAGTAT